>PVKP010000588.1:0-186063 GCA_004027715.1 Plecturocebus donacophilus | reverse complement strand
CCCCCCCACCCGGTGGGCGCTCCCTCTGCGATTTCCCCTCTGGAATCCCCTTCCACGCTCTTCGTGGAAGCCTTTCTCTTCGCCTTTCCTTCTCTTCTCTCTACCTACATAAAAGCTCCTTTCTGCAACACTATTTGGGTCCGGTGTTCGCTTTACGAGCATACGGTCCACCCGCAGTGGCCCCACCAATTATTCCTGAGGAGGCTGGAGGCCAAGCACCCACAGCCATCACCGGCGTCCCAGAAAAACCCGGTTACATAATGACCTAACATCATAAACGTCTGAAAGAATACCAAAAGATTTCCAAGTTTCCTGTCGATTTCCTATTCCAGAAAACATGCCATAACCTTGACTGGAAAATATTTTCTAAATATGTGGATGGCCTGTTAGGGATTACTAAAGTTTTGGAGTAAGAAATTCTAAATGTGGTCCTAGGATGACACTTCTGAATTCTCTTTAAAAAGGTGAAGTCATAGGAAAGCAGGCCTTGAATGATGGACAAGATTTGAGTGAATAGAGAGAAACGGGCAGATCATTCTTAAGTAGAGAAATGAACAAACTCCTGCCGGTGAAGATGACTATGACCTACTCAAGGTCTAAACACTAGGCCGTGAGATCTCAGCTGGAAGTGAAAGAGGCAAAAGGAATCTCTATGAGATTTCAGTGCTAACAAATTTTTCAGCCTCATATTCTTCATGCAGTGAAGGAATATGTGTTTTTGATTGCTAAACAACTTCCTTTATATTTGCATCCCCCAAAACAAGCAGGTCAGTATTGAAACTATTTTCTGTCAATCCTCCCTCATGTGAAAAGTATAAAGACCTTAGCTGCTACTACGGACTCTGTAACCTCTTATTTGTTCTTTGTTAATAATAGAATTTGTGAATTATTGCGAATCCTTTTTGTGACTGTATATTAGAATGCATGGGTTGAAAAAAAGGGACTTGACAGGTTTCTGCTTTCATCTAATAGTTATTTGTTTATTTTTTGTGCTTGACACTACTTTAAAGGCATTGATGAACAGCCAAAACAGCACCTTGCAAGGATGGTGAGATATCAGTTACTTTTAATTACTCCCCAGCTCTCTCCCTTCATTGCCTACCATGTTAGCTGGAATTTATTGCAAAGTAATAATCGTGATGTTTTGCATTTACATAGCCCCTTTCTCCAAGGAGTTGAAAGCATTTTACAGATATTACCTCACTATTATTATGAAAATTAAAAATTTTGAAAACACTTGTATGAATAAGAAAATTATAAAGTAGCTATGTTCACATTTTTCAGATGGAACATTTTCTAAAGATAGTTCACAGTAAGTCAAATTTGAGAAACTCTTACAATAACCTTTTCCCTTCTATGTTTTACATGTTTTATTATACATGGTTCCTGTGTTTGCTTACTAATTAAAAATACTTTCTCAAATATAAAATGAAGATATCACAAAATAATAATAATCCCACCAGGAGTGCAATACCCTAAAATTTAAGTAATGGACCTTAATAAAGGGGACCAATATACTAAAATTTAAGTAATGGATCTTACCTTTTTTTTTTTAAGTAAGAAATCCTTGCATAGTAGCAAAATATTTTGAAAATGCCAAAAAGGTAGTAATTGCATTTTTAAGTCCATTGATTGGAAAATACGTAATTAGAAAATTGACTATGAATTATGCTAGAATATTTGTAATTTCACCCATTATCCTAAAAAATACTATTAGATAAGTGAGGGTAGGCTCTAATCAACTTCTTTCTATAAATACAAGACTATTATTCACTCCGTTTACATTTGACGTGCTTATATCCCTATTGCTTCAGACCTTGTAACCCTGTTGCTTCTTAGAGGCCAATTTCCCAACATTAGAAAAAACTGGCCTAAGTTTTAGAGCCAGTGTTTTCAGGAATCGTTGTTCATATACAACATAATTATGTTGAACTCAAAAGGAGGAATTGAAGAACTTCATTCAGCATTCAAGGACCTCCTCAATGGTTGGTGACTACCCTTCAGGGTTAAAACTACTTATACATTAAAACAATGAAATTTACATGCTTGAGAGGTTTTCTTTCCCCTTATCTTGTCTGTTAGAATTAATAAGTTAGAAGCATTCTGCTCAGAATAAGAGGCTTGATTGCATGTCTTTTGCTAAGGATCTGAGACGTGAGGAGACTGCAGTTTGAGACTCTTACAGAGTAAGCACCTTTTGGATCTGAAACTGCTTTGCATTGTTTTCCTCTTTATTTCTAATTGTTTGTATTTAAATACATCCTACTGTTTATAAAGATATACTAAAAATTATAAGGTTTTGATGTCTAGGCTAAAGATGATAATGAAATCTAAGTGCTTGGTTTCTCATTTTTGTTATTTGAATGGTAAATTATGGCACACAAGGTAAGCATTAGGATTGTTTGCTGAGTGGTCTTCACTTCGTAGTTGTTATGGATAATCCTAGAAAAACAAAGCAAGTCTGGGGAAAGGCAATGGAATTTTGATTACGAGACATTTATTCTTAATTCTAGTTTAGGTTTTACCTTATGTTGCTTCAAAATAGACTTAGAATGACCATACACAACAAAAACAAATTTGTGTGGCATCTTTCTTTTAAGGAAATTAAGAGGTAGAAAGCAATATTTAGTTTATTGGGTAGGATATTGAGAAGGAAATCCTAAATCAGTGATTGCCTCTGAATCAATTACTTGATTATATGAATTATCTCTATGACTTCCGCACTTACAGAATGAGGTTAATTATAGCTACCCTCACTTATAGGATATTTTAGGAGAATGGATGGAATAATAAGTATGCTGGTTTATCTAAAGTGAAGTATTTAAAGTACAAATTATTTTAGCATAGGAATATACTAAATTTACATTATACTACATCCTACTAAAATGTATAGGAATATGCTGTGGGAGCTAAAATTTTTTAAAAGTGAGAATATTTACTGTAAAATCCTCAGAATTGAATAGAAAGAGAGTAAGTAGATAGGGGTGGAGGGAGAAATAGGAAAAAATAAGATGGTTCCAAGAAGAAAAGAGTTTAAAATGTCTGCTCTGTTGTTTAATTGGAGAGAACTCTGATACTGGGTTTGGGCTTTGAGAATGACAGGGAATAGCAGATAGAAAGGCAGCCAGATATCTGTGTGGCCTGTGGAATTCGGAAGGGAGCGGAGCAGACAGTTCTGGCATTTAAAGAGGACATCTCTAAAGCTGAAGCTATTGGCTGCCCCATGAAGTAGCTTCTTCTGTTCAGTTGCTTCTCCTGTCATTCAGTGAGATGATTTTCTATTCTTAAGGCCAGATGCGAAAGTTATAGTTATTCTCTTTTCTCTTTTCTTCCTCCTGCACATCTAAAAAGTCTTCAATTTTATCAACATTTTTTCCCCACAATGTTGCTTCTAACTCTCTTGCCTTTTTATTAGTGAAAGTAGACAGACAAATCCCAAGCAGACAAAGGCAAGACTGCAGTAGGGCTCAACATTCAACCTGAAGACCGAACTTCCAGTTCCATATAGAGTCTACAACCAGGGCAAGAACACTCCCCATCTTACCCACTCTCTCTCAATTGATTCCTTCTGGATGATGGCTTTTAACCAATCAAATGGTGCTTTTTCCAGAACCACCCATGGACCAATCAGCACATAATCCCCCATTCTAAGCCCCTAAAAACCCCAGACTCAGCCTCACAGATGGCTACCCACTTCAGGTACCTCTCATTGTGAAGAGCTTTTCTGTTGATCAATAAAATTCTACTCTGCCTTGCTTACCCTCCAGAGTCTGCATATCTCATTCCTCTTGGTTGCAGGACAAAAACCTGGAACCTGCCAAATGGTGGGAGTGAAAAGAGCTATAACACTCTCTCTCACTGAACTACAGGAGTGAGAAAAGCCTGCTGAACTGTGGGGTGGCAGGAATAATACTCTTTCGCACTTGCTGAACTATGGGAGTGGAAAAGCTGCGGGACACCACTCCCTTCCACTAGCCAAACTATGGGAACAAAAAAAGCAGTAACATTTTCATGCTCAATGCTACTACTATGACCTGCTGCTCTTCATCTTGCAGCAGGTCTCCAGAGCTCTGTTTTTTTCCTTCTTCTGATTTATATAGCATACAACAGATCAATCATTCCCCTTCAAAAATTAATTTCATGAGTTCAACTGTCTCCTTAGAAATCTTTAGTGAATCCTCATTTGCTACCAAATGACCCTTTAGTCTACTTTGCTTGAAATTGCTAAAATCTTGTCTGAAGCTATTTTTTTCAAATTCAACATTTCTTAACATGTGTACTGTGTTCTAATCGACTGACTTCACACAGTCTGCCTTATATCCTGTGCTTAAGCTTTACTCCGAGGCTGTATTCCAGCCATTATTTCCACCTGAACTTTTCTCAACTCTCGAACATTATTTCCAATTCAGTCAGTCCTTCAAGGCTCTCCTTAAATTCTGACATTGATGTGCTGGATCCTGAATCAAATATGCACGTCTTTCCCCAACTCTGTATTCAGTGACATCTCCTTAGTACCTTGAAATGGTGCAGATATTTGCACAATAGCAATTGGCCCACAAGAAAAATCAGTCCTTCCTCCCTGACCAAAACCAGTTTTTAAATTAGCACACCACTGTTATTGCCTCTGAATCTTCTTTGATAGTTGACACAGACTTACTTTGTATATCATGCATTTGTATACTTCTTTGTGTACTAAAATAAATATTAAAAAAAACATTGTCCAACATATTGTTTGACTTTACAACCTGATTGTCTTCTGAAGTTCACTGGCCAAGTCCTGTATTTTCTTATTATCCTTCTCAATCTGAAGAAATATGCTTACTGAATGAAAACTGAGGCATTCAGCACACAACTCTTGATTTTCTGGCTTTCAAAATTGTTTGAAAATTCAGAAACTATGTCAATATTTTTTCTCTTTCTGTTCATCCAGTGCCTAGTGTAGTGTCTCACTGATCCTATGCATTCAAAACTTTTTATTTGAATCATCTCTGTATGCTTGTGGTGGGTGGTAAATAATACTAAGTTTTTTTTAAATATGTCAATGAAGAGCCATATTAAGGCTCTTTGATTTTGATTTTACATTTTATTCCAAATATAAACCAAATTGAATTGATTACTCTGAGGTCAGATGTGAAAGTTAATAGTCTTGTAATTTTAACACAATATCTTAGATGTTGATTTGAATCTGTAAGTGTCTACAGATATAATTGGAATGCCAAGATGTGAGTAAAGGTTCCAACTAGCTAACATGTATTGGGTGTTTACTATGTGCCAAACACTAAGCTTTTAAAATATATTTTCTCATTTAATCGTAAAACTAACTTTCTGAGGTGGTTACCATTAATGCAGTCATTTTACAAATGAAGAAAATGGCTCTGGCACAGTTGCATGTCTACACCCAGTGGCACCATGGAGGGACTCCAAAGCATTTTGGTTCTAGAACAGTCATCTTAATGACTTTACACCTTAATTCCACACACAAGCAGCACTCTATTGTTAAGACTATTTTACATTTTTTAATGTTTGCCTATGTCACGTCAGAAAAACTAATAATTAGACTTTGAATTTTTCCAGCTAGGCTCTTAATGCTTGTTTTAATTAGTGAAGTTTTATTTTCAGCCTACTCTACCATTTTATTTTAAAGTGAGAAAAACGTTGTCCATTAAGACATCATTTAGGAACTTGTAAAAATGGCTCTTTAGTGAGGGCTTTCTTTGTGCCTAGTGCTATTCCAGATAGTCGGGAAATTAAAAGAGTGTGGAGAGAAAGATTCTGTTTCTTCAGAGTCCTATAAAATAGGACAAATGGCAATGAACACACATGGGGCAAATAGAAAGCAATTAGATGATAATTTCTATGGTACTAACTGAAGGAATTTAAAAGTAAGGAGATACCAGTAAAGGCTGAAAATTGACACAACTTTAAGGAAGAAGTGGGAGTGGAAGCTGGAAGGTTGGTTTTGAATAGGGAAAGATGCAAGGTATAGCAAAGAGGAAAAACAAAAAGTGAATGTACTGAGGCAGGAAATGAACATGATGTATTGGAGACTATCATTTCGGAGGCTCTGAAATCCCTGAATATTGAGTTTTCATTCCATCAGCTCTCAATTTCATTGGTACAAAGCATAGAACTTCAAGGTCATGACTTAGTTTATCCAGAACAAACAGCCGCCTTGCTGACAAGGAAAGCCAAATCAAAAGCTGTGTTTACATTTGTATTTTGTTCCACTTGGAGGCACTCAGCTGCTCGTAGCACTCATTTTCCTCTCCCTGCTCCTTGGTCTTTCCACGGCGCCTGGCAACCACAGGACGCACTGGAGCTTTCAGCTGGGAGACGCTGCAGGCTGGGGAAGGTAGCTTTTGAACTTGTCCCTGTCTCTTTTTTTGCAATGTCAATTCATTACCTTGGGGTCTGTGATCTCACACCAGAGAGACAGTCATTGTCTCCACAGTGTTTTAGTCATTTTCCCGTGTGATTCAGCGGGCGCCTAACTGCCCTTCTGCTGTCCTCGCATTTGTCTTGTTCTGCGTCTTAGTCCACAGTCCCGAGTTCATGCTCAGACTTGGTTAAACTCAGTGCTTCTCTTCGCAGCCTATGCAGTTTTTTTCTCTGTTTCTGGCATGTTATTGGGTAAACAAATGTCCTAATCTGATTTACAGTGACAGACTTTTATTGCAGTGTTCCTCTCTTGGAGCCAAAATAGAAGCACATGCCCCAGTCAGGAAGGGCTGCTTTCTTGTCTAGATACTTCCCAAATGATTTGCCTATTCAGGGACCTTCTACCTTTTTCCTCCTTGACCTCCTTGGCTGCCTGCAACTTTTCTTCAGATCAGTGTGTTGTCTTATTAGCGCTGTGAGTGACTGGAAGAATACAGCAGTAAATTGTCCTCCTTCCTCTCATTTACAAATATCTCTCTTTCTTTTCTGGCAAATTTAATTCCTCCAGTAACCTGGCTATGACCATGGCCAGCACTTTTTTTCTACATCTCTGCTTTCCTCTCTTTCATCTTTCTCTTGGGTAATAACTGCTTATCAGCCTCTGGTTGGATTTCCTTCAACCAGAATTTGTCTGTATAAGTCTGAGTCAATATCTTCAAAATTTTTATCCTAAGAGATAAGTTTATTCACCTCTTAACACACTCTCAAGATTCTTCATGATAGAGGTTTCCTCTATGTGCCAGATGTAGCTGATTCTTTTGTACCAAGTGAGGCTTTCCAATTCTAGTTCATAGAAGATAGATGTTGGGATAGATTCTCTTATGTGTGAAACCTGTATCACCCCTACAAAGCTTATAGCAAACCACACTCTTTAAGAATTCTTTATAATAGAATGATTTATAATCCTTTGGTATATACCCAGTAATGAGATTGCTGGGTCAAATGATATTTTTATTTCTAGACCCTTGAAGAATCGCCACACTGTCTTCCACAATGGTTGAACTAATTACACTCCCACCAACTGTGTAAAAGCGTTCCTATTTCTCTACAACCTCTCCAGCATCTGTTGTCCCCAGATTTTTTAATGATTGCCATTCCAATTGGCGTGAGATGGTATCTCAATGTGGTTTTGATGTGCATTTCTCTAATGACCAGTTGCAGCACTATTTATAATAGCAAAGACTTGGAACCAACCCAAATGTCCATCAATGATAGACTGGATAAAGAAAATGTGGCACATACACACCATGGAATACTATGCAGCCATAAAAAAGGATGAGTTCATGTCCTTTGCAGGGACATGGATGAAGCTGGAAACCATCATTCTCAGCAAACTGACACAAGAAAAGAAAACCAAACACCACATGTTCTCACTCATAAGTGGGTGTTGAACAATGAGAACACATGGACACAGGGAGGGGAGCATCACACACTGAGGCCTGCTCGGGGGGTGAGGTAGCTAGGGGAGGGACAGCAGGGGTTGGGGGAATTGGGGAGGGATAACATTAGTAGAAATACCTAACGTAGATGATGGGGGGATGGATACAGCAAACCACTAGGGCATGTGTATACCTGTGTAAAAACCCTGCATGTTCTGCACATGTACCCCAGAACTTAAAGTGTAAAAAAAAAGCTCTTTTTGGCTGGGCACAGAGGCCCACCCTTGCAATCCCAGCACTTTGGGAGGCCAAGACAGGTGCATCATGAGGTCGGGAGTTTGAGGCCAGCTTGGCCAACATGGTGAAACCCCATCTCTACTAAAAATACAAAAAATTTGCTGAGCATAGTGGCAAGTGCCTATAATCCCAGCTACTCGGGAGGCTGAGGCAGGAGAATAAACAGAGGTTTGTTCTCCTTTGCCAGGAAGCAGAGGTTGCAGTGAGCTGGAATCGTGCCACTGCACTCCAGCCTGGGTGACAGAGCGAGACTCTGACTCAAAAAAAAAAAAAATTCTTCCCTAGACAACCACTTCTGTCACTTCCAGCATCCCTGGGAGATTCGTCGTATGATCCTCCATTTCTGTATGTCACAGACACATACCATGAGACATACAGAGGTGGGTAGAGAGGGGTGCATGGATAATTGATTTTGTTGATTTTGATAATTTAATTTTGTCAACAAAATTAAAAACTCCCTTGTAGATTCTTTTGGAGTCTGATTGGATTTCCAACCACATGATTTCAAAGGCTCTGAAATCTCTGAATATTGAGTTTTAATCCCATTACACTCAGAGAATTCTTCCCCCTTGGGGAATAGCCTGGCAGTGAGTTTGTCTGGTGGAAGTTCATGCTGATTTTATCCTTTGTTGCCTTATTTCTTATATTTCAAGCATAGTCAAAAGTGTATGCAGTCTCTACCTATATCATTCCTAAACAGCAGGACAAATAAGCAGCAACAGAGAGACCTTTTGATGACTACAAGAATAAATTTGTGTGGGTAAGGTATAGTTTAGACTCACTGGCTCTAAAAGATACATTGGAAAAAAAAAAGGTGCATTAGTGTTTCAAAGTGTACCTGGGCTGTGTGTTAATCAGGTGTTGTAAAACACGCATGACATGACTGTCATGAAAGAAGAAGCTGCTATACTCACAGGTCCCTAGAAACAGGAGGAACAGCTTGCCATGCAGAGCCACATGTGGGAACAGCAGGGTCAATCGGAGGCAGAGGGATCGAGAGAAAATGTGTGCAATAGCCTGTGTGTGTGTGTGTGTGTGTATGTGTGTGTGTGTGTGTGTGTGTGTGTGTGTTGTGGGAGGGAATGGAGAGGCAGGGTACGCAGATTTAGAATTGGCTAGTTTGCATACTTTGGGTAGGCTCTGGGAAATAGGGGCTGTCCCCTTGTCTGGTACCTGGCCCTGGGGTAGGTAGACAATAGCCCAGAGCGTAAGAGCTAGATAAAGGAGGAAGTTGTGAGATACGTGCTTTGGATTGGTTGGTTTTTATTTGAAACACATAGTCCCAGGTGAGTCATTCTATCCCTAGAAATTAGTGAACCCTGGGAAAGGCTGTCTCTTCTAATGTCAGGAAGGCCCCAAGATGTCAAAACATCAGAAGAAAACAACATACTTAATGCAGATGATAAATGTTTTAAAAATGGCTCTTGGGAAAACAGCACCAACAAAACACAATCCAATTTGTAGCACTTACTGAATTCCATAAGCACTCGAGCAAAGTTATGCACATATGTACCAGGATACATTGCAAGACTATTCTGAGCAGAATTGATTGCGATATCCAAAAACTTGGAAAAAACTGTTTATCTGTCAACAATAGAGTAATAAATACATTTTATACATCCATATGATGAAATTGCACACAGTGTGGAAACAAGTGAGCAAATTACAACTCTATGCAGGTACATGGATAAATCATGCAAGTATAATGTTGAAAAAAGGAAACAAGGCACAAAATAATACACTCTGATCAAAAGAACTCTATTTTTAGGGTTGACCATATCAGTGACAATAGTATGAGAAAAGAGATATTATAATAAAAGTTATGGTGCTGGTTATTTTTTTGTTGAGAGAGTAAGGTATCTTCAAAAAGAGACTCGTGAACATCTACAGGGCCAGCAGTGTTCTGTATCTTGACCTGGGTGGTAGATACATAGACATTTGTTTTATAAATATAAAGCAAATATAAAAATATAAAACACCAAAATATTCATTTATGTTTCATGTGCATTTTGTGAATGCTCTATTTCATAATGAGTGGTTAAAATTACTTTAGACAGAATTTCTAAATCTACTTTTCTTTGGATACTGAAACTCATCAGTTCACTGTGAGGAATGTGAACAGAGAAAAAGGTAACTTTGTGTTCAAGATTAATGAATTCTTTAGAATCATTAACCACCAGGTTTTTAATGCTTTGTTGAAAAAGATTCTTTAAAAATACTACTCTTATAAACAAGCCAGACTACTAAAAGGGAAAGCAAAGTTTGTCTTGACACTGATTCTTGTGTGTTTTCAATAATATTTCCCTTTTGAGAGTCAGTATGTTAATGCATACACAGGGAAGACATCTCTTTGAAGTGCTTTATGGAAGGTGATAGGGTGATATTACCTAGTCTCAAGAATATGCCAGCAAGATCATCCCATAACTGCCCTTTGTTTACATACTGTTTGAGGAAAAAAGGATCCATTAATAAACTAGGTACTGGAATTATTAATGCTATCTTTATGTGTTATGCTGTTGAGAGAACACAAAATATATGGTCATGTGATTAAATGCATGTAGTGGTCAAGAAAAAACCATTTGGTTTTCTATTCCCTTATGTTCATTCCTATGTATTAAATATTTCTATTTCCTTGATCTGCTAATGTTTGCATCTCTAATGCATCTCTTTGCTGATTTCAGTTTTCCTTTCTCTTTATTAAAAGAAAATACAGAAAATGGACTCTTCTCAATCTTAAAATTTTTTAAGGCAAAATTTTCCCCCTGATTTCTCAATAAGACTTAAAAGAGAACAATAAGAGTTAAATAATTATGAAGCTGATTTAGCTGTGCAGTATGTTGAATGGCTGAAACAATACAGCCTTCCTTATGTTTTTAACAATTTGAAATCCTCTCTTTCTGTAGCTTGTGAAAATTATATGACAGATTCACAGATCAGTTATGGAAGGCTCTTTAAGGACAGGGCAATACGTGTTGAGCCAAAGGAAGGGACTGACACAAGGCTACAGAATTAACAGTTGGATTCAACCTGGAGAAACCAGAACTCAAATACAAGACCAAACCCTTTTTCTCAGTGCAATCACAAGTTCCCCGTTCCACGCCAGTACTTGAGGATATTTTCCTAGAACACCTGCTCCCTTTTTTCCTCACGTTGCAAATCTGTCCTCTTATACTTGTCCACTGAAGTTGCATTTGCAAGTTTCTAATTTCAGTCTTAATCTCTTTCTCTGGATAGGGTGTGTACAAGGAAGAAGAATAAGAGTTTTGGAGCCCTGAGAACTGATTTTTCATTAGCATAAGTATAAGTAACTGGGACAACAGAGGACTCAGCAGCAGATGGCTGATAAGATCTCATCTTGTTCAATATATTCAAAAATGGAATTAATTTTTAATACCACATATTAGCATTCTTCTAATACTAAAGTAATCTCGTTGCAATCCTTTCCAGTAAGCACAGATCCTGCTGATGGAATAAATGGCAATAAGTCAGCCTGATCTAGTAGAAAGTGTTTTTCTACCTTTTCTTGGGATAGGCATTTTGGTCTGAATTTTGCTGGCATGTACTTATAAGACACTCAATAACTGTTAGCTCTATTAGGATATGGCTGATTGGATGGATCATGGTATAGTGGCAGAAAGCGCCGGACTGGAAGTCAGAGAAACTGAAATCTGGGTCTTGGCATTTTTGCTAACAAATGGTGGGGGTATAAATAGATTATTGACTGTCATGGTTTCAGTTTATTCATTTGTGTAATAAATGAATCTGATGATTTCTGAGATGCTTTTAGCTAGCTCTGTGTTTCTTGAACTCTGTGAATGGTGAGTACCACTTATTATCTTCAACTCTTCAGAGTAAAAAGATGGAGTCTAGTTCTGTGCCCAGGCTGGAGTGCAATGGTGTAATCTCTGCTCACTGCAACCTCTGCCTCCCGGGCTCAAGTGATTCTCTTGCCTCAGCCTCTCAAGCAGCTGGGACTATAGGCACGTGACACCACACCCGGCTACTTTTTGTATTTTTAGTAAAGATGAGGTTTCATGATGTTGGGCATACTGGTCTTGAACTCCTGACCTCAGATGATCTGCCCACCTCCACCTCCCAGAGTGCTGGGATTACAGGTGTAAGCCACCATAGCCAGCCGAAATAACCGTATTTTAATTTAATGATTGAAATAGAGTATATTCTTCAATATCCACAAATCAGTTACCGGACATTTTTCTCCTACATAATAATAATAGGTACAATTTATGGAGCTATTAGTATGTTTCAGGTACTACACTGAGTACTCTATAAAGACCTCTCATTTAATCCTTTATTAATTAATTATTATCATAATGATTGTATAGATGATAGAACTTAGGCTTTAAGAGTTTGAGTAAGTTGACCAAGGCCCAAAACTTGCTTGTGATTGGTAAGACATGACTCCAAGTCTCTTCTGTGCTACTCCAGAAGCCATGCTCTTAACTACTGAATCTGAATGCAACCTGATAATATGGAATTATCAGGGGAAAATTGCTGGATCAAGACAGTAGAGTCTAAAGTGGCTGCAATCTTTAAAACATTGTTTTATTTCAAAGATAACATATAGTCATATTCTTTTTGTGCACAATTCAACAATACGTGGCAAAACATGAAATTTCCTCTTTCCCCCTGCTTCTTCTCCCACTCCCCTCCCCAAAAGTATAATCACCATCTATAGTGTACAGGTTGGGGTTGGTGTTAGTGACTGAAAGGAAACACAGGAGCCCTCTGAGGTGACAGTGATGTTCTGAGTTTTGACCTGGGTACTGATTGTCCAGATATATTCATTTTGTAAAAATATATCAGGCTATCATTTCTGGTTTGTACACTTTTTTTGTATGTACTTAATTTTTATTAAAAAAGCTTATCAAAGAAAATGAATGCCATGATACACATGCATATTATACTGTTAGTTATCCCAACTTTCCCCAATGGGAAAAGCTATGTAAAAATTCTTTTGCAAAACCACTTCCTTTATTCTTTGGGGATTGGTGATACCACCTTGTAATTTCTAGAACACACTATTTATTGGAAGTCTTCCACATATTTGGCAAGCTCTATACAGTGTATTTCTCCACATGAGGCTGTCCATGGTTTCAGATGAATACCTAACTCAAACTATGCTTATTGTTTAATTTCAATTAAACCAAATGTAAAATTTTCACAGTGGGTCTTGTCAAAAGGGAATACCTCTTCCTCATTTATCTGATTTCTATGAAAAAGGATTTCATCTGATGAAGCCCTATTCTTCTCCATAAAACTCTCAGTGGCAATTTTTGGTATATGTAGTCTACCTTCTACTCATGTGTGTCTCAGGAGGATGTCATACCTGCCAACAGCACCTGCCCACCGTTGCTCTTGGTCATGGAGATAGTCATTATTTGTGCTCTCCAACATCCCATTCTCTAGGCACATGAAAGGCCAGATTTACTGTTGGGACAATTTTATTACTTCTGGCCACTGGATTGGGACTGAAAGTGATGTGATTTACTTCTGGAGCAGAGCACATGATTGCAAGAAAGAGAGACTTTCCAAAACCCTGTTTATCTTTCTGCAGTGGCAACCAGCCAGGTTTGAGATGGCTGTTGCTCCTTCAGACTGGGTCCCAGAGAGAGGGGGATGTGGGGCAGAATCCCAGGTGACTCGTGATGGACATGTTATATGAGTAAAGAGTACACCTTTGTGTGCTTCAAGGCAATGAAATGTTGAGATCCTGCGATACTGCAGCTGACCGCTGACAGAATGCAGCGAGTTAAACTTAGCAGCTGAGGCTGTGCCCATGGTCAGGAGCAGCGTTGTTCAGTGCTGGCTGGACCTATCTGGACAAATCCAATTGTGGGGTTTAGTCTTCAAAAATTTCCTTTATTTAAAGGCTGTATTCTCTAATATAATCTTTACATATGACTGAGGTGTTTTTTTTTTTTTTTTTTTTTTGGTCTCCCATTTACCTCGTTCTTTTGCCTGAACAGGCAGAACATGTGTAGGGAAGAGAAATGTTATTTTCTGGACCAGCTCCCTTATAACTCTATCAGGTTACTGAAGGAGGTCAAATGGCCTTGGAAGAAACTGGAGAGGCAGATGGGGATGAGATCATATATGACCCTATGGACAATGTTAAAGATTTCAACTTTAATATCAATCCACTGAGAAGCCATGAAAGGCTTTCAGGGAGATGAGTGATAAGATGAACATTTTTCAAGAAGCAGACTGATTAGTGTGTGGAGAATGCACTAGAGGGTTATGAAAATGTATATGGGAGACCAGTTAGGAGGACATGGCAGAAAGTCCTGACGGAGGATGATAGCAGAATAAACAAAAGAAATTTTGGCTTGAGTGTGGTGGCTCATGCCTATAATCCCACTTTGGGAGGCTGGGGTGAGAGGATAAAGCCCAGGAGCTTGAGACCAGCCTGAGCAACATAGTGAAACCTTGTGTCTACAAAAAATTAAAGAAAAATAGCCAGGCATGATGGTGTGTGCCTGTAGTCCCAGCTACATGGGAGGCTGAGGCAGGATTGCTTTAGCCTAGGAAGTCGAGGCTGCAGTGAGCCATGATTGTGCCACTGCACTCATGGACAACAGAGTAAGACTCTCAAAACAAACCAACAAACCACACACACACACACACATGCACACACACACACAACAGAAAGAAAGAAATTCTGGGGTGGTTAAAATAATGAAATACATGTGCCCTTCCCTCATGATCTCCCTTGATCTCGGGATACATTTTAGAATAGTTAGTGGAATTGACACATGGCGTAACTTTTAGGAAATACTTCGGAAGCATTTCTCCGGAATACTTCGGAAGTCCATTTCTCTCTGTGTCATACATGCTTTTGATAAGGATTACACAGAAGAGATTTTGGATTACACTTTTTGGTAACAACTTTAAGTGCACAAATTCTGTATGTGATTCAAAAATCACTTGATAACTCTCTTGACATTTAAACATGAATGAAGACCACATCACCTTTATTCTTCCAAGAGTGTCTACAGCCCATTCTGTGTCACCTGTTCAGAGCACTGCTGTGTTACAGAGTACCCTAACCACAGCCTTTCCTGTATGAGGAGGAACTCCAGCCACACAGATTCTTCAGCACACAAGAAGCCTATGACCACGGAAAAAGAAAAAATTCCCCAAACAATTCTTAGAACAGGAGATCCCTAATTACAGATAAAGTCAGTTTTCCTAAAGGGATTCCTGACAGCTTGCTCAGGCTGGAAACAGGTGTATAAACTGCCAATTAAAAGGTACCTTTGGAGGTGACGCTGCGTGGCCCTCTGATCTCTATTTGCAACATACAAGTTAATAAGAAAAGGAGAATCTGCTTTTCCACACAGCACACACATCCAACGCAAAGGTCACATGATTGCTCATGGATGTGCACCTGATGAGATTCTATGGACAAGGCCAAGGCTTTTCTAGGAAGACAATTTGATCTTATTCCAACACTCACATGGGCAATTGATGCACAAAATGACACATCACAGAACACAGGTGTGACGATTTCAGCCTGGAAAGATTTCAAAGCATATTTTATAGATCTTCCATTGGGGCAATTAAAACAATTCTCAAGATATATATATATATATATATATATATATATATATATATATATATATATATATTTTGAAACCCTGTCTCTACTACAAATAAAAAAATTAGCTGGGCCTGATGGTGCACGCCAGTGGTCCCAGCTACTTGGAGAGGCTGAGGTGGGACAATTGCTTGAATCTGTTAGGCGGAGATTGCAGTGAGCTGAGATTGCACCATAGAATTCCAGCCTGGGCAACACAGTGCGACTTCATCCTCTGCATCCCCCTTCAAAAAAAAAAACAAAAAAAATCAAAATGAAGTTGGATTCTTTATTTGGGGGGCTAAGGTTTAGATAATCCACAGCATGGACTTTGAGATGGCTTATGTTTGGGGGATTTTCTTTCATTTAGTCTCTGAATTATGTGATCGGGCTATTTTTTTTTTAAAGAAGAAGAATAAAAGAGAAAAAAGAGAAAAAAGGGGAGAGAGAACGAGAATCTTGCTCTATTGCTTAGGATTTCATTTAAATCTGTGAAATGTTTATGCAATTACTAAAAAATGATTTATTTCCTATTATGTGATCACTTTTAGAAAAGGTATGATATAATATTGAAAAAAATATATGTTTTGTGGATATGGGGTGGTAAGTTCTGTAAATATTAAATTTACTTGTTCCAGGTCTGTGTTCAAATCGTGGTTTTTTTGTTTTTTTGGTTTTTTTTTTTTTTGCTCTCCATTAAGTTGGTAGATCGTCCTCCATCCCTTTATGTTAAGTCTTTGTGTGTCCTTGCCTATAAGAAAAGCCTGAATACAGTGTACCGATGGGTTTTAACTTTTTATTCAGTTTGTCTAACTGTATGTTTTGATTGGGGCATTTAATCCGTTTAAGTTTAGGCTTAATATTGATACATGTGAGTTTAATACTATTATTTAAGGCTAACTAGCTGTTTGCCCATTAGTTGATGTAAATTCTTCATTGTTGTAATATTCTTTACTTTTTGGTAAGTTTTTAGGATAACTGATGATGGTTGTTCCTGTGTATAGTACTTCTTTCAGAAGTTGTTGTAAAACAGGCCTGGTGGTGATGAAATCTCTGAGTTCTTGCTTGTTCGCAAAAAATTTTATTTTTCCCTCACTTGTAAAACTTAGTTTGGCTGGATATGTGATTCTGGGTTGAAGGTTTTTTTCTTTAAGGATGTTAAATATTAACCCCCACTCTCTTCTGGTTTGTAGAGTTTCTACTGAGAGATCTGCTGTGAGTCTGATAGGCTTCCCTTTATGGGTAACCTGGCCCCTCTCTCTGGCTACCCTTAATATTTTCTCCTTTATTTCAATCCGAGTAAATCTGACGATTATGTGTCTTGGGGTTGGTCTTCTTGAGGAATATCTCTGTGGGGTTCTCTGTATTGCCTGGAGTTGAATATTGTCGTGCCTTGCCAGTTTAGGAAAATTTTCCTGGATAATATCCTGAAAAATATTTTACAGGTTGGATTCATTCTGTTCGTCACTTTCAGGTATACCTATTAAGCGTAAATTAGTCTTTTCACATAGTCTCATATTTCCTGGAGATTTTGCTCATTTCTTCTTATCCTTTTTTCTCTGATCTTATCTTCTCATTTCATTTCATTAAGTTGGTCTTCGACCTCTAATATCCTTTCTTCTGCTTGATCAATTTGACTGTTAAGACTTGTGCATACTTCACAGATTTCTCGTATTGTGTTTTTCACATTAATTCGTTTATGTTCCTCTCTAAATTGTCCATTCTCGTTAGCATTTCCTCAAACCTTTTTTCAAAATTATTAGTTTCTTTGCATTGGGTTAGAACATATTTTTTTAGCTCACAGAAGTTTCTTATTAGCCACCTTCTGAAGCCTGACTCAGTTAATTCTTCACACTCGTTTTCCATCAGGCCTTGTTCCGTTACTGATAAGGAACTAGCGTCCTCTGTAGAAGGCGAGACATTCTGATTTTGAGTGTTCTCGGTTTTTTTACGGTGGCTTCTTGGCATCTTTGTGGTTTTATCGACCTGTCATCTCTGTAATTACCAACTTTCAAGTAAGGTCTCTGAGTGGACGTCCAGCTTGTTAATTCCCAGCTCCGGGATCTATGTAATTTTCACTGTGGTGACCTGTAACACTGGCTAAAACAGCAGCATTGAAATTTGGGGTACTTTTCTGCCCGGGGGTCTCCGGTCTGGCTTCTCAGTCCCTTTTTCAATCAGCTGGATGGACTGCTCTGCCTTCACAGAGCTCCAAACATCATCCAAAAGGAGACTCAGTCCCATTTACTCCGCACCAAGAGCCACTGGGCCGAGGCGCCAGCAAAACAGCCGTGCCAGCCGAAAGGGTCATGCTGGCGACCCGTGGGGCTCCTCCGCTGGGAATACCCTGGTCCGTGGGCAGCAAAAATTTGTCAGTAAGTGTGGCGTCCACTGGCTCTCTGCACTTTCTTTCACTGGGAGCTGCAATCCTGAGCTGCTAGTAATCAGCCATCTTGGATCTCTCTCCAAGATATTTCTTAAACATCTACTTTGAGCTATTTAAATTCCTGGAGACTTATAATATTAACTAGAAACAGAATGTATACCAGATGACTAAATTTTATTTTTTACATAGGAAGGCTTAGAAATAATCCTATTAGATACTGGAGAGTCTATACCTACAAAAGGTGAATTTTGTTTTGGGGTAGCTATTTAAAAAGCTAATAACAAGGTTGAAACCACTATATGTTGAAGCTGCTCTTATTATAAAAAATAGAGAAGAGAAAAAATAGAGTTATCTATATAATGAGTTTCTTCGTTAAGGCAAGCATATGGCTCATTCAGAACTGTTACTGAGTTGTTAAGTTTCACATTAAAGAAGGGATCTTGAATTCATCTCTACTCTGCCTCCTCAAATTATCTGAATCCAATAGATGGCGCCCTGATCTTGATGCTGTTGGAGGTTTCATGCAGCGGAGTGTAAACCATAGATCTTTATTGAGTTAAAGGAAATTCACTCATGACTCATTCATTTAATTATTTCACAAGGTCATTATTGAGTGCCCGGTCTGTGTTAGTACTGTATTGTGTTTCTTTTCACAGGGTCAGAGATTACTATAAGGCAAATAAAAGCCGATGTATTTCTTCACAAAACAATACTATATCAGTTTACATTGCTGTTTGACAAATCTCTTCAAAGCTCGATGGCTTACAGTAACAATGAATTATTAAGTGAGTTATTATTTCTTACCACGTGGTAGGTTGTCTAGGTGGCTTCTCTTCTGATTTCATCTGGATTCATTCACTCATGTAGCAACCGTCAGCTGGAGGGTCTCCTGGGCTACAAGGTCTGAAATGGCCTAACTTACACATCTGGCAGTTGGTGCTAGCTGCCCTCCAGGGCAACTAGGCTTGCCTCCACTTGGGATGGAGGACTTCCTCACATGGCTGTCTCCAAGCAGTGCTCCAAGTAGGCGAAGCCAGAGTTGTATGTAAGGCCTATTGTGACCTTAGTTTTGTAAGTTACCTTATGTCACTTCTGCCACCTTCTATTGGTCAAAACAAGTCCAAGACCGGTCCAGATTCAACAGAAAGGGAAACAGACTTCAACTTTGGTTGGGAAAAGTGATCCATCACATTGCAAAAAGGCACATACACTGGGATGGGGGACCGTGTTGTCATATCTATCTACCTTTTTTTTTTTTGATGGAGTTTCGCTCTTGTTGCCCAAGCTGGAGTGCAATGATGTGATCTCAGCTCACCGCAACCTCTGCCTCCTGGGTTCAAGTGGGCAGTCTCCCAAGTTGTCAGGATTACAGGCATGCACCACCATGCCTGGCTAATTTTGTATTTTTAGTAGAGACGGGATTTCTCTGCGTTGGTCAGGCGACTCTCAAATTCCCGACTGCAGGTGATCCGCCCTCCTCGGCCTCCCAGAGTGCTGGGATTACGGGCTTGAGCCACCGTGCCCGGCCTATATCCTTCAATTGATAAAAAACAAGTAGAGAAGTGAACAATGTGGAATAGCCCTGCCTAGATTCTGCAGTCTGCCTCTCTTCCTTCCTACCTCCCTCCCAAGATTCTTGTAAGCTTTAAAGAAGGAAAGTAGTATGTGTTTAAGGCAAAATGTCTATTAGGCTAATGAGGACATTGTTTTGGTGGAGAGTGAAGAGTTACCTTGATTTGCATTATCTGTTACATATACTGAGTAGATCCCTCCATTATTCACCTTTTCCATTATTCCTGGAAGCTCAGTTTTCTTTAGCAGTTGATGAACTTTGTAAGAGTCTGTTAATTCCTCATCAGTACTTCCCTGGAGGGCAAGACAGAAGTAATGGAATGAGATGGAATGAAGTAGTTGAGCTGTACTGGCAAGGCAGGGTGAGGTGTGCCAGGATTTGATGGTGTTATATGTGACTAGATCATTAACCTTTCCTGTAACAGCATTCAGTAAGTGCAAAAATATATTTTAGGAGTTACATCTATTTTTTGGTAAATTGTTTCATTTACTAAATCTCTATTGTGTATCAAGTCTTTTTCATATGCTATCTCTTAAACATTATAATAATCATGAAAAGTGTCAGTTCCTATTTTACAGATGAGAAAATGGATGCCTGTGGAAGATGAATTTACCAAATATTAAGTACATGACAGAATCTGAACTTCCCAGTCATATTTAATATCTATTATCTTCTCTCTGGTCAATGGAACCGCACCTTTGTTGGAGACTGCCATGCATTCAACCAAAACTGCATCTCACAGATTTCTTTAGACAGCTAATAGAAACTATCTGGCTGCTGAAATGTAGCTTCAGATTGTTGCTTAGGGATACCAGGAAGGGGCCTTCAAAAGGGGACTGACTTGGCTGATATGCACATCTGTGCCATTGTTCTTATCAGTTTTCTGAAACAAAGTATGATGACTGGACCTCTAGCAACCATAAGATAAGCACAAGTTTGTAGCCAGACTATCAAGATGGTCCAGCAGAGCCCTGGAAGAGCACAGGTCCCGGAAGAAGTCGTGCAGCTGCTTTATCGGCTCTTATGTGAGAGGAAAATAACACTCTCATCTTGCTTAAGCCAGAGCTACCTCTCTTGCATAGATAGCCCTCTAAGAACCATTAAAAACAACAAAACACCCCTCCTCACATTGCTATACTTCAGTGCTATATGTAAAATGAAAAGTTATAAAATTAGTCATAAAACTAGTAAAATCCCATCACAGGTCTAAGAATATGTATAGCCTCTACCTCAGCAGAAAATGAGAACTGTGTCTGTGTTGAGATGTCTGATCCCTTTGATGATCAGCCCCAGCAAACTTGAACCTGCAAAGTTTTTATCCTTCCCATTCTCTGCCTCTGAGAACAAGAGTCCCTTGCCTCACTTGAACCTGTGGCACAAGACGCCTGTAATGCTCACATCTTCAAATCCCACACCCTAAGTCAGTGAGTCTTCAAATTTCAGCTGCATAAAAGCCATATGGGATGCTTGTGAATTTTCTAAAAATCATATTTTTAGACCTATCATGGGAATTCTGAATGAGTAGTTCTATGTCAGGGCCCAGGAATTGCATTTTTAACAAATATTCCGGGCAATTCTTAGGCATATGATTCACAAGTTGGCCTTTGAGAAACCCTATGAAACCTTTCTCCTTAACCAGTACCTTTTGCTGCTTTATCTAACCAAACTTGCAATGTGTGGGAAGGAGAGGAAAGTGTATTTTGTTGTCTTTTAATATAAATTGAATAAAGTATATACAAGCTAAAAATAAACATCCCTGGCTTAAACAAGAGAGGGGTTACAGTTTCCTCTCTCCTAAACCCTGCATGGTACAAATACCAAAGATGATTCCTGAAATTTACCAAGCTAGGTTAGGATAATACGGCTTCTTTTTCTCCTTACTCTAGAAATTTTCTTGTATTAAATTTGTACTAATTGGTATAAGTGGCACAAATTGTACCAGATGGATAGGCAAGTCTCCTACTTTTGCAGAGTTCCAAGTTGCCTTTCCTATTCTTAATTATTAGAGATTAATTTTACTTTGCAGAAAACTCACAGAGGATTGCCAATACCTTTCCTCAGAGGACATAATTTAAAACTTTAAAAGATCAAAATTTTAATGAAAGTTTGAAAATGTTTCCAATATTTTTACAGAAGCCACTTAATGATTTTAATTCCATACTGCATATGAAGGTAGCAATTAAGAGGAGGTAAAACAGGCCACACCTGGAAAGAAAATATGAATCTATCTGCAAAGTAGCAACACAGGCTGTCTTCTACTTTCATGAGAGGCTGTGTTCCTGAAATGTATATCAAAATGCAATGTGAAAATTTAAAACAATCAATTTATTTATTTAAAGAGAGAGCTAGATATTTTACAAAATCTGAAATTTTACCTGACTACTCAATTATATATTACTAATATTTCATGCATGTTCTTATATTCTTTAATTTTATTTTTCTTCAGTCTTTTTTTTCAGCCAGGTTTATGTTAAATCAATATCTTTTATGATACCAGCACCTTTGCTGCTGCTGCTACTGCTCTTACTACTACTATTTTATCTCCAACTTCCCCCCAGCTATTTGAATACCTTCTCAATATAATGTCCATTTTGCAGTGTACTATCAATTTCATCTTTTTAAAGAAACATCTCCCTGCTTCCATATAGATAGGTCCGTCTCTAGGCCTGATGCACAATCATTGTCTTGAGATCTCTGTTCTCCATTATCCTAAGGATTCTCTTTGTTTCTCTTTCAGGCTGGATCCTAATTTTTCCTTTAGCTTCCTTTTTTTCAGTTCTTTCCTCATTTTGGTGGAACGCAATTTATAGTAGAATCCTGAAAATGTTGCAAGGGAGGTCAACTTTTCACAGCTTTGCATGTTTGAAACTCTTAATTAGACCATCATTTTTAATTGTTAGTTTGGCTGTGTGTAGAATTCTAAGCTGGTAACAGTGTCTCTTTGTAATTCTGATCACAATGCTCCCCTCTCATCTGACTTCCATTTTAGTGTTGAGAAACCCAGTGTCATTCTAATTCTTGATCATTGTATGAAATGTGATCTTTTGCCCTCAAAGCTTTTAAGGTTTTGTTGTTCCCAGTGATCTTAAACATCATGTAATGTATCCTGCTATAAGTCTATTTTATCTACTATGTCAGACCTTGGGTAAAATCTTTTAATCTGGCAACTCGTATTTTTCAGTTCTCTGAATTTGCTCTGAATTATTTATTTGACTTTTTTCTCTCTCTCTTTTTTTTTTTTTCTCCTGTATTTTTCTTTGTGGAACTCTTATTATCTGGATGTTGAATTCTATGGATGCACTTGTAATTTGATTCTATTTCTGTCTTATTTTCTATCCCTTTGTCTTTTTGCTATACTTACTGCCAGGTTTTAGCAATTTTATCTTCCAGCTCTTACATTGATTATTTAATAACGGCTATTATATTTTTGAATTTTCCAAGAGCTATTTTTTCCTCTGGATGGTCTTTTTCTTTTCTTTTTTCTTTTTTTAATGAAGTGTGGCACATGCTTTTTTACAACAGTGTGGCACAAATATGGGGTTTTTGTTATTGTTGTTAAAATAGAATTGCTGATGAAAAGGGACTACTTAGTTTGGGGCACATTTCCAAGCTCCTCTTGCCTTGCAAGTGGAAATTGAATGGGAATACTGTAGGTACATTTTTCTAGACCAAAGCATTGGAATCTATGGATGCCTCCTTTACCATTCCTTTCCTTGTTTGTCAGATGAACAGATTGAACTATAAGGACGGAAGAGATGGAGAAATCATACAGTGGAGGAAGCCTGGGGCCCTGAGCAACTGTGTGGAGCAGAGCACCCGCCGCATTTCCGTCCTAACTGAACTCTACACAGGTAAGAAATGAATACCTCTGATGTTAAGCCGCTGAAGTGCCCAGGTGTTTCTAACAATTGGTACTACCTTAATTAATACAAATGTCACTACTTGATTCATTGATGTAATACCTTTTTTCCTCTGAGAATATTAATTCTATCTTTAAATTTACTTTTCTTCTCCAATGTAGATTTATTTTCCTTCAGGTTTCTGTTATAGATACATACTCTGGCCACTGTCTGTCATTTAGAGGTTGACCTCAAGTATCTTTACTAGTCATTCATATTTGAAAGAGTACAACAAAAACGTTATCTTTAGAAGCTTTGTGCATGTGTGGGATGTTGTGAACAGTGGACTTCAGAGCAATCTGAATGGTGTATTTCCTTGGAAAAAATCCTTTAAGAGAGCACTTTTAAAGCTTTTCTCTTGGATTTGCAGATTTGCCCAGGATGCTTTTGGCATCCTGGTTGGATGGGGTAGACCTCAGAGCCAGCATTCTGGGAGTCAGGTGGGGGAAGAATGCCGGGGCTCTCAGCTTCCCTGTGAATTACTTCCCCTGGTCATGTTATGGCGCCTCTGCCTGCCACTGTGCCTGACGCTCCTCCAGTGAATAAAAACTCGTTCTACTCTCTTCAGAGTAGGCAGTCAGTCTTCTGCCAGAACGACACTGCAGTAGTTGTCTGGCTTCACAAAGTTGGTAAGAAGCCAGAAGGTCTAATTTTTTCTTTTAAAATGGCTCCAAAGAATCCTGCTGTTTAAGTCATCATTTCCCCACCCCAGTTCTTCTAGAGGTACCTGGTCTACTAAATCCTGAGTCTCTGGTGGTTTCTGTCACAGGTATCAGGAATTGCTCAGCTTCTACTGCTGGCTGCGAATCCGGCTTTCTCACATTTGCCAGGTAATTTTCACTCATCCAGCTGCTTCCTCACTTCCAAAGCTCTGTCGCTTTTGTCTCTTTTCCAACACTCTTTGTCCATGTGAGTTTATGCCTTTATTTAAAAAAATACAGTTTATTGGGCTTTCAGAAAACAGCAGTGACCCTTTAAGTACTTTCAGTTTACCATTTTTATCTGGAAACTTTAACAATTTTAAAATTAAAATCAACTCAATTTTATTCTTTCAAAAATATGGCAGGATATCCAATATCTACTAATTTTTTCTCTCTCTTCTAATTATTTAATGGCTCCAGGGAGTAACACAGTATAAGATACAAATCTTGCTTACAATGACCTCTCTGAGAGAGAAGAAGAGAATTGACTGATTCACTAGTGGAACTTATTTTTCCGCTGCCATGGTTTCTGTAGCTGCTGCCCAGTGTCACTTTTGTAAATCTGTTGGCAGAGTCCACTGTGGCATTTATGACTTTGCTGGTTCCATTGCAGAGGTGGAGGTTAATCTCATTCCTTCACTGAAGGTTGGTCCATGTTTTCCCTTAAAGCTGCCTCTTTTTAGTTCATACTCACATGCTCAGCTGTTCCTTCCAGAGGGTGTACCGGTTGGCTAGAAGGAGCACCCGACTTCAGCTACACATTGTGTCAGAACCAGCTCTCACCATATAACCTCTTAGGTAGTTGTTGTCAAGCCTGGGTCACCAATCACATTCCCTGGTCTGTAGCCATTAAGTGCTTCTGAGAGGATCCTAGAATCTTTTCTGCCAAAAGTCTTTTTAGTGATTGGAAGCCTTGATGCTGCCTGAAAACTTCTAGTCTCTGACATAGAGGGGAAGGCACAGATTTGTTTCATATAGAAGCTATGAGATTTGGTGGGTGAAAGAAACACATAAATCCATTATTGCTCCTCCAGGCAGTTGTGGTGAGAAATGTGGGCTTCAATTGATGTCAGATTTTGGAGGGGCTTCCAGATATGGCCCTGGGAATGAGCCACGTCAGTGCTAGAGGCAGCTTTGATTGCTGTCAGTGTTTTCTTGTGTGGTTACTGCAAACTTCTGAATTACTGAGAGGTAATGGCCATCACTGATAGAAGGAGTCTGTATTTCCCGACATCTATTCCTCCAGCATGTCTGATAGTTTGATAAGCAAGAATTAATACTCGTACTGATTAATTATTATAAGAATTTATGCTCCTTGTATTAATTCCCCTTCTGCTTGAAATACTAGAGTGATTAAATGCTAATTGCAAATGCACCTATCTTCTACTAATAAATAAGCTCATCTGCTAGAGGGATATTTAAGGGGCATCTTTGCCGAGTCATAAAAATATACTGTTACACATTCCTCTCAAAACTTTGAGTGCCTGTTTGCTTACACTGAGACCATAGTAACTTTCAAATGGAAGCTCCTTTTGGGGGTGTAGCTGTGGGATGGAAGTTGAGCTCCACTGAATCAAGCATCCTCCTGTACATAGAAGTGTGGGGGAAATCCAAAAGTCAAATGTAAATTATTTGAGGACTATTTTTATTCTCCAAAGGGATCATGAAATATGGTTTAAAAAATAAAGTTATGTAAATAATGAAAAATGAAAGCATTTGGTATTTTATCTGGAAATCAAAGTTGTGGTGGTAGGCACTGTTTAAATAGTATAGCGACCCAGAATCGAGATTCAGTGGATCCCAGCCTATTTAATTTAAAAGTATTATTGTCCACACTTTCATCCTATGAAAAGACTAGAAACATTTTTTGGCCTCCTTTCCTCCAAAGAACCATGGTGATTAAATTTCTCTATTTGTGATGAAAAAATAATTCTTTTTTACATTAACTATGCTAACAAGGCTGAGCGCGGTGGCTCATACCTGTAATCCTAGCACTTTGGGAGGCCGAGGTGGGTGAATCACCTGAGGTCAGGAGTTCAAGACTAGCCTGGCCATCATGGTGAAACCCCATCTTAAAAAAAAAAAAAACAATGCTAACAAATTTCTTAGTGACTCAGCCATTATTTTCAATTCTGTTTATTTCTGTCTCACTGGAAGTTTAGACTAAAAGTCTGTGAAAGAAGGAAATGCATAATTCTAAGAGCATAACCTTGTTACATCAAATCTCTTTGACATATGCATAAATCTGTAAATTCACTATACATTGAAAGATACCCATCAAGGTCAGATAATTTAACCTTTCAGAATATTCTTTTAAAAGCGGGTTAAAGTATTATTTTTTTCTTATTACTTAATGGAACTTGTTGGCAGATTGTGAAACAATCCTCTGATTGGCCCACATAGATTCTGCCCTCAAATCATTAAAAGGTTATTTTATAAAGGCTCATGAAAAGGCCAGTTGTTTGGAACCGGTAACATATTTTCCCATAGAAGTATAATTTATTTTGTTTATATAGTATTTATCTTCCACCTACTCTAGAAAAAGATTGGAAGAAGCTTGTGTAATTAAGCGTAAAGTAAAATAAGAAAACTTTAAAATCGAAGGAGCAGAGGCATAGATGTCTCTGAGGATCCAAGGTTTGTTTTGTGCTTTTTTTTTTTTAAGGGAGCTAGGTCAGCATAAGTAAAATAAAAGATAAATCAGTGTCACATAGATCTATGCTCTAATACTTCTGCTAGAAAAAAGCTACATGTGTGAACTTGACCAAGTGTCTGAATCTCAGTTTTCGCATCTATTAAATGGTTATAAACTGTAACTAGTCTGGCCAGTGAATATGTTCCATGACAAGTCTTGAATAGAATAGAAAATTTCTTCCAGAGACCTCCTCTGCTATTTCCTCTGGGACTCTGGCTGGATAGAAATGAGGGCGCTACTGGAAAGTTCTGCCTGCAGAGCAGCACTCTCTCCACTTGTATTTTCGCTGGACCAGCGGGAGCAGTTGCTGAGTCTCTGCCTGTGCTGGTGCTGAGTTTCTCTGTTGTACTGACCTCCAGGCCATCTACACACCTCTGCCATGCGGCTGTCAACCTCCTTTATCCCACTGACTTACTAATCGCTTCAATTAGCCACTACCCAGGACGTCTTCACTTGACATTTTGACTCTAAAGCTCTTACCTCCCAGGTGATACTACTTGTTAATATTGCACCATTCTCTTTTCCAGAGGACAGAACTCTTAGGAGGCTAAAGTTAAGGATGATCAACGCTAGCAGGATGTTCACCTGGAACTGCTGGTTCCTCCGCAATCCCCACCTGCTGCGCCATCTGCACCACTCTTCTCCTACAGTAGGTTTTTCTCTGGATTCCAGGGGTTCTCTCTATTCTAAGACAACTTTGGGGAAGTTCCAGGCTTCAGACAAGATCGTATTTCAATAGCAACACGAGGTCAAATTCACTCCCATCAATCCCTGGATCCCAACCAAGAGCAGGAATGCAGGTGAGTATTTCAAAGTCCGCCAATAAGACCTTGCACAGAGCGGACCACCAGGGGGCAGTGTTGCCTTCCTTCACACTCCAGCCTGACACATGGGAAAGGCAGCCCCAAACCTTTGGTTGCATTCAAGTTTAGATAAGCTGTGAAGCCTAAATGAGATAATATAATAGCTACAACTGCTGTTTCTTAAATGCCTTCTAGGTGACAAGTATTTTGAATATTATTTCATTTAATTTTAATGTGTCTCAGATACCATCTGTGGGTTTTTCTACTCATTGAGATTTGGATGACATTGCTTCAAACTCTAGCAATTCCATGACTCTTCCCTACAAGTGCTGTTCATTTCTCTGAGTTAAATGTTCATGGTTTCCTCTGCCCATGGCTCCTGAAATTGTACATCTTGCCTCTCTGTTTGCACGAATCAATTAGTTTTTTAAAAATAAGTTTCCATGGGAAATCCATTCCATCCATACTAAGTCCTTCAGAAGATTCACAAGAAGGGATCAAGTTATCTTTTTATCTCCCTCTGAGCTCTTTATTCTTCTTTAAGCTTTTCCACAGAACCAGTCAAATTCCTTCCTTTCTCACTCATAACAAGCCAATGAATGTGTTAGTTGTTTTAGCTTCTTTCTCACCCAAGTTACTTATTCTCAACAATGGGGAAGAGAGAAATTTGAAAGTGCAATATTGCTGAACTCTTTGTCAATGAAATGCTTATAATTTAGGAACTTGGAGCATATGCAAAAAGGCTCTTACACTAATTAGAATTTCATAGGGTTGTTCTCCAGCAGTTACATGTGGAGTGGGTTAATTATGAACTAGTGCCTAAAAAAGTTGAGCACACCAAGAAGATATCAGAAATATCTCAAATGAATATTAATGTCTTGAAATGTCTATGTAATTGAAATCAATTTAAATGTAGAAATAATTTGAAGAATGCTAATGCAATGGTGGATTCCCACAGATAAATATGTCAAAACACATTAGGATTTCTCTGAGGCTATGGCAGAAACCTGCATTGCGATCAGACTGTGAGATACTCAGATTTGTCTCTGCTTTTTTTCTACTTTAAGTCTACTTTCTTGGGGTTTTCTTATTTACATCATTAGTCACAAGATTTTTGTATAGGGGCAAAGAGAATTTTACTTCTCCCCTCTGGAGGTTTGAGTCTGTTGAAAAGAACTGACAATAGACAAATTAATAGGAGAAAAGGCATACACATTTATTAACACCCATAAACCATGGGAATCATAAAAAATATGAGACTCAAAGAAGGGCCAGATAGTTGAGGCTTAGATACCCTCTTCACAGGGGAGACAGAACTGGGAGAGGCAGGCAATTTTTGAGGAGTAGTAAATGATTTTCCGAGGAAATAAATAGGCTACAAGAGCAGACAGTAGTTTGTAAATGATTCTCTTAAGAAACTAAATGAGACTAGCCAGTTACAGAAAGGTGATGGGCTGAACTGTGTCATGAACAAAGGCTATCTTATACAGATAAAGTCTTTTAGGCAGCATCTTTTAGAGCTATCCTCAGAAGAAGAGGTAAAAGCTCTACCTGGGTGTGGTAAGGATTTCCAGTATCTTCTTTTCTGATTTATTCTCCCTGGTTATTTAGTGACATTTCTAGGGAGGGGATTAAGACAATTACATTTCTTTTGAAAATAAATTTACCTATTCAATAAAGAAATTCCAGAGAATACCCCTTTCTGTGCTTGAAGGGGAGAAAGAAGAGAAAGTTAGCAAGTCCTTGGTTCTGAGGCAGCTTCTGAGGTCTTTCTATTTCTTTTAATTCAAAGTGTTTAACATAGTAAAGCACCATTCTTCAGCATACTGTTTTCTGAGACGCAACATTTGCTTTGGACTTGTTGATTTTTCTAGGATGCAATACTTTTATTTTTATTTTAGCTTTGTTTAAAGTTGATGACAATTCTAAATGCCCATGTTTTGGTTTGGCAGTCATAAATAAACTTCAATTTTAAAGAGATTAATAATTGAAAAATAAATTGGTCTAACAAAATACTGCATGATTTCACTCATCTGAGGTCTCTAAACTAATCAAGTTCATAGAAGCAGAGAGCAGAATGGTGGTTGAAAGGGGTTGGGGAGAAGAGGAAAGAGAAGAGAAAACAAAAGGGAAGTTGTGGTTGAATGAGCATAAAGTCTCATTTATGCAAGACAAATAAGTTCCACAGACAAATGGACTGTATTGTGGACTTAAAAAATTTGTTAAGAGGGTGGACATCATGTTAAATGATCTTGCCACAAGATAAAAACAACAGTGAAGGAGGATGAGGAAACTTTGGGAGGTGATACATTTGCTTATCACCTTCATTGTGGTGATATTTTCATGGATCTGTACTCAGAACTGTATACATTAAGTATATGCCATTTTTTACATATCACTTATACTTCAATAAAGCTGTTAGAAATACGTATGCTTAAAAAAATAAGTTGCTACATTTTCTTACAGATCTGCAACAAGAGTCATGTGGGAAGGGCAGAGAAAGCATGACTATTCCCATTTTAGAGCTGCAGAACCAAGGCTCAGAGGCATTAAGTACATTCCGCAGGCCACTGTGTACCCCTTTCCAGTGGTATCGTGTTTAGCCATTTTCAAAATCATTTAGTTAGAGTCGGCAGATAGCTAGACACAAGCAGGGAGGGGGAGCCCCTTAGGAAAGGGGGTTTTGGAAAAACCCAAATACCAAAGAGCACCCAAACTTATATACTAGGTATGAGCAGCGAGAAGGGGAAGTATCTCAGCAGAGAGGGATACCCGTTAAGATGCCCAGTATGATTTAACCTGTTAGAATGTAGCTAGCTACAAGCTGATAAGGAGAAGAGGGTAAAGGGGAGACTCCTAAGACATGGGACTTAAGGCAAGTGTGGGAAAGCTAGGCAAAGGAAAAAGGTGAAGACAACACAGAAGCGGGAACTTCAAGAAAAATCCGTCATAAAACCCCAACGCAGGGTTCTCAGGCTGCTGCTGGCTCATTCCCTTTCAGCCTTCTCTTCCTTCTGTTTCAGAGTGTACTCTTTCTGTCTATAAACACCCTGCTCTCTATTTTCTTTCAATAAATTCTCTTTTTTAATTTGGCTTAATCAGTCACTTGGCAGAATTCTCCAAGTAAGACAAAGAACTGAAGATTCCCGCACTTCCTGGTAACAATTTTAGATACATTATCTCATTTGAGACAGAGTTCTGCATTCTTTCTGTGCAATGAATTATCAAGTTTTATCTGTTTTTCCTCATGTGCTTTTCCACCTGCCAAAGACTTTTCATTCCTTAAGACTCAAGAGTACTCCCCGCTTTTTCTAACTTCCCACTGGAGGAAATCTATCCCACGTTGAGCCTCCACTGGCCTTTCAGGGTCAGATGACCCTTGCTACATGTTTCCTTCACTGCACTGTGTTCTGTATCTGATTTATTGATACTTCTTGGTGAAAAATCTGAGAGATGAGTAATCTTTATATACTTATGAAGGCTGCCACAATGTTTTGCCTCTAGTAGTTATTGAAGAAATGCCTACTGAAATAAATGAAAGAGATATTTCCCTTTTCTTTTCATCATCTCATCATTGAGTCTGTCCTTTCTGCCCACATTTTAGCTACTTGTCAATGAAATTCCTCCGCCCCAGTCAAATTGGTGCCACAATGAACACTCTGTAGTTTAAAAACAAGCAAATAAACACCAAAACAAAAAGAACCCCTGCTGACTTTGTTTAGATTAATTTCCTGTCTTGAGATTTTCTTAAACGTTTTCCCCAGCTATTCTGATCTAAGTCATTCTCTCTTCTTCAATTTCTTATGTTTAGAGCTTGCATATCTATTTCTGTTTTCTGATTTTTCATGGGCAGTTAGAGGGCAAGTCAAAAATGATATCTAACTTCCAAGCTGATTATGCAAGCTAGACAATATGATTGTAGAATACTGTATTATTATTTGTTGTTTTTAAAAGTGTCTCCCAAAGTGTCTAGCACAGAACTATGCAAATGCCAGGAACAAGCGAACAAACAAAATAAAAAAAAACCCAAAAACTTGTTGAATTGAATAGATTCACATCACTCCTTTCCTGGTGAGTCTGGCTTTCAAGATTACCTTCTTCTCCACAGGTATCTTCCTTTATATATTCCTTCATCTTATTACATTACAAAGCAGTTTTCATTCATTGTTCAGAATATTTAACACAGCAGTTTATTGACTTTGGTTTTATTTCTCAATCAAATTTAAACCCTTTGGACTATAAATTGGGTTATAAATCTGATATTACTACCTTTTCTATTCCAAAAGTTACATTATTCTCATGTCCTAAACAGGTTTGATATTTCAACAACTCTAGCTGTCTTCTGAGAGATTGCCACTTATATAATCTGAGGAATTTGCTTTGTAATTCCTAACAAAAATCAGGAAAATGAATTGAGTTTTCCATGTTCTAGTATGGTCTTGGTATGATAGAGTTTACCATCAGCTTTCCTTATGAAAATGAAACACGGCGTTACTTTTAGACATGGACTCTCTCTATGGTCGGGGGAGGGGATTGGTTTTGGTGTAGTACTCTCTGCTTGAATTTTCCTTCTGAGTTTACGTATTTAGTGCCTTCCACTTTGACACATAGAAAGTTCGCATTAATGCTTGTGGAGTAAGTAAAAGACTATGTAGATGAAAGCTTTCCTGTGAGCACTCATTTTCTGTTTATTTTGCTTGGTTCTCTGATTTATGAGTTTAACATGAACATGTAGGGAAAGAATATACCAACATTTTTTAGCAAGATTTGTGGAACACTGGTTTCATAAGAAATGATAGATGTTACCATATTACTAAAACAAAAAAACAAGGTGAAAACGTTCATGGGAAAAAAGAAATAGGCTGGGTGCAGTGGCTCACGCCTGTAATCCCAGCACTTACGGAGGCCGAGGCAGGCGGATCACTTGAGGTAAGAAGTTTGAGACCAGTCTGGCCAACATGGTGAAACCCCATCTCTACTAAAAATACAAAAATTAGCTGCGCAAGGTGTCGTGTGCCTGTAATCCCCGGCTACTCGGGAGGCTGAGCCGGTAGAATCACTTGAACTTGGGATGTGGAGGTTGCAGTGAGCAGAGATCATGCCACTGCTCTCCAGCCTGGGTGGCAGAGCGAGACTCCGTCTCAAAGAGAAAAAAAAGAAACTAAGAAATAGTATGAAAAACGCCAGTTAAACAAAATTAATCTTTCTCTCTCTTTTCTTTCTTTTTTTTTTTTTTTGCTTAAACAGCAGGGCTTCTTACAGCTCTAATAAGCCAATTGACACAGGTATTTTCTTGTATATCATGCACTATTACCCAACTTCATCTAACCCAAGTATTAATAGGACTCTTGGTTTTAAGTGACAAAGACACAACTTGAAATGACTTGACTTAAAAATGAAATTGATCTACTTTTATGACTGAAATATCCAGGGGTAGTTTGGCTTCAGGTCTGCATAGCTACACAGAGGTGCTCAATGGGGCATCCAGACAAAATTTCAGTTGGACAGGAGGGATAAGTTCACATGATCTAACAGCATGGTAACTATAGTTAATAACAGTGTGTTGTATACTTCTAAATCACCAAGAGGGTAGATTTTAAGGGTTCTCACCATAAAATACGACAAGTATATGAAGTAATACATATGTCAATGAGCTCGATTTAGCCATACCACAATGTACACATATTTCAAAACATGTTATATATCATATATAACATTTTTATTTGTCAGTTTAAAAAATAAATGCAAAATTAGAAGATGAATTTTGTCGTCTTTCCTCTGGAGTGAGTTAATTATCAAATAGCATTTTGCAGTGAGGTGACAAGGATGGCCACTGCCTCTTTAGTCTTATATTGAACAAGTTTATCAACCGTAGCTCAAGGACGGCAGCCCTTTCCTGATAGTACAGAAAAATTCCACTTGTATATAAACTCTTCTAAAAAAGAATCTTTTTTGTTTCGCTTCCAAATATATTTGCAGCTGCTAGAACAGTCCCTATTTGTGGTTGGTGTTCAATAAATTGAGTCTCATTTACTTAGCTTGAGCCTGAACCAACTGCTGTGAACCGGAGGATAGAACGCTCCAAATAGCTGGGCTAGACCATGTTTCTAGTTATAGAGTTAAGAAGAGAAGGGGTCTGACCCACCTGAGCCACATAAACTGAGATAGAGGAGAGAAAGGAAAAGAAAGTAATGGAAAGGAAGGAAATAAGAAAGGAAGGAAGACAAGAAAAAAAATAAGAAAGAAAATTCAATAAAGAAAACTGCTAATATGCAAATAGATTTTTCCTTCCTTATTTTACCAATGGTTTTCTGGGTATCTATATCATGAACAGATAATACATCTTAGTGTCAGGGTTGGAATTTGATTTGACTCTCTGACAAGCTAATAAGTTATCCTGTTAGTATTTCATGGATGCTGGCAGAAGACATGAGACTCCTTTGTCAGACATAAAGGACTTTAATACTCATGACACAGCAAGCCGCATGACTACCGGTATGTTTGCATCAGTTCTCCTTGCTTCACGTCCCGTGTGTTAAGGGGCAGATGGATGCCTCACGTGCAGTGGGTTTACATCACATCTGAGGAACAATAACTTGGGGAATTCAATACTTTCATAGCAAGTAGTAAGCAAGCCTGCCTTTTGTCTGCAGAGAGGTGTTACCTCATTTCTCAGGGTTTCTCAGTGAAACACAGCCCTGATAAAAGGCCCAGTGTAAAGAGCAGTCATGACCTTTCATTTCTGGCACACTCGGCAGGTTGTATAGAAGCACGGGAGATACGCGGAGGACTATCTCTCAACACTTAGCTTGAAAGTATTATTTTAATTCCATCCCATCCAGGCAAGCAGGTGAACAGAAAGTTCTGGAGTTTGCAGGGCTTTGTAGCATTTCTGAAGCCATATCACATAAGCAATTGCCTTCTTATACCAGGTGCATATATTAAAACTTCTGAAACAGTGTGCATGTGATTTGGGGGCACTGTGGTTTATGGGGAAAAGGAGACAATATCTTTCCTTTTATGATTGCAGAACGTAATTTCTTTGATATGAAGAATAAGATAAATGGGATTATTTGAGCTTTCAGGGAGAATACTTAACTATGCTTTCTTTTAATACATTTGATTTCCAATTACTGAGAGATTGCTCAACATACCCTGTGAAGAGTCTTTATGAAAATGAAGAGGCCAAAAGGTCTTTGGTGGGCCGTGTTCTAAATGTGGCCTCTCTGGATGTTTGGTAGCTTCTCAAAAGCCACGTTAATCCTCATAAAAAGTGCTTGATTGTCAAAAGACAGCCCCTTCTTTTAGCAGTGCAGATTGAGCCACGCTTACTATTTTTCTTGACTTCTGGTACACAGGCTGCGTGATTACCAAGTGATCTTGTGTAAACAAAAGGCTGTTTTGTGCCGATAGATGGATTCCCACTGTTGCACAAGCCCTTAGGAGTCTGCATTAAAAACGAGTTGAGATGCAGAACAGACACAGCATTTATTTTAACAGCAGGCACTTATCACTGGTGACATTACCTGATACGGCCGATAATCTAAAGCATTATGACTTTCCAGCAAAATTTGGTTCATAAAGACATACAAGGAGATAAACCATGGCTACTAATAGAAATTGCAAGCAATCCTTTGAATAGAACCATCTTATCTACATTCATCAGCCAGCCAACTCTCTCCTCCCACTGAAATGAGACAAGGTAAATTCACAACTCCCATTAATGCTAATAGCAGCTTCAGAAGTAAATCCCTTGTTCCTCCACGGGAGAGGATGGCCGCCCCTCTTGTTTCAGCATGTCACAAACCTGTGTCAGTCTGAGTTAATTGGTGGGAATCTGGCATACAAGCAATTTGAAACTAATCCTTTAAAATGGTGGCCAGTATAGTTGTTGGTGACAGAGGCTACTGGCTAAAAAGCAATGCCGCGTCTCCTTGGAGTGTTAATTCTGATAGATTAAGGCTAAGTCTTCACTGCTCCGGGGCCAGGCTGATTTGCTTGTGCACATTTCTTTTTCTGGCACGAGCCTGTCAGGACACACTTGAATGAAGTAGAAAGGAAGGTTGTGGGTCAGGCTATCACATGAGTTTTATTGTTTTATAATAAAATATATCTCTAAGACACAAAAAGTAAACATAGCCACTCCTCTACTTTGTGATGTTGGCCAAGTAGCTTAAGACCCTGCACCACAATTTCATCATCTACAACATTATCGTTTCTAATGTTTCATTCACAGTATTTTTCCTAAAGGCTAAATGAGATACTGTAATTACAACAATAAGGAGTAGAATTAATATGCATGTAGAAGCTTCTATTCAAGTTTATTGAGAGGCAGTTGTTAGGAAGCGGCTGACCCTCCAGGAGCTTGATGTCTTCTACCAAGTTCGGGTTGCCTGAAGAAAATTACTCTGCATAACAGTGGAGATTGGGATTTGGATCCATAGGATTGAAGGAGGGAAAGAGACGTTGAACCCAGTGGTAGGACAATGGTGAGATGGAGCCCTCTGGGTTGACAGAGTCTTGGGGAAAGGGAAACTGCTGGAAGAGGCTTTCACGTGATGCATAGGTGCAGGTGATGGATGCACTAAAACAGACGTCGTTCACCAAGGCAGTTACATAGGTGAGTTGTCTGGAGAACACGAAGTCTTGATTCTGGGTATTGCAATTAGATTGGTTAAAGAGGATGCAAGATTAAGATTTTAATTGTTATAGGATGCTTACACTGAAACTTTTGGCTGAGGCACCCAGAGAGAAAAAACATAGAAAATGCCTAGTGAGCTGCCAGACAAAATGCAGATATTCAAAGGGCACAAGCTTGTGAGAAGGAAATGAAAGAGTGGAGCAAAGAAAGAGGACAACAATGCGGAAGCTTCCTTTCGTGAAGGGGCTCTTTCAGGACAAAGTTGTGCTGTGAGCCCTTTCCTATCTCACAGCTCCCACGGGGGACTAGAGATAGTAGTGGTTCCCTCAGTGCGAGGCCTGGTAAGGAGGCAGCACTGTAATACCAGCCAGAACCTGACATGGATTCTTTATGTCATGGTTGTGACTGATTGGGGCTGGTGTCACGGTTACTGAAACAGCAGTGAGCTAAAGCAAGTGTATTAGACAGAAAATACATTGCAGAGGGGCCGAGGGGCAGCCGCAGAGAAGGAGGTGTCTGCCAGGAGGCAGCCGCGGGGGGATGGCTCTCTAGGGTCATGTTGGAGGCCTACTTGCAGAACGAGGCGTTTGGGAGCAGGATGTCGTGTCAGCAGATTGCTTGTGGTTAACTGTCTCTCCGCTTATTTCCAGCTGGTAGCCTTTGCGTGAACAGTTTGCACGTGGGGAGGACACGAGTAACGCGAAAGAGCAGAGGCTGGCAACACCCACTTCCTGGAAGGCAGACCGCCCACCGCGGCACCACACTTTAAAGGAGCTCAATACTGAACTCAGATATTGAACTCATGTCTCTCCCCAACCTGGGGCCCCTCCCTCACTGTGGCTAACTTGCCTTATCAGGACTTCACACTTTACAGGTGGGATTCACTTTGCACTGGTGCCTGGGTAGTCAGTAGGGCCTGGAGCAGAGGGCGAGATTGGGCTCACCAAGAGCTGCATTTAGGAAGTAAAAACCCTCCAATGACACGGGGGCAAGAGGGTGCGAACATCTTCAGTGGCCAAGGTGTGGAAAGGCAGACTTGGCCTGGAACTGTTTCGAAGGCTGTGCGAGGGAATGCTAAGGTGATAACAACAGGTGGGAGCCCATGCCTACGAAACAGGAGTGGGGGGTGAAATCCCACCTTTGAGGCAAAAGCAGCCTGAAGGCTGAAAGACCGGACTGCGGTTCTGGATGAAGTCTGCTACCCAGAGGGAGAGCTTCTTCTCTTGTATGACTGCCCTTTCGTGATTGATTCTTTCTGAATACTGGCTTTTAACCAATCAAATGTTGCCTTTCTAAAATTCCTGTGGCCTGCTGCTTCCCCATTCTGAGCCTACAAAAGACCTGGACTCAGCCACATTAGGGGGACTTTCTTGCTTTTGGGTAGGGGACCACACCTGAGTCCCCTCTCTGTGGAAAGCTGTTGCTTCACTCCATAAAACTCCCTGTCTTGCTCACTCTTTGATTGTCAGCGCATCCTCATTCTTCTTGGGTGCAGGACAAGAACTTGGGAAGAAATCGTGATACAGTTAGGCCTGGGGTAGGGGTGGTGCATCTCCTGCAACAGGTAGTGTGGCTGATTGAGGTCTGGGTGGGTCGTCACCGGCTGGAGGTCTCGGGCTTGCAAAGTGACTGAGAGGAAAATCCGGCATCACAGGGAGGGTAAGCACATTCCTATGGTGAGAAACTGAATGAGTGGACTTTCAGAGAAGCAGAGACTTAGAGAACAGCTGCCAGTCAAAAAAGGGACACTGCCCTGATCACTGGGGCTTTGGTCAGATGGTTCAGGGTGTTGGGGTGCTGGGGTGGAGGGGGACTCCGAAAAGACCCACAAAATTACCCAGGACAAAGAGTTGGCTTTCCCCATTTGCCAGGCTCAGGGTGTGCAAAGTCAGGTTAAGACAGTGACAGGTAACAACCAACTAAGAACTTTCTTTTTTTTTTTTTTTTTTTGAGATGGAGTTTCACTCTTGTTACCCAGGCTGGAGTGCAATGGCTCACCGCAACCTCCGCCTGCCGGTTTAAGCAATTCTCCTGCCTCAGCCTCCTGAGTAGCTGGGACTACAGGCGCACGCCACTATGCCCAGCTAATTTTTGTATTTTTAGTAGACACGAAGTTTCACCATGTTAACCAGGATGGTCTGGATCTCCTGACCTTGTGATCCACCCGCCTCAGCCTCCCAAAGTGCTGGGATTATAGGCATGAGCCATCACGCCTGGCCCACCTTTCTAATCTTATTTCCAGCTAGTAGCCTATGCAAGAACAGTTTGCACGTGGAGGAGAACAGGAATGGAGGAGAAGAGCAGAGGCTGGCAACACCACTTCTCAGAAGTCAGACAGCCCACCACAGCACCAGACTCTAATGAGAGAACACTGGGGAGCTCGTATATTGAACTGAGATTAATGGTTTGGCCTGGATACCTTTAATATTTGTATGGAAAATGTGTTTGTGACTTAAAGTGACTGTAGAGTTGTATGTATCGTCTTAGAGTGAAAAGCTGAGGCCAGTGGTGGGTCTCAAAGCCTGATTCCTGGGGTAGCAGCAGCAACACCTGGAAACACATTATAAATGAGACTCTCGGCTTCCACCCAGACCTCCCATATCAGCAACTCAGGGGTGGAGCCCGGCAAGCCCTCCAGTTTCTTCTGCTGTATAGCAAAGCTTGAGAACAAACCTCTGGGCTAGAGACAAGAAGAAAGCTCCAGTTTTCCAGGTGCTTCTGCGATCCTGCTAATGATAAGCTATAGGAAAATTGTAGAGAAATGCAATCTACGCTTCATGATATAATCACCTGAGCGTTATAGGAGGAATTAAAACAGTCATTTTCATGATATGTTCTGGCTCTCAAATGTGCTTTTCTAACAGAACATCTGCTTGGATTTCTTGGGTGGCGAATAACCAAGTTGGGGTGGTGTGACCACTGCTAAGCTTGGCAGGTCGTGCAGCTGTCCGGAAACCGGGAGCCCAAAGCGGAGGAGAAGCTTCCCATACCTGCTACGACCATTACCTGATGGGTCCCTGAAACTCATGTTGGACATTTAGCCATGGGCAGGTGAACCACATGCAATATCCTAGTTTAGTAAAGACATCCTGCTGTTTTAACATCTCCCTCTTGTACAGGGAACAAAACTTAAGTAAAGGCAATTTTAAGAATAGAATCTAAATACTTTTGTGAATTAAAAGAATAAGGACTAGCTGCTGTTAGTATGTTAAAAAATATGAATAAATGAGGAACAGATTTTCAAGCCTGAACACTGTGCCAACCCCATGTCATTTGCTAAATAAAAATACATGGTGCCTCACAGAGGTATTACCAGGTGACATGAATTATAACGTTTGTAGAAATGTGAAAACCCAGACCAAATAATCCTAAACTCTTAAAAAATGAAGTCTAGTGAAATATTAAAATAACTTAGAAGTAAATGGAAATTCGTAAGTAAAAGGCACTCAAAACAATAACAAATTTATTCAAAAGCACTAGTATTTTAAAGAATACTTTGAATATAAACAACACGTGGTAACCATAATATGACAAAGTTTTGCATAGTGTTCATATGGTCTTTTACAGTATACTCATCTTAGGAATTTGATATCCAACCTGATAGTTATTCATTTGTTTCCATTTTTTCAAAAATTTGAGTTTTAAGGGGTTTGTTTTATTCTTCAAGTGCAATCTTCTTTCCAAGGTACGATGTTTTAAATTGTTCCATTGGACCAACTATGATTTTTGTGTGTGGAGAGAGGGGACGTTTAACAAAGAGATATCACTAATTCACTATGTACAAAACTTCTCTGTGAAATTGAAATTTTAGAAAGCATTGCCTTGTTGTTTCCATTTACTGCGTTCCTTTCTTCTAGTGAGGTTGTAAGCTCCATTTTGAATTTTCCCTGTTATTTAATATGGTGCAGTAAACACAGTAAGGCTCAGTAAATGTTGATGTAATGTCTGGATAAGATAGAAAAGAAAAACTTTTTTTTTTGCCAATGCCATCATCTGCCTATTGAAGTTTTTCTTGTCAGAGCTTCAGCAGATGATTACATTAATTTGAATCAGATTGAATTAGGCTAGAAATAGCCCACGATCTGAAACAACTTCACTAGGAATAATCAGTATGAGAGTCATTAGAAAGCAGCCGTTGTTATTACTGCCCCCATTTGTTTTCCTTTGGGAATAGACAGGGACTCGCTGTGTTGCCCAGGCTGATCTCAAATCCTGGCTACATGTGATCCTCCTACCTTGGCCTCCCAAAGTGCTGTGATGACCTGTGAGAGCCACCACGCTTGGCCTGTCCCCATTTTTTTTTTAAGTACAGTGAGGCCCTTTTCTTTATGAGCAGTGATTTTGAAAATTAATACAATTCTTATGTAAAAAATTTCCAAAACAAAAATTTCCATAAGGAAATCATCAAAATAGCCTATAATCCCAGCACTTTGGGAGGCTGAGGCAGGTGAATCACCTGAGGTCAGGAGTTCAAGACCAGCCTGGCCAATATGGTGAAACCCTTCCTCAACTAAAAAAATGCAAAAATTAGCCAGGCGTGGTGGCACACACCTGTAATCCCAGCTATTTGGAAGGCTGAGGCAGGAGAATCACTTGAACCTGGGGGGCGGAGGTTGTAGTAAGCCAAGATTGCGCCATTGCACTCCAGAATGGGCTTCAGAGCAGGACTCCATCTGAAAAAAAGAAAAAGAAAATAAAACCATCAAAGTGTTATTCTTTGCACTGCATACCATTCCTCTATCAACTATGTATCCAGTCGTATATTTTAGATTTGAATTTATCTTGTGAGTTCTGGATGATACATATATTGACAGCACAGTCTTCCAAATCTAGTTACCTTCTTACATGCAGTTGGCTTAACAGTTCTTCAGTCAGGAAGAAATGAATAATGACATCCCCTGGGAGTGCAAGGAAGCAGTCCTGCTGAGGATCCTGCGGAGCTCTTTGGCTTCTTCGGAGGAAAGACTCTATGCCCATTGTGGGGGCTGCTTTTCTCCAAGCTTGTGAATTGAGAGGTTGACCTAGCAACAATCTGAATAGCAAAGCATGTTTTTTCTTAGTGCCCATTTTCCTGCAGAAGCATATTTTTGATTGGACTCCAGTCGAAAGCATAATTAAATGTTACAGAGACTCTCAGAACTTTAAACCATTCTCTTTTTCCTTTTTAATTTGACAACACAAACAAGTCTAATGTTTCATTTTTCTGGCTCCAGATGTCCATTGTGAATGTAAATGATGAGCCAGTAGAGCTGATGCTTCCACAGAACTGATATTCAGAGTAAAAATGAATCGTTGCACATCCTGCAGGTGCCTCTGCTGAGGGAATCTTTTCACTCCGAAGACATTTAACAGATAGAATGTGCAGCTGGTCAAAGAAAGCCTTTAGGCTATTTCAAAGTTTCTATACAAAATAACATGCCTCATAAAGTTTGCTTGAAAGTGAAATTTTATAAAATATGGTTATATACACTCTTTCACTTTTATTCCAATAATTCCAAGGTTTCTTTTTAAGGCAGAAAATACTATTTTTAAGAATCAGATAAACTCCAATATTTGGAGTTCTGATAGAGAGGAGAACTTCCCATTTGGCTTGCATTTGGCATTTAATTTGGAGATTGTATTCAAGTTAACAACCACAACAAAAATACAACGATTCTTCTATACTGTCAGTAGTTACTGCTCACAGCTTATTTTGCAATTTTCAAGATCTCCAATGCCTTGCATTTGTGCCAAAGCCTTTCAAAGGGCATCTAATGAGAACCGTAGGTGGAGATGGCATTGATGTCTGGTGGAGACAGCTGTTCATGTACTTACCCTTTGATACAACTCACTATCTAATTTTCTCAGTCAAGGTCTGAGACTTGAAATAATCTATGGCAGAGTCTAGATTGTCTACCGAACTGTTCATGACTTCAGAATTTAGAGTCAGAAAACGTACCTTGAGCATGTTCCCTCGCCTGCTTCTCAGAAGCCCTGAACAATTAGACTGTATGTATCTGCCCACTTTCTCCTGTGATGATTCAACTGGGTTCCTCTTCCCTCAAAGATCCCTGCCTTCTAAAATTATTTTCTCCCTTCCTAACCCTCTGTTAAAACACCGATTCTTTTAGCACAGCTGACCACAGCAAGAAGAAAGCAAACAGATGGAGTTAATTCATGCTCAGATGAAAAAATCTGCTAGCCTCCATGGGGTATTTGCCTCATAAAAGAGATTGCTTAAGAAGTTAAGTTTATCTCTAACTTGCAGAACCTAAGAAATGAAGTAAAAAATTTCAACTGTGGGGAAGAAATTTAAAGTTTTGTATTTTTTGGTCAGTATTTGGGTCATAAGACCTGTGAAAAGATATCTGCAAAGTCATCTCATGCTGACGAAAACCAAAACAAAAAACAATGTAGATTGAACTATGACTGAACGATTAATGTATCCAAGGAAAAAAGTCTCAGTCAGAGATTGGTCATTCACTCTTGGCTGTATTGAAAAGGGTATAGAGACACAGTTTGAAAAGGTCTATCTTAACATAGGTCAGGGAAGAGAGTCTTAGATTATGGTAAACTGGCAGGAAGATGCTATATGAAGACATCTATTTTACATTAAATGTTTGATTCATTTAATTAATGCTGGGTTCTGTTTCTAAGTTTTTAAAGCAAACTTCTGGTTATTATTTCATTCTCAGTTAGTTCTGTCTACAGAGAAGTACGCTTGTCACATAGGTTTGAAGAACTAGAGACCCATGATAGTTATCTTTTAACTAGCTTTTTTTTTTTTTTAACAGTCAGGGTAGGATCAGAGAAGCAGAACCACTGAGATTTTTTAATATAGATTGTACCTTATGAGATCATGGGAAATGGTTAATCAGCCTCTGCAAGGCTGGTGCCTTTGCATCTTTTCTGGAGCTTAAAGTCTGCGGGATAGGTATTCAAGAAAAGAAGACAGATTTGGAGTGGGGAGAGCAGGGAAAACTGTAACCCACTGGCTCAAGCTGAGTCCATGAGGGTGTATGGAAACCCTGGTCTCACACTGCCTCCAATTTCAGTGGTGCTGGTGGCCTGCAGAAGAAACTGATGCCCTTTGTCACAGAGCTAAGCACATACATGGGCCAAGAAGACAGAGAAACTGAAGGGTAATTGAGGGTAGCTTGGAGCAGCTGCAGGACTAGGTGTCGCCCCATGGCAATCCAGTGTCCTCTGAAGTGTCAATGAGCATGAGTTGGAACAGTGCCTGGTGCCCCTATACCAGCCTGAGCATGAAGGCAATCTGGCCGCTGCTTCAGTCCCAAAACTCATGCAAAAAGGCTTTCCTGAACCACTGGGAAGTCAATTATGGGAAATGTCATTCTAACTTAGCTAAATTGCTATGGTTCAAATCCTTTGCGTAAAAAAACACATTGCCATATTGCCATCCAATGTGTTATCCAATTCTGGGTTTATATATTCCTTTCACAAACTTGTTAATAAGAATTTGGCCTGAAAGATGGATTTACTCTTGATGCCCTGACAAAATAAGGGACCTGGCTGGGGACGAGAACCTGGAGAGAAGTTTATCCTACAAAGCTCATGAGTGACACCCTGTCTGTGCGCCGTCTTACTCCACAGCCCACTTCATCCCCTTGGGCATTGCCAAGCAGTCTCTCGTCATTCTTCCAGCATTGGCCTGGCAATACTCTCTTTCTTTTAGAATTTCAATGCTTGGAATGTCTTGAATTGCCACCTCAGAGGTTACCATGGATAGTAATATTTTAACATTTTTTGGTGTCCAGAAGGCAGAAAGTGAGAATAACAGTTTTTCTCTCTCTACCTTACCATTCTGCTCTGCTAATTATCAAAAGAGTTCTTCCATTATCTACCCTTATACTTCTTTTTCTATCAAACTTCTACAGTAAGCCAAATATCCAAAAATTGTATACAGATATAGTGTAGAGACGCTTTGCTAGATATACTGACATAGATGATCTTACTAGTGGTCACATAGCACTCTCTCAATCTCATATGAGGACATTGGTTCCATCTTCTAAAGCTTCTAGACTTGGTACTATTGTAAGAAAATTCAGATTTAACCTAAATGTGATACGTTGAACGTGGTTATATTGACAGGTTTATATTACACTAAAGTCAGTGATTTCAGGCAGGGCCTGGGGTCAGGTGGAAGAGGGAAAAGCGTGTTGATGAACCGATCCTAATCCCTCGTTATCTTTTAAAAACCCTCTTTTCCAGAAGTAGGTTATTTCGAAAGAATGTGAACAACAACTTATTAGGCTAGAAAGTCTCCCCCATTCTCCAGCTTTCTTCCTCTCATGGTTTTCAGTAAGCTATTAAAGTTAACAAAATGCTAGAAGGAAAATACTAGTATGAATTGTATTGCTGTGGGAGTTATTTTTCTCTTCGTAGGCAATGATTTTGGCCCACAATTGTCCAAAAGTTCTGAAGCTACGTTATCTCGTCAAATGTAATCTATTCAGCATTACCTGACACCCCAAGTGTTCTCACACTAGACTGTCAATGACGTCGGATGAAGGACCATTGCCAGGGAAGAGGACTTGAAGTATTGGTGAGAAGCAGGTGTCAGGATGGGAACGGGCAGTCCATGAGTGCGATGCGGCTGCTGGAGAAAGGACTCCAGGGCTCGCAAGCGTGTCAGAGACTTGCAAAGAGGGAAGCAGGGCAAGGCAGTTAGGTGGAAGCCCCAGTGCAGGGGGCCAAAGATGACTGTTATTCTGAGCTGTCCCTTTGCTTTAGTCAGGAAAAGCTCAAAGTTCCTGTGTAACTCAGAAACTTCTCTAGGCAGGGTGGCTACACTGGGGCATGTGGGTGGAATTAAATAGGGGATTTCTGGGCAAAATGAAAGTGGGGAGGAGAAATGAAAGGACCGCTGTTGATAGGAAACTAATACTAACAGAGACTCAGACTTCTGGAAGGAGGGGTTTGAGGAATGCAGTGTGAATCAGACAGTGACAACTACCAACTCAGGTAATGGTGCTTCCATTTTTTCCAGATTTTTATGTAGCACTGAGGGTCTCTTTAAGAACCTTCCCCCTTCCCACCGAGCCTTAGGTTTCTGGGATTTGGCAGCAGGAAAGTCACAGAGAATGGGATTCGGGGGAGAGCAAATCATTGAAAAGCTTACTTGGTTATTAGGCAATAAACTATGTCCTGGGATTGACGCCAGGGCGATTTTGAAAGGGCCAATACATATTGACCTCTGAAAAAAAATGGATTTATTATTGAACAATCTTTGTATGAAATCTCAACTAATGAGGGGCATGTCAAAGCACCGCGGTTAGGCAGCTCCTGTGCACAGTTGCAACAAGGTTCGGAGGTTGGATTCTGCTGACATCTGTCTGGCAGACACCGCTGTTTGGAGCCTCCTGCTAATCAGAAGCTGGTCCAGACCATTTCTGGCTGTAGTAGATCATCCTCTACTCAATTGTAATGCAGATTAGGGGGGAAGCTGCGAAATGTAAAAGGCGCTGTCAAATGTCGCAGTTGTCTACCCTGTGAGTGTTTTTAAAACCGAATATGAATTTTTGAATCAAATATTGTGTTGTAATCAGAGAGATAGCTGTTGAATTGAATGGCAAATGTGCCTCTGTTCCTGGGAAATAGGTACAGACCAAGAGCATTTACCTTACTTGGTTAAAAAAGAAAAGATTAAATGGTAATTATCTATATTGGATAAAATGCTTAATTAGTGTCTATGACTGGGTGAGTTAGAAAAACCTCAAGCAAGTGGTTACGTAAAGGCAAAACCCATTAGTTAAAAATGAATTGGTCAATATTAATAAATATCTGTAGAGGAGTTTATGATGTCTAATCTTGTTTAATTAGCAACATTTTGACAGAGATAGCTCTTCATTTTACAAAAGAGGAAAAGCAGAACTCTAATGAATGCAGTGACTATCTCCTGAACACAGTGGTTCTCAGCTGGAGGTGATTCTGTTCTCCAGGAGACATTTGCAGTGTTCGGAGCCATGTCTGGTCACAGCTGGGGAAGGGGATGCTGCTTGCGTTTGGTGGGAAGGGGTCAGGGATGCTGTTAGGCGCGCACAGTCCCCACAACAATAAACCACCCAGACCAAAATGTCAATATTGCCAAAGGGAAAAAAACCTTACAGCAGGGTAGCACTATTCCACCGTCGAAACGGGACTAAATGCAGATTGTGTGGCTCTCAAATGTGCTTATTACAGTATGTCACACTTCTCTCCCTACACCAGGCTTTAGAACAGGAAAAGCGTTTGCAACAACAGGGACACGTTATTTATTTATTTTATTTTATTTCCTATGCCAACCAGTGCAGAAAATGTTGGAACTTCCTGTGAAATCTGGGGAGCCAGCACATCCTGCGGGGTTTGCAAAGAGGATGTGTATAGAGGTCTATGAAAGGTACCTGCCTCTGTGTCTTCTAGCGGGCCCAGGTTTACTGCTGGCCAGCAGGGCCACCGGAAGGAAAAGTGAACTCCATGTGAGCGGGAGAGCAAGCTGGAACCATCGGCACCTGCATTTCTGCCTCATCCGACCAAGACCACCCTCAGAGAAATGGCTGCTTCACGCCCACCTTCTGTGTCCCCAGCAAACTCTGCTTTGCACCATCTCCAGCAAACATCATACAGGGAAAAAGCAACTTGAATATCACATGGTCGACTTATTTAATACGCTTGTTAGACATTGTGTTACAGAAAATAGGCACCTGCCCGGCAGGAGATCTGCCTGGATATTGATTGATATTTATTCAATCATGAGTCCAAACCATTAAGAATAGTGACTGGTACATAGTATGGGTCCCATAACTATGTGTTGAATAAAAAAAGAGAAGGCAAAAAACTGAAGGAATTTAGAAAGGAAGAATTGAGTAAAAAATTAGATTTGTTTCTCTAAATCTTAAAATTCAGTACCTTTGGAAATTGCCTTAACTTTGCAAAAGCACTGGAAATGCATTTTGTGGATAGAAAACACAGTAGATTGCATTTTAATAACTTGAGGAAATTCCATCTGCCCTCAGATGTTTCTGTTTTTACACAGAGACTAATGGTAAATTCAGTGGAACTCACGTTGACATTAATGAGGACTTGCAATGCATCAAACACTGAGCTGGGTTTGCAGCAATTTAAAAGTATAAAAGCATCTTTCAAATTAGAGTTGTTCTTGCATCTATAGGTGATTGCTATTGGTGTGATTTGTTGACAAGTGAAATTTCTTGCCAGGTTAAATTTTCCACCAATTTCTTGCCTCAGAAGTTTTTATCACTAGAATTTTATTCCTTAAGCTCATTTTAATAGCTCTCAGTTTAAAATGTAAATACACATTATTCTCATAAATCCATGAACACTTAAAGGCAAGTAGTTTATTATATATTTAGTTGGGAGGGATTCTGGGAGGGAATATGGCAAATGAAAGGTAGGTTTGAAAGGTGAAATGGGAAAGGGAGAAGGTCGGAGCGGGTGGCTCTTCTGGCAGGCAGTTAGTGGTGGAAGAATGGTGGGCTTCGTGTCTGCAGGGAAGGACTGAGCACCTTTACTAGTAGGGGGCCCCGGATTCCACCATTGGCTTCTATCTGGCATGGCCCCATCACTTTGGGGAAAAATGAGATCCAGCTCATTGTTACAGAAAAGCTATATAATCTTATAGTAATATATTTTGGCTTTCATACATTCAGAAAAGTGGATCTTAAAGTGTAGTCTGTCCTTATAATAACACTTTCAGGGAGTTTGCAAGGCCAAAGCCATTGTTCTAATAATATTAGAGCATTAGTTGCCTTTTTCACCCTCGTTCTCACACCAGGGCACAGCAGATATCTCCAGAGACTACGTGGTATGTGAGGCTATCACTGAGACAGGTAATGGAATGTGTATTTGTGCATTCGATATTTTAATAACTTCTCAGTTTTAATTTTGGAGAGATATACCCCACATAAATAAAATATATTTTAGTCTTCAATAATTAAGAATGTGAAGTGACTCTGGGACCAAAAACTTGAGAACTGTTAATTTTGGACAGCTGCTTCTAAAACTGGTTGGAATATCTCTAAGATGAGTTTCTTTGGAACCTTTTGTCTTCATTTCTGCTAGCTTCCCTTACTTTATTTCAGAACTCATAGGATTAAATCTCACTGGAAAAGGAAGGGAACATCTTGTTAGACTATTTTATATCATCCAAACACTTTAAATATAAAATCAAATGAGAGGAAATGGATTTTTCCATGGCAGAATCAGCCTTTTACAACGTTAATCTTTTGCATCTTTAATTAGTTTATTCTATAGAAGAGGATGAGCAACTAGCTAAACAGGCAATTCATATTTATCTCTAACTTATAGGAAGGTGACAGGAATCCCAATCCTCCAGCCAATCAAGGGCAGAATGATTCTTCTATCTCTTGTCAAGAGTCTTGCAAATTCTACAAAGCTGTGAAGATCCCTGTGATTGAGTCTATGAACCCAGAAAAAATACTGGTAGCCAAAAAGGAACTCAAAATGACCCAACTTTAAGATGTCACCGCTAAAAACTCTATATCCTGAATTATACTCCTTATCACAATAAAAAGATCAACAGATACTGAGCAATCATTCCAAAAATACATACACACATACTTACCTCTATTTGGAAGGTCCCATGAAATTCAATTTTATGAATTATAAAGGTAATTAAGACTCTCAGCCTACGGTTTTTGAATAATTTAAATAATAGGTCTCTCTTCTCCTTGGGAGTAAGAGATGAGACGAAAATAATTTATTTAGGTCACGTTGGAAAGAGGTGTCTGCACAATAAATTTGGACCCCAACTGTGGAAATAGTTAATGCCTACCCCTAAGAAGTAGGTTCATCTTCTATCCCTCTATTCTACCTGCCTGGAACACGGAAGGCCTGCTCTATGCAATGGTAGCTTTGAATTTAATTTTTGGCCAGTTTTTCACTTTTTTTTTATATGAGAGGAAAAAGGAAGAAAGAAAAAGTGGGAGAGAGAACAGAATTCTTGCTCTATTGCCCAGGCTGGAATGCAATCTTAAAAAGGTATTAAAAACCTCTTTTATGCCATCAATTGTACTCAACAGCAGAGACAGGAAGGAATAAGGGAAGAAAATAACAGACAGTCAACCAATATTTCATTTAGGTCTGTAAGATACTATGCAAATGCTAAAGAATAATTCACTTCCTATTATATAGTCACTTTCAGAATGGGTATAATTTAAATTAACAATGCGATATCAAAATCTCCTGCTATTATTGTGTGGGAGTCCAAATCTCTTTGTAAGTCAATAAAAACTTGTCTTATGTATCTGGATCCTCCTTTATTAGGTACATATATATTTATAATCTTTAACTTCTGTTGCTACATTGAAATCTTCCTCCATCCATTTATTTTAAGTCTTTGTGTATCGTTATGAGTTGGATCAGGATACTATGTACCAATGGATTCTAACTTTTTATTCAATTTGCCTGTCTGTGACTTTAATTAGGGCATTGTATCCATTTAAGTTTAGGGTTAATATTAATGTTTGTGAGTTCAATATTGTAATTTAATGCTAACTGGTTTTTTGCTCATTATTTGATGTCAATTCTTCATTATGGAGATACTCTTTACATTTTGATAAATTTTTGAGATAACTGATACTGCTTGTTCCTTTCTGTTTGTAATGCTTCTTTCAGAAGATGTTGTAAAACAGGTCTGGTGGTGATAAAATCTCTGAGTGCTTGCTTGTTCGTGAAAAATTTTATTTGTCCTTCGTTTATAAAGCTTAGTTTGGCAGGATATGAGATTCTGGGTTGAAAGTTCTTTTCTTTGAGGATATTGAATATTGACCCCCACTCTCTTCTAGATTGTAGGGTTTCTGCTGAGAGGTCTGCTGTGAGTCTGACAGGCTTCCCTTTATGGGTAATGTGACCTTTCTCTCTAGCTGCCCTTAGAATTTTCTCCTTTATTTCAACCCTAGTGAATCTAGCAATTATATGTCTTGGAGTTGGTGTACTTGAGGAATATCTTTGTGGTGTTCTCTGGATTACCTGGAGTTGAGTATTATCCTGCCTTACTAGGTTAGGAAAGTTTTCCTGAATAATATCCTGAAAAATATTTTCCAACTTGGATTCATTCTCTTCATGACATTCAGGTACACCGATCAATCGTAAATTAGGTCTTTTCACATAGTCCTATATTTCCTGGAGACTTTGCTCATTCCTTTTTACTTTTTCTTCCTGAATTTTGTCTTCTCGTTTCATTTCATTAAGTAGGTCTTCAACCTCTGACATCCTTTCTTCTACTTGATCAATTCGACTGTTAAAACCTGTGCATACTTCACGAAGTTCTCTTACTGTGTGATTCCATTCCAATAATTCACTTATATTCGTTTCTAAATTGTCTATTCTCATTAGGATTTCGTCAAGCCTTTTTTCAAGGTTCTTAGTTTCTTTACATTGGGCTAGAACATGTTCTTTTAGCTCACAGAAGTTCCTTATCATCCACCTTCTGAAGGCTAATTCTGTTATTGGAACGCACTCGTTCTCCATCAGGCCTTGTTCCCTTGATGGTGAAGAACTGTGATCCCTGTAGAAGGTGAAGCATTCTACTCCTGGGTATTCTCAGCTTTTTTATGCTGGTTTCTTCCCATCATTATAATTTTATCCACCTGTCGTCTCTGTAATTACCTACTTTCAATTTAGGTCTCTGAGTGGACGTCCAACTTGTTGATTCCCAACGCCGAAATCTGAGCAACCCACCATGCCGGCTAAAACAGCGGCATTAAGATTCGTGGTGCTTTTCTGCTCGGGGGTCTCCGGTCTGGCTTCCCTCTAGAATCCTTATTTCAATCATGTAAATAAGATGTTTTGGAGCTCATCTTCCCAGAGCTCCAAACGTCGATCAAAAGGGAAGCTAGTCCCGTTTACTCTGCACCGAGAACCACTGTGCCAAAGCACCGGCAAAACTGCCACGCTGGCCACAAGAGTCAGGCTGGCGACCCATGGGGCTCCTCCGCTGGGAATCCTAGTCCGTAAGCAACAAAAATTCCTCTGAAAATGTGGCGTCCTCTCATTCTGTGCGCTTTCTCTGGGAGCTACAATCCTGAGCTGCTGGTAGTCGGCCATCTTGGATCTCTCTCTTTCACTTTTTTTGAAAAAGAGAAAACTGAAAATACATGATTATGTTATTGAATATCTGAAATGTGTATTTATTGCAAAGTCACAAAAGTGAAAATGTGATGTGAAATAGGAAAACATGTCTTTCCTTTCCTTTGTTTTTGGGACTCAATTCAAAAAAAGGTAATCAGATTCCTATGTTCCTGACTCCCTATTATCAGGTTTTGTATTTTCGTTTGGTTTTATTGTTGCTTCCCTCTTCATCCTGGATTCTCTCTCTCTCTCTCTCTCTCTCTCTCTTTTTGAGATGGGCTCTCGCTCTGTTGCCCTGGCTGGAGTGTGGTGGCACAGTCTTGGCACACTGCAACCTCTGCTTCCCAGGCTCAAGTGGTACTCCCACCTCGGCCTCCCAAATAGTTGGGACTACAGGTGCACACCCTTACGCCTGGCTAATTTTTATATTTTTTGAAGCTTCACTATGCTGTCCAGGCCGGTCTTGAACTCCTGGGCCCAAGGGATTCGCCTAGCTTGACCTCCAAAGTGGTGGGATTTCAGGTGTGAGCCACTGCACCCAGCCTCGTCTTTGATTCTCTTTCTCATTCTCCTTCTCTCAGAGTGCTATGGTTTGAATGTATTCCCCAAAGTTAGTGTTAGAAGCCTAATCCCCAATGCAAGAGTGTTGTTGGGAGATGCGACCTTTAATAGGCAATTAAGTCATGAGAAAACTAGCCTCACAAATGAGCTAATGACATTATCTTGCTCTCTCGACCTTCACTGTCTGCAAGAAGGCCTTTGTCAGATATGGACCCCTTGACCTTGAACTTCCCAAGCCTCTAAAACTAAAATGTAAGAAATAAATGTGTCTTTTATAAATTACTCAGTCTCAGATATTCTATGATAGCAGCATAAAAGGGACTAAGACATGCAGTAATCAACTCTAATCTGTTTGAGATGGATATGTTTAAGTCCTTGCAATATAGATAGTGTTGTTTTATGTGGGAATTATTTTTAATTTTCTTTGGTGGTATTATGTTTTAAAGCCTAGTTTATCTCTTTTTTATTCAATACCATATTTTAAGAAATCTATCCATGTTTAAATAAAACATGTTTATTGCTTCTAACTGCCGCAGAGTTTTCACAGAATGCGTCTGACTCATCTCAGTCATTTGATTCCTTAGTGATGAGCACCAAAACCCCCACCACACTGCTGAATTCTTTTGTCATTTAGTACAGAATTTGAATTACATGGAGCAGGGATTTTGTCTTTTTTTATTTACTGTTGTATCCCTAGCACTCAGATGAGTTCCTGCCACTTATTAAAAGTTTGGGAAATTTTTGTTCAATTAACAAATAAATTTATTTGCATTTGGTTAATATGTGTGGAATATGCAAATAAAGTTACTTAAGTGTTAATTTCCTTACAGGGTCCTTCCCTTAGGCCCTAGTCTGTCTTAAGTCTTCTTGTTATATAGTCAGTATATCCTGGACTTTTCTATGGAAGCACCAATTACAGTTGTAATTATCATGGTCCCATTTCATTGATTCACTTTCCTCCTTTGTTGATTTCTTGCTAAAATGGACACGTAACTTTACTGTGCATTTACTCTGTCATTTGGCAATCTCTGCCACAGATTTTCAGTGACATATGATTCTCAGAGTTGGGTGGTAGAGGTGTCAATAGCAGTGGCTTTGACCAATGGAGAGTCCTGAAATCTCCATCAGGTATCAGTTGAATCAATTAAAACATCAACCCACAAGACTGCTCAAATACACACTTAATGGCTATATAAGTGCAGCCTTAAGGCAAACTTTCTAGTCCATCTTCAACTGCGCTTTTCCCACCATACTGCTTACTCTGTTTCGACACAGACGTTCTGAAGCCTCTGACTTAGGCTGACAAACATTGATCCTGAAGTCTTCAGATGCCTCTAACTACGCATAGCCTGATACTTTCCTCCATCCTGTGGACCACAATTTTGAGTCTTCCTTACCCTATGAAGACTGTTCAAACAGAAGGAAACTGAGTGAGGAAAAGAGGGAGGAAATCAGGAAAAAAAAGTGAACAAGAGATTTACAAGAAAGAGTTTAGTGATGATTTAAAATATCAAAATTATTAAACTACAGTCCTGTTTTGCTAACGATGGTGATACCTTCTAAGAAATGCATGATTAAGTGACTCTGTCATTGAGTGAACATCTTAGAGTGTATTTATACAAACTTAGGTGGTATAACCTACTACACACCTAGGATACATGGACCTATTGCTCCTAGGCTATGAACCTGTATAGTATGTTACTGCACTGAATACTATAGGAAATTATAACACAATGGGAAATACTTGGGTATCTAAACATAGAAAATGTATAGCAAAAGGAGAGTATACAAGATAAAAAATGGTGCAGCTGTATAGGGCACTTACCATAAATGGAATTTGTAGCATTGGAAGTTGCTCTTGGTGAGTCAGCGGGTGAATGTGAAGGCTGAGGACATTCCTGTACACTACTGTGGACTTTATAAACACTGCACATTTAGGCTACACTAAATTAATTTAGATTTTTTTCTTTAATAAAAAATTAGCCTTTGCTTACTGGAACCTTTTTACTTTATAATTTTTTTAGTGTTTTTAACCTTTTGGCTCTTTTGTAATAATACTTAGCTTAAAACACAAATGTATTGTACAGCTGTTCAAAATTTCTTCCTCTATACTCTTACTCTGAAAGCCCTTTTTTATTTTTAATGATAAAAAATGTAGTATAGGCCAGGTGCAGTGGCTCACGCCTTAATCCCAGCACTCTGGGAGACCAAGACGGGCGGATCACCTGAGGTTAGGAGTTTGAAACCAGCCTGACCAACATGGAGAAACCCCATCTCTACTAAAAATACAAAATTAGCTGGGTGTGGTGGTGCATGCCTGTAATTCCAGCAACTCAGGAGGTTGCAGAGAGCTGAGATCGTGCCCTCCAGCCTGGGCAACAAGAGTGAAACTCCATCTAAAAAAAAGTATAATATCGTAAATATATAAACCGGTAACGTAGTCATTTATTATCATTTCAAGTATAATGTACTGAACATAATAGTATGTGCTATGCTTTTATATGACTGGCAGTGCAGTAGGTTTGTTTAAACCGGCATCACCACAAACACAGGAGTAATGGATTGTGCCATGACGTTAAGACAGCTACAACATCAGTAGGTGATAGAAATTTTTCATTTCCATTATAATTATATGGGATCACTGCCATATATGTGGTCCATTGTTGACGAAAAAGTCCTTATGTGGCACATTACTGTATTACAAAGATTATATTTGGAAAGAATTATCAATTAAATTATTCTCAGTACCCTTGGTTGCCATAGAAAAATATAAGGATTTATGCAGTGAGAGAATCTGGCTCATTTTATAGCAATAACCTAATCAATGAAATAAAGTATTCTACAAGGCTGAATGTAATCTTTAGTTCTCTCACTAACCTGTAATTTATTAAAAGTAAATTCAAGATCCTTTTGCTGAGCATTACCCCATATTGCAAGGTTAATTATATAAACTTGAAAGCCTGGCAGAATCTTCATAGATAACTTAGTAGCTGGCATAAAATCTAGTGGTAGAAGAAATATTCTCATGCGCTGACAATTTTTAGGAGTCAAGAGTACATGAAAAACGTAGTTTAAACGTTCGTACTCTAGTTTAAACACTAATTAGTTAGTAGTTTGATCACAGACGTTGATATTGTTGACCTCATTAACTTTAGTGTATATTGATGTGGTAAAAATGCAGAGGAAAAATAAGTGCATAAAATAGAAATCAGACTTTGAAAATGTTCTGCTTTCTTGAAAGCTCCATTAGGAATGAAATGTCAGTTTTTTGGTGTGAGCTTTTTAGGAACTAGTTTTGCAGCAGTCTGACATCCGCTTTCAAGTAGCAATCATGTAGAACCTGACAGTAGTTTTCACATGGTTCTCTTTTAAATGTTATCGGGTCTATTTTCTTTCTTCCTTTCTTTTGTTCTTCCTTTTTATTTTCATTTTCGGTTTTTGGCTAGGCTTGAGGGTCCAGGTAGAACTGTACTCTAAGTTGCTATTGCTTAGAAAGTGTGAGTGTATGTGTGTGACTATTAAAATATGTTGTATTTAAACTTTAATGGTGCTTTCTAATTTTTTTCCTTTTCTCTTTTTCTTTTTTCTGAATATTTCACCTGAGGTCAACATTTAAGATCACTTTTTATTTAAAAGAAAATTATCCAATGCTACTTGCTAAGGCATAGGAAGCGAGATTTTATGCAGGACCATTGTGGTCGGTATAGCGGCCACTACAAAGGGGTCTTGCAGCTGGGGAGAGAGATTGGGCTTGTTTCCCAATACAGCGTGGGGAAGTGGAGTTTACAGCCCAGGAGCAGGCTGAGGGTCAGTGGATGAAAAATTACTAAGGAAAAAACATCAGGGGTAAAGAATATTCTGGCTAAAACGGCCTGGCAGGATTTTTGCAGACAGCAGGCCAGGGTGATCAGACAGCAGCCAGAGAATGACGGAGGATGAGACACCTGAGCAAACATTGAGGATGGGAGTTCTGGCTAAATGGACTTAGCACGATTCTTTTGCTACAACTGGATTTTACAAGAAGGTACACAGATGGACCTAGGAGAAGGCTCAGAAGCCTGACTAAAGTTCGGCCAAAGAATCTGTGTCATTTTGAATTGCATTGTGTTGCTCTTTATGGAAGTTAAGGGAAGAAAAATGGCATACTCTTTGTGATCTCTGAGAACAACCCAGGATTCTCAGGGTATTATGAATCAGAATGAAGGTTTTGAGCCCAGAGTGGCTATAGGAAAGTGGAATCCATTGTTGGGTGATAGTCCTGGGAGGTGGCTGTTGAGCACGTGATAATCTGCCTCAAAGACCTCTTCCTCTCTTTTCCAGAAGATCCCCCAGGCCCCTCTCCTGCTCATTGGCCCCCTCCCAGTTTGGCCTCCCCATACATAAAAGTTTGTTTCTGGGCGGGTGTGGTGGCTCATGCCTGTAATCCCAGAACTTTGGAAGGCTGAGGCGGGTGGGTCACGAGATCAGGAGTTCGAGACCAGCCTGGCCAACATGGTGAAACCCCACCTCTAATTTAAAAAAAAATAGCTGGGCATGGAGCTGCAGGCCTATAATCCCAGCTACTCATGAGGCTGAGGCAGGATCATTACTTGAACCCACAAAATGGAGGTTGCGGTGAACAGAGATCGTGCCATTGCACTCTAGCCTGGGTGACAGAGCAAGACTCCACCTCAAAAAGAAAGTTTATTTGCTCTTAACTTTCACCCCGCTTCAGACCAGCATAGCCACGGTTGTTGCAGAGGTTCAGTTCTTTTAACTTCATACACATTTAAAAGAACCTAAAGTTCTTTTAAACTTGATTTTAGCTGTTTAAAATCCTAACTAATGGATATTTTTCCTTCATCTGAGAATTATGAGAGAAAATTTGTTATTCATGAGTGTTGCTCCCTAGGTAAGTAAATTAATTGCCTAAACTTCTGCATTTCATTGTGAATAAGGAGATGATAATTTTAAATTTAAGACCAACTTTCCCACTAGATATTCAGCTACAAGGACTTTTGGAATTCCTTATTGGAAAGAGGTCTAATATGGTTATCTGAAAAATTTCAACTTAGGTCTCTCGATATATTTTCAGACTCCACATCTCAAAACCTTTTATACGAAAGAGAGTTTAAACATTGCATTGTATAATGGTTTTCAAAATCTTTGGAGGAAAGTGGGGGAAACATCTAATTTTCAAATGTTTCTGCCAATAGAGTAAAAGCAGAGCAGCTGTGGCGATGGACAGTGGCCACGATCTTTCTGATCTTCTTTATGTAGCCACAAGGCTTCATGAGACATAATTTAAAAGTTAGTGAGTGTGTCCAGATTCATTTCTCTTTTGACTGTTAAATAAATACTTCCTGTTGCCTAACTTTCCCTTGTCATGTTGTGAAGTCTTCTGCAGAGGAACTGAGATCTGACCTACCCTGGATGGGTGGCCTTGTTTTTCTAGGCTCCTTCAAAGGTCACCTCATGTGCCTTCTTCTTTTGTGCAGCTGCAAACCCTCACCAAGTCCAGTGAAGACACCCACTCGTAACTCTCAAATTTACCCTTTCTTTTCTATTTCATTAGCTACCATCATTGTTCTAACCGGTCTTCCTGTTTATGGACTCTTCCCAATTCAAACATCTTAGGTAGGGATAACTAAATTTATTACAAATAAGTAGTAAATTTAAAGTCAGTTTTCTCAACAGCAAATGAAACTGCCATGTACCAGCCGTAAGACAAAGGAGCACTGATTAAATGAGCTTTGCTATGGCTGCTGGGCGGGGTATGGGTCCTCCCTCCAGCAAATTCCATCACAAGGGACATTTGGTTTCCTGAACGTTTTTGAGAAGACGTGGGCTAGGGGAAAAACAGGAACCGTAGAGGATTCGGTTCTGGTGTGGGCTGAAATGTATTCCTCCTAAATTTATATTTGGAAGTCCTGGTCCCAGTACACCTCAGGATGTGATTACATTCGGAGATAAGGCCTTTACACAGGTAACCACAGTTAAATAAGGCCATATGGGAGGGCCCTAATCCATCTGCCTGGTGTCCTTATAAGAAGAGGGAGAGACACCAGGCATGAGAGTGCCCGGAGCGAAGCCCATGCGAGAACACAGCAGGAAGGGGGCCGTCTGCAAGCCAAAGGGAGGCCTCAGGAGGAAGAAAACTTGCAGGCAAATTGGTCTATGACTTCAAGGGGCCAGAGCTGTGAGAAATGACATTTCTATTGTTTAAGCCACCTAATCTATGGTATGTCGTTATAGCAGTCCTAGGAAGTTAATACATATTCTGAATGGGGGTTGTATTTGTTTATATTGTTTTTTAAAATGTTCATTTTGAAAGGATATGTGTGTGTGTGTGTGTGTGTGTGTGTGTGTGCGCACACACACATGTCTATGTGTAATTCTATTTTTATTTTAGTTTTGAGATGGAGTCTCGCTCTGTCTCCCAGGCTGGAGTGCAGTGGTGTAATCTCGGCTCACTGCAGCCTCTGCTTCCTGCATTCAGGTGATTCTCCTGCCTCAGCCTCTCCTGTAGCCGGGATTACAGGCGTCTGCCACCATGCACAGCTAATTTTTGTATTTCTAGTAGAGACAGGGTTTTGCCATGTTGGCTTGGCTGGTCTCGAGCTCCTGATCTCCGGTGATCTGCCCACCTTGGCCTCCCAAAATGTTAGGATGACAGGCGTGAGCCACCGCGCCCAGGCTAAATTCTGAAATTTGGTTCAGAAAATAGCTAAATACTAAGATTGTTCAGCACTCATCACACTTATTCCTGTTTTGTACCTATAAGGTAAGAATGACAAAAATCTTGGTATTTCTCTTTGCACCCTGTTTTTCACCCATCACAAATGCTGTATCATTGAATCTGTAATCATTTCAGAATTCTTTTAAAAAACATTTGAGAATATATCAAACATTACAATCATAGCTAAATTGTTTTTGTTTCCCCAGGTAAGATATTAGAGCAATTCCTAGAAAGGATGCTTAACTTCCTAGTCCATACCAGGTTTAGAAATTATTGCCACTCAAATAGATCTTGGGGCTTGATAGTACAAATCTTTATTTTTTGTTAGCACCAAGGTTATAAATATTTAGAAGTATGTTATAAATATCTGGGCTTGCAAAGAAGGAGTACTTATTTGAAATATTTTAATCTCATCTGAGTCTCAAGTTCTACCAGGTTTAATCACTTTTCCTTTAATCTGTATTAACACACATTAATGGGGAATTTAGCCGTCTCATGTTTTGTTCTTCATAATTTGTATTTTTCTGTTTTTCCTGGAGTAAGTCAGAAGGCATTTGTTACTGTGCCTTTGCTCATTCTTGCCATCAGCATATAAACTGAAGTAGGATATTTCTATATATGTAGACTATGAAAATTCTTCAATTTTATTATCTTCTTATTTTTCAGTTCCTTTTGAATGTGGTTTTAATGGACTTACCCAGCAACATTATATCATTGCAGAAAAGAATTAGCAACATAGACCATTCTAGGGGCTTCTAAAGAAGTTATTTTAAATAGAGCTGTTTGGTTGTTCTAACATACACTGCACGCTGCCCACAAAAGGGAACTGTAGTTTGTGAAGGGAGCCTGTCATTTTTTAAAAGATAAAGAGAACAGTTGCCAAAAGATTGATAACTTCATCATAATAACTTTGATAAATAGCAAATATTTCATCCATGTTACAAAGACACAATAAATTTTAAAACACCTTACAATTGCTTTGCCTTTGTTCTCTCTCAAAAATCTATTAGGACTTCCTGTTTCAGAGAAAACCTTTAAGATCATTTAGCTGATATCCCCTCATGTATGAAATATATCCATTGCATAGCTAACCGATGAATTGATCTAATTTTATCAGCAAAATTAAATTTGTTCTTTTATTTAGTTTGGTGCTTTGAAGATTCCTGTGTGATCCCTTGCACCTGGGAGGCAGAGGTTGCAGTGAGCCAACATTGTACCACTGCACTCCAGCCTGGGTGACTGACCTAGACTCTGTCTCAAAAAATTAACAAAGAAACAGATTCCAGTGTGAAAATCTCAGCTAATGAGTATTTCACATAATAGTATGTTTTATTAGATAATTATTTTCAATTTAATTTCTGAGAGCCATATATATATATTTTGCTTTCTTAGAGAAAATTATCATGTTTAAAATGTTTGAGAAACATAAGTGAGATCACCAAGTGGCAACAGAGAGTCTTAAATTAGACACATAATTTAAGAAAATAAAAAACACTGTTGTGCTAGAGTCTTAGCCTTTAAAGACCTATGTACCACTTATTCTCACTTTTTTCTTTGACAGAAAGCTCACTGGAGGTAGAGCTAAGACAAAAGCCAGGTCTTAGAGTCATTTTTTTGCATGACTTATACTGTATCTGTAGCTGTAGTTATCTTTACAGTCAGATATTTTGGGATCAGGTATTTTCAGGGCAAATGGTCTATTAACATCTTGTCCTGGTTTTGTTTGCATGCAATGCAGAGCAGTAGAGTTTCACATTTAAATCCCTAAAATATCATCTGGGGATTAAGATTGGACCACAAAAGATAGCTCATGCAGCCACAGCTGGAAAAGATTAGCCCCTCTCTAAGTAAGTGCTGACCCTTACTGAGAGGAAATCCAGGAAAAAGGTGATCAGGAACCCTGTCCAAGTCCTGATTGATTGTATTTCAATTAAAAAAAAAAGTTTTCAAATATTTTAGGGCCTGAAGGACCCTAAAGGGAAAAGAAAGCTGGACAAAAAATGTGTGAGTTGGGAGATGACTGCGGTTTACTTGTAAGACAGGACTAGTGAGTGGTGGTTTGAATACAAATGGAATTATAAATTAACAATGATGTGGAAACCTAGATTGTTTTTCTTCCAGTCTGTGTGGGAAGTTTTGGGACAGGACTGACAGAGAGACAGGAAATGGAATTAAGGGGACAATGATGGCCGTTAAGCATCTGTGCCACCTTGGGAGTCACTTGGGATGTAATCTGCCTTGTAAATTAGGAATTCTAGGAATAGTAACTTTTAATGAATGGTTATTATGAGCCAGGCACTATCTAAATTGCTTTACCCGTATTAACTCATTTAATCTTCATAAAAACCATGAAGTTATTATTGTTATAAGCCCTCCCCTGTACTTCCTAAATGAGAAAATTTAAGCCACATAAAGGATAGAACATTTACCTAAAGAGTCACAGTGACTTAGGGGCAGAGCAGAGATGGATGCCTGTGTTAAATGCTGTTAACACTGTGCTGGCTGTGCTTAAGACATCAAAAAGAATGGGGTTTCTGGAACATTCTTATATTAGGTATGTCTCATGTAAATCAACCTTACGGCAGAAAGTTCTTTACTGTTCTCATACCAGAAACTAGTTTGGATCTAAAAATTCTGAATTCTGTTCACTGAACTCTTTTATGCTCCCAATGACATGTTTATGCCTTGAACAGTCAAATGGCACCATTTCAGTCCCCATCACCTCCAGGCCGGGCTTTCTCCGTAATGGATTGATGCTTGGTTCCATTTTTTAAGCCTTAAGAGTCTTTCAAATACCCTTTTAGATTTTTTAAAAAAATTCATCTGTCTTTCAGATAAGGAATATTTCTTACATACACAATCACCTCCTAAAAACATTCATACATGTTTTACACCGGGTTTAGAAGAGCTATTTGTTAACACCAATTTGTAGTCATGATGCCTTTGAGGAAGATCAAGAAGACACATTTTCAACTTTTACAAGGACTCTCACTTTTCTAATTTCCCCAATGCTTTTCACTCTGCAGGTATGTGGGTCTAGGTTTATGGTTTGTCTGCTTCAAGGCATGTGATACAAATTCTGTGTGCATTGCTCATGATAAATTCAGCAGGTATCTGTGTAAATGTCATGCTATATGTAAAGTGACAAGAATTTCACTATAATTTGACATGAGGTGGAGCATTCCTTAAGGAGTACACATACGAATGAGTTGAGGGAAAACATTTTGCTGTTGGGTGGTTTGGAAAATGACCATAATGAACATTGTTGGCATTTTTGTGACCTATAAAGGCTGTATGAAGGCTATATGAAGCTTTACCAAAAAATCTACTGAGGTCAGCAGCAGCAAATCATTAACTAATGGGTACTTAAACTACTGGCACAAAGAATCATATTAAAGCTTCAAAGAATAAATCACTATTTACTGATGCAGAATGAATTACATGATTATTGCAAGTCATAGCATATGAGAACGTAATATCATTCATATAGTACTAAATAAAATAGATGCATTTACTGCAGGTTATTTTTGATGTATGTTCTTTTCTAATTAGTAGAACAAGTGATAATGGCAACGAGCCTGGATGCTCAGGTGATAAAAAAAAATATCCATTCTACAGAAAGCTAAACTGAGAGTTTGAAGCATTAAAAATTTTATTACTTCTCTCCTCAGATAAAAGCTAGTACCCTTTAAGTACCCTTTAAAATGTGACAATCAAATGCTCCTTGTTCTTGTCAAAACTTCTGAGACTTTGATTTTAATGAGTTATTTTCAAGAGAACGTCCAAAGGGGAATTGGAGTGGGCTGATTCCACGGGGTTGACTAACGCGTCCTCAATTGGTCTTTGCCTTGCTGTTGAGTGTAAGCTGTCCTTTGGGGATCACATCATGTTTCTTACTCACTTTTGTGTCTTCAGCACCTGTACACTCTCAAAAATATAAACTGGAGACATGTTAGTACCTGTTCCATCTTCATGGATTTTCTTTCTTCTAACATTGTCTCTGATCGTCTCTGACTTTTTTCCTTTAGGCTTAGTAGTGTGGGCCATGGTTTCTGTCTCTACACCCATCCAGACCTGGCAGGTTAACTCTCTCACATGCAGGTTCAACTGCTCCTCACACTTTAGAACCTGCCTTGATTTTAGGAGTGATACAAGAGTGGAATGGAAAAGTGATAATCAAGGACTCTGCTTACGGGTCTACATGTCTCAAGGTGAAACGTTACTGTGGTCTTCTCTGTGGTGTCCTACTTTTCTGGAACTTGAAATTTTTTCTTCATTTCCATTCTTCCGGAGGCAGCAATTTTGTCTCTGTTTCTGTCACTAGGTATCAAGGCCCTGAATCTGGTCGTCTCCGTAGGCCGGATCATAGTATTGAGTCTATGCTCATGTCTCTTTGCCGGTGCTAATCCCTATCCTATTTTGAGCAGAGTGGTTTCCTTGCTTTATCTTCTCAGACCTGTCTAGGCTGTAAGTTCTTTCTAAGAATTTGCCTACAGCAGATACACAAGCTCTGTGGAACTGGACTAGATTGGCCAGAACCATTTCCTTTACCTGGGTGCATGACTAAACTATACTTCCCAGGTCTTCACATCTAGAACAGCGACACAGTCACTGGTGCATAAGTTTAGTTCCAGCTGATAACATTTACGAAAACTTAGATGCCATTTTCAGTTTGAGGCAATTAAGAGCAGGATGTGCATTCTCTAGGAGCTCTGTTTCTCCCTCTCGCCACCCAGGCTGAATGATGCTACATTGATTGTGAAAAACATGTATTGAAGAGAGTGAAAGTAAAACAAGTTTCTTTTCTTTTTCTTTTTTCATTTTTTTTTCTGAGACGGAGTCTCGTTCTGTCGCCCAGGCTGGAGTATAGTGACTGGTAGCCTCCACCTCCCAGGTTCCAGAGTTTCTCCCGCTTCAGCCTCCAGAGTAGCTGGGATCACAGGCACGTGCCACCACATCCGGCTAGTTTTTATATTCTTACTAGAGACAGAGTTCACCATATTGGCTAGGCTGGTCTCGAACTCTTGACCTCATGATCCACCCACGTCAGCCTCTCAAAGTGCTTAGATTATAGGTGTGAGCCACGGTGCCCAGCAACAAGGGTCTTTTCATTCTGGAATGACTGCATGCAATAGAAACCCTGTTGTCAATCTGCATTGGATTATGAAATGCTAAGCCTCTGAGACTTGGAGTGGTTTTTTTGTTTTTTTTTTCAAAATCGACTAGTCTTTCTTAATTTATTCAGAAGTGAGTTGTAGCTATAATAAAAATTTAAAATACATGGCAGTGGCTGAGCATTTGGGTGTCAGAGTTTAAGGAAACAGATATTGGAGGCTGGAAATATGGCAGTCGGTATAATGCACTGGCAATACATGTGATAAAGCTATAACCTGCCATATTGGGAGGCAGACCATATGCCAGACCTAACGGATTCAACTGAAAGACTAAGGGATTCAACTGAAAGAATAAAACTGTTAGCACATGTTGGCTAATATTAGTTGGGATTGTTAAAGATAAAGGTGGCTTCAGGAAGAAATTGACCAACTTGAAAGCAAAATGCATAGGAATAGAGGGAGTGTAGAAAAATGGTCTTTGAAGAGTTGGAAAAGTTGATTGTTTCTCACTCCGAAACAATTAGAAATAAGATTTGATACCAAATATGAGTGAGAAAGCCTGTGAGCAGAAGTCAATGTTTAATAATATAACAGTATTTTAATATTATTAAACGTATTATGTATAATAATAATTTAAATAATATTTTAAATATATTTTTAATAAACCTTTCTAGTTAAGCCTGTTTCCTCAAGGAATCCTGATTTCTCAAGGAAAGAATCATTAATTTTGGAACAATTTATTGACAAGAGAAAAAATAAATAAATTAGATTTGGGAACTGTGTCCATGAAAGGACTTTGGGTATGTTTGCTGTACGTCACACTAATTGGAAACAAGTAATTTAGAAGCCTAAAAATATGAATAATCCAGGATTAAAACTCTCCTACTAAAACCCTATAATAAATATTAGAACTTCAGCCTTCAATAAGCAGAAAGGAGTTTCCCAAAGCTTTTCTGTCCCTAGAGAGGGCATAATTTCCAAAAATTTATTTTAAATGTGCCAATGGAGAATTATCTCAACTGAGAAGGACAGGGATCAAAGGAGCAATGAATAGATGATGTCCTTTCCAAAGCACAGAATCAGGTTTGTAATAGCTGTCCCACAAGATTTCGGAATTGCTGTGTACCAGTAACTATTTTGTGTTTTCCATTCTTCCCCCTTTTTAATGGGAATGGTTATTGCAGTTTTACTGTCCCTGCTCCATCATTATGTAGTCAGTGTTAGACAGAGTAGGATAATTTCTCTTTCTGGTTCATTAGTCACCAGACCATGAGAAGCAACATAAGGCAACTTAAAAAGGACTTTACATCATCAGTTCTGACCTTTCAGCTGATTGCAGTGACTGCTTGGGACTTTTCCTTGGGGTGTGGATGAGTGTGTTCCATATGTGGGATGAAAAGTAAAATGCACATTTCCTCCACAAGAGAGTAATGTGGCACAGACAATGATGTATATCTGCCAAATCCACTTCTTTTTCCTTTGAAGAATATTTATGGACTAAATTTCCTAGCCAACTTAAAAGATAGATACAGATGTGACTGGATTCTTGTGAATAGAATTTTAATATTATTAAACATATTATGTACAATAATAATTTTAATACTATTTTAAATATTTTTAAAAAACCTTTCTAGTTAAGCCTGTTTCCTCAAGGAATCCTGATTCTTCAGGAAGCAGTCATTAATGTTGGAATGATCTATTCCTCATTCCAATGGAATGCAATATAAGCAGAAGTGGTCCATGCAGCTTCTAGGTCTCGTCTGTAAAAATCACCCATCAACAATCATTTATTCCCTTCCTCTTTCAGGGCATCTTTGGATTTTCTGTGTTTAAGATGCTGATAAAATAAAATGGAAGAAACCAAGTTTATGAAGCAGAGCCCTCCTGACCCCATCACCATATTATTAGATTATGACATAAGCAACCAATCAGTTTTGATCATGTGACTGAAAATTTATTTATTTTTTTCTGCAACAGTTAGCCTACTCTGACTACTTACTACACTCAGTGTGTGTAAGATTTATTTTTTCATGAGGACAGTGGTCTTGGGTTTATTTTGTTTTGTTTTTATTCCTGTACCTTTTCTGTTTGATCTAAGTTTTAATTGGTATTGATAATCCATTCTGGCTTCCTTATACTGATTTCATAAATCACTGAATTGAATTATTGGTTCACTTGTTTTTATTCTTTGTTTGTTTGTTTATAGTGAAAATATTTAAATGTCTTAATTTTACTCTGAATATATTTTATTCTGGTTCTGCGAGTACAGCTGTGGCCACATCTCATAAATTTTGACATATTATTTTATTATAATCTCTTTGTTATTATTTTCCAGAAGGCTCCCAGTGAAGTTTTTATTTTCTCATTGATGTAAAAGTTGGTGAAAATTGTTGTATATTTCCATGTAGTTAAACATACTGGTTTTAAGTAGTGTTTCTTTGCTTATAGCTGAGAAATTTTGAATATTTCTTAACTTTTTAGAATTTCTCTTATATATTTTATGCAGTTATTGAAGGTAATAAATGAGAAATTGTAGGCAAAATTATATCATGCTTAATCATAATCATTCAGTAAATATTAGTGAATGATACTGTTTTTATTGGTAATATCCTGCTAAACTCTAATGATAGTAACAGTGCATATGAAGGAAGGAGTCCAGTTTTGCAGATGAAACTGTGTTTCTGAATGGTAGGACAAGCAGAGAGAGAACACAGTATTTCCAATTCCAATTTAACAACAACAGGATCACTTTGATTGATGTGAAAAAGTGTGTATCAGGGTCTTGTGGTTATCTACTGGTATATAACAAACCACCCCAAAATTCAGTGTCTTACATCAACAACATTTATTTTCCTTACAGATCTGCAATTTGGGTAAGGCACATTAGGGTAGCTCATTTCTGCTCCTCTCGGCACCAGCTGGGACATCTCAAAGTCTGAGAGCTGGAATCATCAGAAGTCCTCCTCATTTACATAGCTGGCAGTTGCTGTTACATTGCCAGGCGTCCTGGCTGCTGGTTTAGGCCTTAGCTGGGATTGTTGGCTAGAAAACCTAATAGTAGCCTTTCTGTATGGCTTGGGCTTCCCCACATACAGTGGCTGAGTACCAAGGGTAAGGTACAGAGAGAGAGAGAGACAGAAGTGGAAGTCGTATTGACTTTTCTAGCCTAGCTATGGAAATCACACAGTGATTTCCTCTGTATTTTGTGGATGGCACATAACTAAGGGGCCCATGTTCAAAAGGAGGAGGAATAGACCCTTCCTGTGGATGAAGGAGGGTCAGTGCTGTAAGACCACATGGGATGATGAGTTATGTTGGAATGGCCATTTTAGAACATACATCTGTTGGTCTGGGTTTTTAAGGGCTTGTTACTTTCATTTCTTTACCCTACTCTGATGCAAAGTAAAAATTCTTAGCTTCTGATTCGAAGAATGGCTGTAAAGTCTTTACGCTTATTATTATTTGTTCTCACTGACCCTTCTTAGGTATTTTAGTGGGAACATTAAAGATGCTGGGTGTTATACTCTTAGAGATTATTTAGACCATGGTAGACCACTTTTTAAATCCTTTTCCTAATGCCAAAACACAGATCTTATCAGGAAATACGATCAAGTCAGCTTAGATTGACCTAAATTTGGTGAAATAATTAAAATATACTTCTTGTGGATAATTTCTTCCCCATTTTAATTTGGCAGTGTATCATTGCTTTGTTTGTAGCAATAACTTTTAAGGATGGTAGAATCTTGGCCGTGGGCTGGAAATGTTAGGAAGATTGGAGTAGTGATCTATGCTTTGAACAGCCAAATCTAAATCAACCCGTGAAATATTACTTGGGTTGGCAACATGCAGCCTGGACCAAGGACATTACTGCGAGCCAACAACTTTTTGAAACAGTAGATAAAGCTCTGACATTCATACCAGCTGTGATTTTGATTAAGTTACTCTTCTTGCATTCTTAAATATTTGCCTTAACTTTATGGTCAGACCTGCTCACTGCCACTACAAAGCAGAAGAAAAAGAGAGCTGAAAAAGCAAGCTATTCCTTACTAAATTTACTAAAATCTAAGTAGCACCAAATGATGAGCTGGCACAAACTGAATCAGCTATAGATCCCAGAGCATGTTCAACCCTGTAAATAAGCCCAATAAAGAAGCGCAAGGTTAAGTCCAAATCTGTAAGTAATAATACTTAATATTCATTGACTGTTTAGTGTGGCCCAGGCACTATATTGAGCACTCTGTGTTTATGACCGTGTAATTTTCTCAAGCAAGTGAAAGAAACAGGTATCATCATGATCTTCATTTTAAAGGTATTGACACTAAGGCTCAAGAAGTCAAATAACTGATTCAAGTTCATACAGCTAAGTGACAGAGCAGGAATTCAAACTGGAGTCTTTCTGACTGTGAACTCTGTACATGCAAATACTTCCCTACAGTGCAGCTATGATGGAGATGCAGTTCAACCCCACTAATTTTATGATGAAGCAGTTTAGGCTCAGATGTTATATGACTTTCTCAAGGTCACAAAGCTAATTAGTTAGTTAGTCAAGCCTTTAGGTACTATGTTGAATGTAATTCTCTACACATCATAGTGCTGCATTGATTTTTAATTCCACTTAGGGGCCTTACATCCCAAATAATTAACAAGCCATAATCTAAATAGTAAAATATTAGAGATATATTTCTGAATTATATTTAGTCAATACTTGAGTTTCTATGAAATTATTGTGTGGTAAAAAATTATCTGTAACAGATAATTGCAATATCTTCACTTGTTTATTTCACAGAGATATTTTTCATGATCAATGAAATATTGTCTGTAAGGTGCACAATGTGAAACACTAAGTGTTAATTAGGTAAACTGCAAGGCACCCAGATCACTGTTGTGTTTGTGACTGAGACCATTCCTTGTTATCAGCCCACAGTGCAGAAGTACAACAACCACAAGACACTCCCTTTTACCCATTCAAAGTGGTTCTTTCCTTCTCTGGTTAAGCAGTTAGTAGCGCAGAATATTGCGGTTGGTGTATTTCTACACAGTGGGTAGAAGAGAGTAAAGACATGATCATAGCCACAAATTCAGCAATAGAGTGAGCTTTACCGGCATGTTTAATTACTTTCTATGAGAAACACAAAGTGCCATCTTGCTTTTCCCTAAGGTCCAACCACAAGCACGCTAATGCATAATGAAAATTACCAGGCTACACCTAACACAGTACCATCTGGTGGTTTCCATTTAATAATAAGATAAACATATAGACAAATCTCATTTTACTGTGCTTCACAAATAATGGAAGGTTTGTGCCAACCCTGCACTGGGAGCAACAGCACGTGCTCCCTTTGTGTAAGTGTCACATTTTGTTAATTCTTGCAAGACTTGAAAGTTTTAAATTATTATGTGTATTAGGGTGATCTGTGATTAGCGATCTTTGATGTTACTATTGTAATTTTTTGGAGTGCCACAGACTGTGTCCAAAGAAGACTAGACTACCAACCTAATGAAAAATAGTCTGTGTGTCCTGACTCCTTCACCAACCAGCCGTTCCCTCATCTTGCTCCCTCTCCTCAGGCCTTCCCATTCCTTAAGACAAACAATATTGAAATTAGTCCAGTTAATAACCCTACAATAGCTTGTAAGAGTTTAAGTGAAAGAAAGAGTTACAGGTCTGTCCCGTGAAATCAAAAGCTAGAAATGATTACACTTGGTGAGGAAGGCACGTTGAAAGTTGAGATCCGCAAAGGGCCAGGCCTTTTGTACCACAAACATTTGGCCAAGTTGTGAATGTAAAGGAAAAGTTCCCGAAGGAAATTGAAAGTGCTGCTCAAGTGAACAAATGAATAATAAGAAAGCAAAACATCTTTATTGTTTATATGGAGAAATTCGAGTGGTCTGGATAGATGACACCAGCCATAACATTCCCTTTAGCTAAAGCCTAATCCAGAGCAAAGCCTTAGCTCTGTTCATGTTCTGTGAAGTTCTGTGAAGACTGAGAGAAGTGAGGAAGCTGCAGAAGAAAAGTCTGAAGCTAGCAGAGGTTGGTGCATGAGGTTGAAGGAAAGAAGCCTTCCCTATAACGTAAAAGTACAGGATGCTGCAGCAAATCCTGACATAGAAGCTGCAGCAAGTTATTCTGAAATCTAGCTTACCTAATTGATACAGATGGCTACACTAAACAACAGATTTTCAATGCAGACAAAATAGTCTTACACTGGAAGAAGATCCAATCTTAGAATATCATAGCTAGAAAGGATAAGTCAATGCCTAGCTTTAAAGCTTCAAAGGGCAGGCTGATTTTCTTATTAGTGGCTGGTGGCTTTAAGTTGAAGCCAGTCCTCGTTTACCATTCTGAAAATCCTAGGTTCCTTAAGAATTATCTTAAATCCACTTGGCCTGTGCTTTATAAATGGAACAACAAAGCTTGGATGACAGCACATCTGTTCATAGTATGGTTAACTGAATATTTAAAACCCATTGTTGAGACCTACTGCTCAGAAAAAAAGGATTGCTTTCAAAATATTACTGCTTATTGATAATACATCTTGTCACCCAAGAGCTCTGATAAAGATGTGTAAGATTAATGTTATTTTCCTATCTGCATAATTCAGCATCCATTCTGCAGCCCATAGATTCAAGAGGAATTTTGACTGTTAAGTATTATTATTTAAGAAATAAAATTTTAAGGCTATACCTGCCATAGATAGTAATTCCTCTGATAGATCTGAGAAAAGTAAATCAAAAGGCTTCTGAAAAAGATTCACCATTCTAGATTCCAGTAAGAACATTTGTGATTCATGGAAGGAGGTCAAAATATCAACATTAAAAGGAGTTTGGAAGAAGTTGATTCCAGCCTTCATGGATGACTTTGAGAGATTCAAGACTTCGGAGGAGGGAGTAACCGCAGCTGTGGTGGAAACAGCATGAGAACAAGAAGTGGAGCCTGAAGATGAGACTCAATTGTTCTACTCTCATAATAAGACTCGAATGGATAAGAAATTATTATGAGTGAGCAAAGAAAATAGTTTCTTGAGATGGAATATACTCCTGGTGAAGACACTATGAACATTGGTGAAATAACAACAAAGGATTTAGAATATTACTTAAACATAATATCCTAAACTGAGAAAACAGTGTCAGAGTTCGAGGGGATCAACTCCAGTCTTAAAAGAAGTTCTACTTTAAGTAAAATGCTATCAAACTGCATCACATGCTACAGAGAATATATATATATATATACACACACACACACATATATATATATTATTGCACTTTAGGTTCTGGGGTACATGTGCAGAACATGCAGGATTGTTGCATAGGTACATACATGGCAATGTGGCTTGCTGCCTCCATCCCCATGTCACCTATATCTGGCATTTTTCTCCATGTTATCCCTCCCCAACCTCCCTACCCCCACTGTCCCTCCCTTATTCCTCCCCACAGACCCCAGTGTGTGATGCTCCCCTCACTGTGTCCATATGTTCTCATTGTTCAACATCCACTTATGAGTGAGAACATTTGGTGTTTGATTTTGTGTTCTTGTGTCAGTTTGCTGAGAATGATGGTTACCAGATTCATCTATGTCCCTACAAAGGACATGAACTCGTTGTTTTCTATGGCTGCATAGTATTCCATGGTGTATATGTGCCACATTTTCCCTGTCCAGTCTATCATCGATGGGCATTTGGGTTGGTTCCAGGTCTTTGCTATTGTAAACAGTGCCACAATGAACATATGTGTGCATGTGTCCTTATAGTAGAACAATTTATAATCCTTTGTGTATATACCAAGTAATGGGATTGCTGAGTCAAATGGAATTTCTATTTCTAGGTCCTTGAGGAATCGCCACACTGTCTTCCACAATGGTTGAACTAATTTACACTCCCACCAACAGTGTAAAAGTGTTCCTATTTCTCCACATCCTCTCCAGCATCTGTTGTCTCCAGATTTTTTAATAATCGCCATTCTAACTGGCATGAGATGGTATCTGGGTTTTGATTTGCATTTCTCTGATGACCAGTGATGGTGAGCATTTTTTCATAGGTTTGTTGGCCTCATATATACCTTCTTTTGAAAAGTGTCTGTTCATATTCTTCGTCCACTTTTGAATGGGTTTGTTTGTTTTCTTGTAAATCTGTTTTAGTTCTTTGTAGATTCTTGATATTAGCCCTTTCTCTGATGGGTAGATTGCAAGAATTTTTTCCCATTCTGTTGGTTGCCAGTTCACTCTAATGACTGTTTCTTTTGCTGTGCAGAAGCTCTGGAGTTTAATTAGGTCCCATTTGTCTATTTTGGCTTTTGTTGCCATTGCTTTTGGTGTTTTAGTCATGAAGTCCTCGCCTGTGCCTATGTATTGAATGGTTTTGCCTAGGTTTTCTTCTAGAGTTTTTATGGTGTTAGGTCTTATGTTTAAGTCTTTAATCCGTCTGGAGTTAATTTTAGTGTAAGGTGTCAGGAAGGGGTCCAGTTTCTGCTTTCTGCACATGGCTAGCCCGTTTTCCCAACACCATTTGTTAAACAAGGAATCCTTTCCCCATTGCTTGTCTTAGTCAGATTTGTCAAAGATCAGATGGTTGTAGATGTGTGACATTGCCTCTGTGGCCTCTGTTCTGTTCCATTGGTCTATATCTCTGTTTTGGTACCAGTACCATGCTCTTTTGATTACTGTAGCCTTGTAGTATAGTTTGAAGTCAGGTATTGTGATGCCTCCAGCTTTGTTCTTTTTGCTTAGGATTGTCTTGGCTATGAGGGCTTTCTTTGGGTTCCATATGAAGTTTAAGGTGTTTTTATTTCCAGTTCTGTGAAGAGAGTCATAGGTAGCCTGATGGGGATAGCATTGAATCTATAAATTACTTTAGGCAGTATGGCCGTTTTCACAATATTGATTCTTCCTAACCATGAGCATGGAATGTTTTTGCAATATGTTTGTGTCCTCTCTTATTTCCTTGAGCAGTGGTTTGTGTTCTCCTTGAAGAGGTCCTTCACATCCTTTGTCAGTTGTATTCCTAGGTATTTTATTCTCTTTGTAGCAATTGTGAATGGCAGTTCCTTCTTGATTTGGCTCTCTTAAAGTCCTTTATTGGTGTATAGGAATGCTTGTGATTTCTGCACATTGATTTTGTATCCTGAGACTTTGCTGAAGTTGCTTATGATCTTAAGGAGATTTTGGGCTGAGACAATGGGGTCTTCTAAATACATAATCATGTCATCTGCAAATAGAGACAATTTGACTTCCTCCTTTCCTAATTGAATACCCTTTATTTCTTTTTCTTGCCTAAATGCTCTGGCTAAAACTTCCGATACTATATTGAATAGGATTGGTGAGAGAGGGCATCCTTGTCTAGTGCCAGATTTCAAAGGGAATGCTTCCGGTTTTTGCCCATTCAGTATGATATTGGCTATGGGTTTGTCATAAATAGCTTTATTATTTTGAGATATGTTCCGTTGATACCTAGTTTCTTGAGAGTTTTTTTAATGAAAGGAAGAGTCAATGAATGTGGCGAACTTCATTGTTCTCCTATTTTGAGAAATTGCCACAGCCATCTCAACCTTCAGCAACCACTATCCTGATCTGTCATTTAGCCATAACATTGATAAAACCACTTAGCCAGCAAAAAGACTTATGACTTGCTGAAGACTCAGATGAGTGTTAGCATTTTTTAAAAGTATTTTTAATTAAGGAACGTACATTGTTTTTTAGACATAATGCTATTGCATACTTAATAGAGGACGTATAATATAATATAAGCTTAACTTTTATATGCACTGAGAAAACAAAAACTTTGTGTGACTTGCTTTATTGTGATATTTGCTTTACTACAGGGATTTGGAACCAGACCCACAATATCTCCAAGTTTTGATTGTGTAAACGTTTTCTCATCCCAATTTAACCTCTTTTCCAGTTGACTATGGAAAGCCAGCTTAATCAGTTGTTCTTAATTAAAAAGTTCAGCATGCTACAGAAAGTTTCAATGTAGTTGAAGAGTAAAAAATTTGCCAAGTTTTTTTTTTTGTCTTGAAATAATCAGTATGCACTTTACCTGGGGAGCACTTTCAGAGTAGGGAAGAGGAAAGGGGTTCTTAGCTTTACTAGATGAGTATAGTATGCATGCATTAGTGTCTTCTCTTACATGATTTTTCCAGGAGATTAGTTTCAGGGACTATCAATCCTGATGTGTGTCCTTTTCCTAGAGGAGAATTTATTTAATATAAGACCAGCAGGTAACACTTTTCTGAAAAAACACTGATGCTTATATAATGTGAAACAACTGATAACAATAATTCAGTGATTGGTATGTAATCATTGCTTTCCAGATTTTGAGAGTGGCCAGCCGAAACACTGCCCACAGTGGATATACGATGATGTGGGCATTATCCTTAATGTTACTACAATTCTAGTCACATTTGCCCCTAATCCCAAAAATGACAGCCCAGTTAGTCAGTTCTTATTATCCTGGCAATCCTGAAATCTATACTCTGCTTGCCAAATATTCTGATTTTAGAAAAGGAAAGACAGGAATTATTACCTTCTCTTGAACTCACCTTTTCTTTCTTTGTGTAAAACAATTACTTTTCTTAGTCATCTATTTTCTCCCCCTTATACAAGACAATTGTCCTTGTTTTTGGCTTTTTTCTCTACCTAAGGGTCATTTCTTGTCTCATTTGGGTATTTCTTTCATGCCAATGGCAAATTCTCTCTCATGCTCTAGCATAGTCAGTTCTGGGCTTGTTTCAATTTGCAGTTGTATCCAATATCCAATTACATTTAATTTATTAATTAATTTATTTTTTCTTTTCAAAGCAAGAAGCTACAGTGTTTTCTGAATTTGATATTACAATATCAAGATGATAATTTTCTTTTTTGTTGTTGTTGTGCTTTAAGCTCTGGGGTACACGTGCACATCCTGCAGGGTTGTTGCATAGGTACACACATGCCATGGTGCTTTTCAGTCTCTGTTCCCCTGTCTCCTAAGTTAGGTATTTCTCCCAGTGTTTTCCCTCCCTAGCCTCCCCACTCACTGCTGTCCCTCCCCTAGCCCCCAACCCTCAACCTATCCCAGTGTGCGCTGGTCACCTCCTTGTGCCCACATGTTTTCATTGTTAAACACCTGCCTATGAGTGAGAACATGCACCGTTTGGTTTTCTGTTCTTGTGTCAGTTTGCTGAGAATGATGGTTACCAGATTCATCCATGTCCCTACAAAGGACATGAACTCATCGTTTTTTATGGCTGCATAGTATTCCATGGTGTATATGTGCACATTTTCCTTGTCCAGTCTGTCATCGATGCGCATTTGGGTTGGTTCCAGGTCTTTGCTATTGTAAACAGTGCCGCTATGAACATACATGTGCATGTGTCTTTATAGTAGAACTATTTATAATCCTTTGGGTATATATCCAGTAATGGGATTGCTGGGTCAAATGGAATTTGTATTTCTAGGTCCTTGAGGAATCACCACACTGTCTTCCGCAATGGTTGAACTAATTTACACTCCCAACAGTGTAAAGTGTTCTCATTTCTGCACATCCTCTCCAGCATCTGTTGTCTCCAGATTTTTGAGTGATCGCCATTCTAACTGGTATGAGATGGTATTTCAATGTAGTTTTGATTGCATTTCTTTAATGACCAGTGATGATGAGCATTTTTTTCATATGTTTGTTGGCCGCATAAATGTCTTCTTTTGAAAACTGTTCATATCCCTTGTCCACTTTTTGATGGGATTGTGTGTTTTTTTTCTTGTAAATCTGCTTCAGTTTTTTGTGGATTTTGGATATTATCCCTTTGTCGGATAGGTAGCTTGCAAAATTTCTTTCCCATTCTGTTGGTTGCCAGTTCACTCTAAGGATTGTTTCTTTTGCTGTGCAGAAATTCTTGAGTTTAATTAGATCCCATTTATTTGTTTTGGCTTTTGTTGCCAATGCTTTTGGTATTTTAGTCATGAAGTCCTTGCCTATGCCTATGTCCCTAATGGTTTTGCCTAGGTTTTCTTCTAGGGTTTTTATGGTGTTAGGTCTTAGGTTTGAGTCTTTATTCCATCTGGAGTTAATTTTAGTGTAAGGTGTAAGAAAGGGGTCCAGTTTCAGCTTCCTGCATACGGCTAGTCAGTTTTCCCAACACCATTTTTTGAACAGGGAATCCTTTCCCCATTGCCTGTTTTTGTCAGTTTTGTCAAAGATCAGATGGTTGTAGAGGACATAAACAGATGGAAAAACATCCCATGCTCATGATTAGGAAGAATCAATATCATGAATATGGCCATACTTCCCAGAGTAATTTACAGATTTAACACTATCCCCATCAAGCTACTGTTGACTTTCTTCACAAAACTGAAAAAACCACTTTAAACTTCACATAGAACCAAAAGAAAGCCTGCATAGCCAAGGCAATTCTAAGCAAAAAGAACAAAGCTGGAGGCATCATGTTACCAGACTTCAAATTATACTACAAGGCTACAGTAATTAAAACAGCATGATACTGATACCAAAACAGAGATATAGACCAATGGAATAGAACTGAGGTCTCAGTAGCAATGCCACCTATCTAATTTATTTATTTTAATAATTTCCATTTTTATTTTTGATGCGGGGGGTACATGTGCAGGTTCGTTACATGGGTACATTGCATTATGCTGAGTTTTGGCATACAAATGATTCCATCACCCAGGTAGTAAGCATAGTACCTATTAGTTATGAACTGTTACACTGCTCACAACCTTCCTGCTTTAGTAGTCCCCAGGGTCTATGGTTGCCATCTTTATGTCCTTGAGTATACAGTTTGTAGCTCACACTTATAATTGAGAATATATGGTATTTGGTTTTCTGTTCCTGCATTAATTTACTTAGCATAATGGCCTCCAGCTGCATTCATATTGCTGCAGAGGACACAATTTTGTTCCTTTTTACGGCTGCATAGTATTCTGTAGGAGGTATATATCTCACATTTTCTTTATCCAATCCATTGTGGCTGGGCACCTAGGTTGAATCCACATCTCTGCTATTGTCAATAGTGCTGTAATAAACATACAAGTGCTGTGTCTTTTTAGTAGAACAATGTATTTTCTTTCAGAAATACCCAATTTTCAACTTTCATGCCCTGAATTATGTATTATCAAATGAATTTTGACCATTTGAAACTCAGTAACAGGAATAGGTAATATATTCTTAATCTATATTCCCCTATGATTTAAACTAGTTCTCCAAGGCTGAACACCTTTGGAAGACTCATTAATCATCTCTTGTCTATAAGGGTATAAGGTGCTTCTTACAGTCAATTATTACCTTAAATGTTATAAAAAGTTGATATATTTAAATTTACGGTAGTTTTACTGATCTTTACTGATCAGTACACATGGGTCAAAATTTTAAAAAAGGTTAAAAAACTAATAAACTAGTTGATATCTATATCAATTCATAGTGTGTATGAATTGATATTGATACAAAAGAGGTATATAGTTATTGAATGATTATGAATTGAATTGATATTGAATGATATTGATACCAAAAGGGGTATTCTTCTTAATAGCTACTCTCTACTTTTGCCTAAAATATAACCCTTTATAAAATCTCAAAATGGTGATGAGCTTATTTTATGATGAAAGAAAATGAAGGAAAATGAGTTAAGCATTACGTTACAAAATGTCAAGTAGAAAGCAAACTTCTCAAATTCCGGTTTGAGCCTGGCCTAGGCCTATGGAGGTAAAGGATGTTATAAGGGTGTGAGCAGAGGATATTTTATGCTCCCTGGTTGGAGTTCCTGCGTTTCATAAGTTTTTACTTTAAGTTTTCTGTAATTCTCCTATGTTATCTTCTTCTGTTTTGCAGCTCAGGCTCCTGGCCCAGGGACTTGAAATCGAAGTACTCCTACTCTGGGAAATATGCCCCTGACCTTACAAGTTGACATGGGGAATGCATTTTCTCACAGGAGCATTGTAACATGGCGATTATTGTTCACAAAACTCTCAGGACAGAATGTTGTTCCAGTTATCTAGTTGTGTCTCAGAAAAATGCAAATTGAGTTTTAATAAACTTGCAGCCTGAACTCTTGGAACATAGTCCATGTGGAAGCTCGAGGATACCTTTATATTTAGAAATATCAAAGAAATCTTTATTGGTTTCTCTCCAAGCTCTCCTGAAAATCATGAACATTCTGGCAACCCCGGCAAGAGTCAGCAGGAAGCCTAAAGGCATATGCTATTGCACTTTTGAACTCTGAAATAGCATCTATTTTCTCAGTTCTGTTTGTTGACTCTTCTTTGATCTCATCTTATTAGAAAGATAATACCCTAACATTTTAGCATATTTAAAATAAACTGCTTCAACAATCCTCCAGGGAGCTCAGCTTAACTTTAGCCTTTTCCCAATCTCTAAAGCTCATACTGCAGTGTGTACTCACCTTCATGGAAATTGTCTGTTAAGTGATTCTCCCTAACAGGGAGTTTACTTTTCTGAATACACTCTAGGCAGGGATATTTATATTTCATTTGATCATTTGAATGTGAGCCCTATTTCTAATTTTATGATTGTCTTTGAAAGCTTGCTAATAAAACTAAAAGACTCAAAGAAGTGAAAACTGTGTCTACAGTCACAGTGATGGTGGTTATAGTGGTAAGAGCTGTCTAGTAGGATTATTTGTCTAGAGCTTTATGTTCAGAAAGAATCTCAAAATTAGACTTCCTATAATCTTAAAATAAGAAAATAACATGCAGCTACATACATAAAGTACTGAAAGATGATCATTGTACATTTCAAACTTCTTGTTCCTCAGCCACATCAACATAACACACTACGAATTAATATAGATATCGATTAGTTTATTGGTATGTATTTTAATTAGTTTATTAGTTTATTGATATGTGTTTTAAAATATCAATTCTATATATATCTTGCAAATAGAAAAACAGTAGCATTATAATCTTTGCTTAAAATATCTAATTTTTAAAGGTAAATATTGAAAATCTAGTCATAGTTGTAGATAGTATTAGTAGTGTTTCCGGAATTCATTTCCTGCCTTCCCACTCCCAAATATTACCCAGATTTTCTTTTGGCTCTATTCATCTCTAACCTGTTCACTCTACCTTCAATACAGAATGATTTTGGTTTCCCTGACAGTCAGCATGTTTCATTCTTGTCGCCACAATCACTGGTTCAGTGACAGACATGACTTCTGTTGTCTAACTTGGTTGAGTTCCAGGACTCTTTCTTTGAAAGCTGTAATATTTCTTCTTTCAAAAGATTTGAATGAAGAAATATAGACTTTGTACTATGAGAAGAATGAACCTTCTGATGGTAGAGAGAATGAATTGAGTCCCTTCATTTTACTGTAAAAGTTGATCGTACTAATTAGGTCATTCTTGTCATATCCGGTTAAATCAGGGTCAAGGAGCCAGGGGAAGAAAACACTTGAGGTATATAACATTGCCCTAGAAATATAATTCTCTGCAAGTCCAGCTGCTAAACTTGCAGAGTTCAGCAAATATTACTCAGATTTTCTTTTTGCTGTATTCATCTCTCATCTATTCACTTTACCTTCAATACAGAAGGTTCTGGTTTTCTTGACAGTCAATATGTTTCATTTTTGTAGTCACAATAAACCTGAGACCAAATATACAACTGTAACCCGAGACCAGTTTTATCTTTAGCTCCTGCTGAGATAACTTGCTGCACCTCTAGGACTAATTTTGCCCACTGATATCATCCACCAGTTGGAGTTTGCCAGCTCTCCAAAGCTTGACTAATGTCAATGAATTTTTTCTCAAGACTGCATGTACCAGTCCTCTTTTTTATAAAACCCCCAACCTTCTCTTTGTTCTTAGGACATACTGAAGACCATCTAATCTATGTATATGCCCTGAAATGCAGTTCTTGCTTCCCAAATGAAACGTTAGCTTTAGAGATTTATTTCTACATTTTAATTTTGGCTTTGAAATACATGGTGTCAGAAGTGGGCTCCAAAGCTGATTGACCTTGAGGAGAATCACTGGCCCTTGGTATTATGGTTGAGGTACCTATGATGGAGATCTTTGAGTGCCCCTTTTCCCCCTGATGAGTCTCTCTTGGACAGAACTCCTGAATTTGGTTTGAGTTCCATTTTGTTTGGGATTTGGTTGAGAGAGGTCTTTCTCCTTCCTGTTTGAAGAGAAGTCTTCCTCTTTCTTGTCTGGGATATCTTTTGTTGAGGAGGGTTTTTTCCTTCTGTGACCTCAGCTGTGAGGTTTTGACCTCCAGGTTTGGATGAGAGGATTTTCCCTTCATTTGGAGAAGCCTCACTGCCCTTCCTGGTATGTACTTTATCTTCCCTTGATGCTTGCATTGTAATCTGGCTTTTGGACACTGGAACTTCTATTTCATTAGCTTTTGTATATTTGGCATTAAACAGATTACAATGGGTTCTTAAAATTCAAAGGCATACTGAAACAACTCCCATTGGGCACTCAATAGAAGCTGGATATACACTTAAGCATTATGGTCCATCTTCATATATTTTCTTGTCTTGATGTGCCAAATAAACTAAAGATGACCTGGAATTACAATGAAGTTCTTCTGACTTCTCCAAACTGGTTTGTCTTAGGAGTAAACTAGAAAGTGAACGGTCTAAAGCTAAGCAATCTGAATGAAATGTATACATTAATTGGTACATTGAGGCATCTAAATGCAATTGGGAGTCAAAATTTTTCTTGCTCCAAAATATTAATTAACAAAGACAAATAAAAAATTAAAAGAAGGAAAAAAGACTTTCAAAGTCCAAAATCCTTCTGTCTCTCAGGTGCCATCTACTGTTTCTCCTCTCCATCTTTCACTTTCCAAACTCCACTAGAGTCACCTTTAATTCTATGTTTGCTAATGGTCTCTCCTAAGAACTTTCTCAACTAATAAAACAAGCCTGCCTAAAATAGGAGACCATATCAACTATTGATCTTGTTAATTTGGCAAATTAATAGCCTCAAACATTATATAATACCAATAAAAAGAAGGCCACTAAAATTTTAAATGTCCAACTACACAGATGAATGCTTCCAGAAAAAACAACTGGGGGCTGGGTGCAGTGACTCATGTTTGTAATCCCAGAGATTTGGGAGGACAAGATAGTTGGATCACTTGAGCCCAAGAAGTCAAAACCAGCCTGGGCAAAATGGCAAAATCTCATCTCTACCAAAAATATACAAAAATCGACTGGATGTGGTGGTGCATGCCTGTCGCCCACCTACCCATGAGGCTGAGGTGGGAAAATCACCTGAGACTGGGAGGTTGAGGCTGCAGTGAGCCATGGAGACACCACTACACTCCAGCCTGGTAACAGATTGATACCCTGTCTCAAAAATAAAACAAACAAAACCCCATAATTGAGACCTTAAATGGTATAAGTTGAATCCACAAGGGCTATTTTCTGGTAATTGTCACTATTGTAAATAGTCAAACCATTGGAATAAGAACTGTCCTAAGCTTAAATGAATTAGACATCCTTCTTCAAATGAACTTGCAGTATCTCCCCCACAATAAAGGGGATCTGAGGACTCACAGTGTTTTGTTTTCTTCAGTCCTCTCTCTTAATCACTGTGAGGAGATTACTCTTCAAATCGGCAATAAGATTCTAACTGCTCTCAGAGACACAGGAGCAACCCTATCAGTTCAACCCCATCAGCCTCAATCAGCCCCTACCTCAGAGTGATAAAACATTCAAAGGGCAGGAGTCTCTAATAAGCCATTGATAGCCTTTCTGTCCCAGTCTATTACTTTCTGCTTGGGATTTTTACAGGATAGCCATCTTTTCTTACTGGTGGAGTCTGCTCCAGCTCATTTACTGGAATAAGACTTTTTTTAAGAGAAAAACCATGCTGGCATCTCCTGCTCCCAAAAGAGGGAAATAATTCTAGAATTTGATGATCCCAATAGTTCACTGGGATGTCAAAAAAAGGAAAACCTAAAAAAATATGTTTTTAAAGTGACCCAACATGGCTACAGTTTGGACATATGGGTAATAAAAACTAGGCCTATAAACTAAAGTTGACCTCTCACTCACAAGGGTGGGGTCTGTCAAATATTTAACTGACATGTACTGATTATAACCTTTCCCATCAGATAAAGCACAAAGACAGGATAAAAGCAGTCATCTCTCTCCAGACCTTGAGACAGCTATAGCTATGTGCTAGTTAACATTTTACTCTGTGTATGTTAACCGTATATTTGCTTTGTCTTATGTATACGGTCACTGGGTACTAATCAGAATTGTAAGAATGTCACTTTTGCTTCATTCCCCCCATTCTTTCATTTTCTAGATAACAAAATGTACAAATTTTGAGCTCATGTAGCCCACTCTGGTACACATTCTTGGTTTGCGTTAATTCTGCATTTCTGGATTGCAATCCTTAAACTTGGCTCAAAATAAAATTACTTTAAGTTCATGGTGCCTCTTACTTTAGCCTCCAGTAGACAGGACTCTACCAATGATGTTTCAGTTATTTGTTATGCTGTCTCATGTGCCAAAGACATCTCTGTTGCCTTCCAAAATTCCTTAGTAGAACAGATACCTGTCTCTTTATGGGCCATATCATCAACAGATATCAAAAGGATTTATAGTATACTCCTGATAAAAATCCAAATTGACCCTCTTGCCTAATATCAACAGTATTCCTTTAGTCAATTTGCCTGATAATGCATAAAACTCATAACTGAAAAATACAAGACTCAAGATTTAACAATTCCTTGTACTAGTAGTCTCTATAATACTCCTGTTCTCCCAGTGAGAAAACCTAACAACCAAGGATGAAGATGTGTTCAGGATAAATAATATTGTCATACCCCATCATCTTATAGTTCCAAATTTGCACACTTTACTCACATGATTACCAACTGATAGTAAATTTTTCATTGTAATTAACATCTGTAGTTCTTTCTTTAGCTTCCCGTTAACTCCATCAATACATATTTGCCTTCACCTGGGTAAACCTATAGTATGCCTGGGTGGTTATGCCTTAGAAATATACTGAAAGTCCTTTTTACTTCTCCCAGATTCTGAATGCTGATTTAAGATATGTGGTTTTTTCCTAAAACTTGTCTTTATTACATTATGTAGATGAGTTATAACTTTGTTCTTCCTCATAGGCAAGACTACAAGGAAGACAGTGTACATTTATTAATGTTCATCAAAGGTCACATGGCTTCTAAAGAAAAACTACAACTAGTCAAGACCCAAGTTAAATATCTGGGTCATCTGATTTCAAAAGTAGAGCTGCATTTGGATCCTGAACAACTGTAGGATATTCTACAATTCTGTAAACCCAAACAAAATGACACCTTTGAGGGCTGTTTGGATTCACGGGATGATACTGCCGTTAACTGGATACCAAACATCCCTTTGACTGCCTGGTCCCTGCATGTCCTACTTGAAACCTCTAAACCTGATCCCATTACATAAAATCTGGAGATACTGCCTTTTCAGAATTAAAAAAGGGCTTTTAAATATCCCTGCCCCAGACACCCTAATTATCAGCTTCTTTTTTTCCTTTTTGTTTATAAATAGAAGGAAATGCCTTGGACATCCTAACCCAGAAACAGATTTCGGCACAACCCCATTGGAGGTTATAGCCAGCAGCTAGAGGTGGTAGCTTGAGAATTACCCTCTAGTTTGCAAGCAGTCCCAGCTGCCATCCTATTCATTAAATCCCACTGAAGAAATTATCATGGAATCTCCCTTAAGCATGTTTGCCCTCCACAGTGAAGAATCTCTTCTAAATTTGCATTACACCCAGCATTTCTCTGTCATTCACCTTCCCTCTTGTGAACACCTTTTACAAGCTGCTCCTCACATGACTCTTTTTCAATGTAATAATCTCAACCCTGTTACCCTTTTGCTCCCTTCTTTTGGTGAGAACTCCCCACCCTACCCCATGACTACTGGACAATTTCTGACTCCTCAGAAAGATTTAGAAGAAACTGCACTAGGTTATGCTGAACTATTATGGTTTACAGATGAATGATATTTAAAAGATGACAGTGGTAAATAATGTGCAGGTTATGCAGTTACTACTTTCTTTGAAGTCATTGAAGATGCTCCCTTACCTACGGCTACTTCTGCCCAACAGGTTGAAACTTACTGCTCTTGCTCAGCTTTGTTTCCTTGCTAAAAGAAAATCTGCTAATACCTATATAGTTAGCAGTAGGCTCTGGGATTGCTCATGATTATGGAATGCTCTGGAAACAAAGGGGTTTCCGCACTTCTACTAGGGATCAAATGAAAAGGGGATTCTATGTACAGGACTTCCCGAATACCATCCAGCTACCAGCTGCCTGAGCTGGTACCAGAACTCCAGACATTCCAGGTTAGACCCAATGGAAGGCAGAAGAACCACGTCGCTAATAGCGCTGCAAAGAATGCTGCTATTAAAGGTTCGTTTCATCAAATCTCTGTTATGGCCCTGCTAAAAGAGCCCTCAAAAGAGGACTGAAAAGTAATTACCAAAGGTGCATAAAATGTGCACCAGAAGCTGAAAAGGAAAGATCCTGGCTGCCTGTTTGATGATTTAAAAAAAAGAACTATATTTGGAACCTGATAACAAATTAGTTTTCCCAAATTTAGTAAAATATTCATTGTTAACCAAAGAATATAATTTGTCTCATTGGGCAATTAACAAATTGATTTCTTTTAAAAAAATGATATTGGTGGGGTGACATTTAAAAAGCTGCAAAATAATGCCTATGTGACTTGCACCACCTGGCCTAAGTTTAATCTAGGAAAACCTGTATGTACTAATCCCATTAGTTTACCTAATGGGCCTTTCAAAGTTTGGCAAATGAATTTCACCCAACTACCCCTTCCCATGGGTATATATTTATATGCACTCGTAATGGGTTGCATGTTCTCCCATTGGGTAGAGGCTTTTTCCTGTAGATAAGCCAGTGCTTCAGCTATGGCCAAAATTCCTCTGCAACAAATTATTCCGGTTTTGGGAAGCTGGCAAGATCTGATGGGTGGGTGATGGACGCAGGCAAAACTAGTTCTAGAGTTGCAGCAAGTTATCTCAGGGAACTCCTCTTGAACTACAAAATGATTGGGAGTCCCATTCTCCTGGCCGTGTAATAAAGCAAGTATGTTCATAGCATTTCCAGTGTGCCTACGATCCCCAATTTTCTGGTCTAGTAGGATGAACAAATGGAACTGTAAAAACCCAGTTGGAAAGATTTATGGAAACCCCACACCTTCCTTGGCCTAAAGTTCTTTCATTGGTATTATTAAATCTAAAGGCCACTTTTTTTGGCGGGGGGGGGGGCTCTTAAAATTCCACCTTTTGAAACTGTCGCAGGCCATCTTATGCACTTGGTTCCTTCTGCTTGTGACCCTCAATGAAAGAAGACATACTTCAGTATTGTAAAGGCATTATTAAAGTAATAAATGACAAGCATACTTTGGTAGAACATCTTTCCACAGCACATTCCTAGGAAACAAAGACCTAAAACACCATGATCTGCAGCCTGGCAACTTGGTCTACTGGAAGAGACACCTACATAAGAATTCTCTCCACCCTCACTGGAAGGCCCATAGCCAGTCCTTCTCACCAACCCCTGTGCTGCCAGACTAAAGGGCGTTGACTCCTGGATACACATCTCTCATATTAAAAGATTTCTACTTCTCACTGAACCAGCACCCAAACATGGAATTTAAAACTAAGTTCCCGTCATCGATGAGATAAAGCAGATAATATCTGTAGTGGACTGTGGACTAGGTCAGTATATGCTTTTTAAAAATGTTTTGGTCTCTTCTTACATGCCTACATTTTCCTGGAAAGATAATGCCCTAGTGCACATTTTCTGGTCTAATGCCAAAGGTGGAAATATAACTGTTGGATTTCTCACTCAAAACTCGGATCTGTTCATGATGCAAGTGAACTTTTAGTTTACCACATAACAGATTTCACTCATGTTACTAACATAACTGTTTATTCAAATTGTGCATCTGGTCCTTTTTATAAAGTCAAACTTTCAGACCTACGTGTTCAGATTCCCTGTTTCACCCTAAAAGTGCTGACAGTCTGTAAAAAATACTTTGAAAATAGATTAAAAATTATAAAAATTCATCTTAAAAACTTGTAAAAATATTGATGATCCAAATTCTTTAATTGTTGATGGTTTCCAACAATGTAATAACTTGATAGTAAGACTTTGAATAAATATTGCTGACACTTCCCTATGAATAACTGTTGGTACATAAGGTACTCTGCGTAGGATTACCTGCTGTGCCCCAACAGGATACATTTTTATTTATGGGGGATTTGATAATCAATCATATGCATAGGCAACATCACACCTCATAAATGGAAAGAAAAAGGCCAATGTGGTTTAGGATATTTCTGGATTCAACTTTTAACAAACTTTGAACATTGTTGACACCTATTATCTTATGCTTTAATATTAACAAAGACACCCTCCTGGAAGGCATAAATCCAGCCAGGTGGGTCTCAGTTGCGCCAGCTTTTCTGCCTTGGATCAGTCACTTAGAAATAATGGCTGGAAACTTATCCTTAACAACTGGAGCTGATTTTAGAGCTAAGGTCATTGTGACCCAACAAATTTCCCTAGATTTTCTTGCTAAAGTAGTATTAGCTAACAAAATTGCTCTAGATTACTTACTAGCTAAGCTAGTGTTTTTGCAATAGGTAACTTAATTAAGTAGAAACACAATTACACAAGATTAAAAAAATAAGCTAGCTGGCTTCAACAATTCTCACCAGATACTTCTGGATTTTTTGATCTATTTCATTAGTTACTTTCAAAATTAAGTCATGGCTTAGAGCTGTTATTCAAACTGGATTTATTGTACTGTTGCTGATTATTTTTTGTATCATGATTTTTAAAGCTTTGTTCTTATTGCCTGTCTAATCTTTGTAAAGCCAACTCTTCCAAGAGGATAATGTGAGCTCAATACCTGAAGATGATTGCTGATGCCTATGGGACTGATAAGGTAGAGCTTGATACCAAACTCCAAAAAGAGCTTTCCTGAGGACGTAGTTCATTCTGGCTGCTTTGTTACTCAAATGTGGCCTGTGTCTCTGACATAGATCCCTGCCCTTTTTCACTGATGTGGGACAGAGACAATTGGGACAGGTTCATCTTTGCGTGGAGGAACAATTCAGCTTAATTGCAAAATAGTTGATTAGTGATATCTGCAGAGAAAGATCTTGATCAAAAGGGAGAAATGGGCCAGACACAGTGGTTCATACCTATAATCCCAGAATTTTGGGAGGCCAAGGTAGGAAGATCTCTTGAGGCTGGGAGTTTGAGACCAGCCTGGGAATATAGACTCTGTCTCTACAAAAAAAATAAAATAAAAAATTAGTCTGACATGGTGGCATGTACCTGTAGTCCTAAATATTCAGGAGGCTAAGTAGGGCAAGAGGATCACTTGAGCCCAGGAGGTCAAGGTTGCAGTGAGCCATGATCGCGTCACTATTCTTCAGCATGGGTGAAAGAGCTAGACACTATCTAAAAAAAAAAGGAAGATAAATGTGAAAGTTTGACCCCAACCAGAGGGACCATGAGAAAAAGCACTCAGGTACATAACATTGCTCTAGAAATATAATTCCCCACAAGTGCTATGCAAGTCTGCATGACTTGCAGACGTGAGACTAGTTTGATCTACAGCTGCTGAGATAACTCGCTGCAACCCTAGAACTCGGTTTGGTCACTGCCGTCGCCCACCCATCGGATCTTGCCAGCTCCCGAAAACTTCGATAACACAAATGAACTTTCTGTCAGCACCACACATGACATTCTTCTTTTGTATAAAATCCTTAATCTTCTCTTTATACTTCAGACATACTGTAGACCTCCTGGTCTGCCTGTATGCCCAAACTGCAACTATTTCTTCTCAAATAAAATGTTAAATTTAGAAAGTCATCTCTACATTTTTATTTTGACTCCAACAATATCATTATAGATCTGCCAATTCTGACATCTGCTGTAGCTGAGGAATTTTCATGTTTATGATAAACAGTTCTCCCCTTTTTCAAAATGAGGTTTGAATTAAATTTTCTATTATTTATCACATAAACAACCTTAATGTGTTTCTATTATCCTGATACGGAATTTCTTACATTTTTAATATCCAGAGATCTTCAAAATTTCAAAGGGCAGAGGTCTCTCTTAGGCTTTGATGCCCTGATTCAATCTAATGACTGCCAGCTCAGTTCAGTCCAGGTTTTCTGGTGAGTCAGAGATCTGAGCTCAGTAGAGATGTCCCCACTTCTCAGGAATGGTTTAATGGGTTTAAGAGGTTGTGATATCGAGGATCCAGTATCTTGGGTTAGACCAGTCCTCTGCTTTACATTCTTAATTTCATCACAAAAACCAGGGTGAAACTCAGAAAGATCTAGGGAAAGACCGTTCTAGGGAAAAGCGTTGGATCCCAGCGGCTCCAGCTGTAGAGTCAACTGCAGATCCAGTCATTAAGGATAGGATTCCAATTATTGTTTCTGAGCGATTGGCTGAATAATATACGACCCAGACATAAAAATATGCTGGGTAAAATCTATTATACATTTTGCTTCTTTTGAGAAGTTCATCCTCAGTCAAGTCAACTTCAAATCAAGGGTTCACACATGGCCAACTGCGGCCTCTAGGGGACACTTGGCTGTGTCTGGAGGAAGCTGTTTTTCGGTTGTCACAGGTGGGGGAGATGCTGCTGGCATTTAGTAGGTGAGGTACGACATCCTACTGAATAACCTATTAGGCTGGTGCAAGAGTTGTTGACGCAATTACTGTTGCATCAACACAATACAATACACAGGACTACCCATAACAGTACTTTTTCTAGCCCTAAATGTCAGTAACACCAAGCTTAAATTAGGTAGTAAAGCGCTGGTGGCCTAGCTGCAGCCATGTGTTACACTCTGTCTCAGTTTTTTTTCTCTTTTTCTCTCATGTGTGCTGGATTAGCTGTGTATTATTACGATTATTCCACTGCTTCCTAGTTAAAGTTTTGATGTTTCTTTGTTATTGGGAGAAACAGATACGTTTGAAAACTGGCATCATAATTTATCTTTGGTGCAGTTAGGTAATTTAAAGGGACTGCTACCTAAGCAAGCGGGGTAGCTTTTACTTAGTTGCTTCTCCAGTCCTTTTAAAGTAAGTTTCTAAGTACTGTAATTCCTGTTTACAAGGTGCTGCTCAGTTTGTTTTTTTTAAGATTCAACACTGCGTAAGATCTTTCCTGCTTTACAGGAGCTCACCATCTAATAGTGGAAATGGGAAAAACACCCAAGCAGCATGTCTCATGTATAATAAGTTACTGTTGGGGCCCAGAGAGGTAATCCTCCCAAATACGCCGCTTTGTACTTCAGACCGAGCGCGTCTGGAGAGCAGCACGTGCAGGAACGGGCTTTCTCGGAAACTGCTCTATCCACCTTGAAAGCTGGATGTTCCAGAAGTTCAGCTGTTGCCAATCCCTTTCCCAGACAGCGCATCCACCGGGAGGGAGGATGACACATTCCCAGGAAGGAAAAACAGAGGTGACGCACCCCCGCGGCCCAGGCAGGCTTTGTCCCATGCTGTGTGGGGTCTTTGAGCCCATTCATCCTGCCCGAACATGACTTATTTTTCCTCTACAATTGCCTGCATTTCGCACTTCCCTTTCTCCTGTGAAGGAGGCATAGAAGCTTCAAGTCTGGCTGGGTTACTGGGTCCTCTCTGTCCTGAGACGCCCCCCTGCATGCAGTGTGTTTATGTGCCCTTTGTCCTGTTCACCTGTCTACTACCCGCGTATTTCTCAAATACTGAACCTCCAAAATAGGTGTTCTTGCCCCAATGTCACGGCCTCCTGGGGTGAATGCTGCTGGACAAAGGCGGCCACTGTGCAGGGCCGCTGCCGGCTTGCCTGGTTCTCCGGTGGGGTCTGCAGGACCGCAGCCTTCTGCAGTGCACTGGAAGCGCCCACGCGACCTGCGCTGAGGCTGCCGGCCTCGATCACGCGCCTTCCCTGCGCAGCCGGCGGGCGGCATGCAATTGTGTCCAGCAGCGCAGCCCAGGCGGAGGGCATGCAATTGTGTCCAGCAGCGCTCATGACAATGACTGCATGGGCTGTTTTAAAGTAAGTGACCAAATGTCTTTTCTTTTTGCGATTGTAATTTTCCTGTGCTGGTAAGTGTAAAGGTGACCGCTCTGAGGTGGGCTCGCAGCGGTTTGTACTCGACAGCTCATCAGGTTGATTCATTTGCCGAGGCGGGCAGTAAGCTCAGTTATAAAGCAGAATTGACTTCTGACCTCACTGAGATATAACACCGCACACTTTTCTTTCTTTCCGCATTTTGAAGGAAAGAAACAGTCATGCAGACTTTTCAGGAGGACGTTGTGAAGACACAACGAGGTTTTACACGTGTAGCAGGAAACATAATCATCCGTGGAACAAAACCGGCTCCCTTACTGAGTTTGCTGGCAGCCTTTCGATAAATGATTCAGGCAGCTATCACTACTGGGAGCTGGAGGTTTCGGTAGGGACCATCCTGGGCTTATTTTAGCTCAGTCTTAGGGCTTGTGAATTGTAAAATGCACGTTTACCTGCTGCTAATTGTAGCAGAGCTGACCAGAGGCAAGTTAGCCATGGCTGAGTATTACCAAATTTCCCCACAGGATGGCATCCATCAGTTAAAAACAAAATTTATAGTATTAGCGGAACTCATAAAAATAGAGATGGATTAAATTTTCTATTAGGCTTCACAATGTTTAGGGTTTGACACACACTCTTACTTGATCACAGTGAACGAGAGTGGTGTGGGTGCTGGCCAGGCACTGGCACAGACGCAGAGCTGGAATTTGTGGTATGTGCAAAGGGAGAAATGCACTCATGCTAAGAATGGAGTTGTTACAAATAAAGCTTAGCATCTAAGATCCCCCGATCACCACAGGGCCATTTACGGAATTGATTTTCTTCCTCCATCAGAAGATTAGTAACTCTCAAGAGATCAAATCAGAACAAGCAGAATCTCATTTCAAATTAAGGAAAAGCACAAGATGATTTTGGGTTTTGGTTTGATGAAAACAGTGTTCTCATATTTCTAATATTTTATAGCTTGAGAATAATAACAAATATAGTATTTTAGCTACACGAACATAGAAATCACATAGGCCAATCCTGAATACTGCAAAAAAAGTTCCAAAGAGAATGAGTGATTTTTCTAAGCCAGGACCAGAACAAAAGCAGCAATGGCTCCATTATTCCTATTTAGAGAGGACTTGGCCAGTGCGAAGGTGAATGAAGAAGCTTGGTTTGTGTGTCCAGCAAAAATATTTTCAAAACTACCTTAATGTTGCAGATCAATATAAGTAGCAAAGTTTTCTAAAGATAATTTATTACTCTGAAAGATAGAGAAATGCTAATTGTTTAGATTAAAGGATGTTATTATTAAAAATGCTTTGGGTAGCTTAACAGCGTGGTAGAAATTGGGTGGAGGATCTAATACTCCCTTAGGTTGCCCTGGGAATCGCCACAAGGTCTTAATCTTCTGACCCTTCCTGAGATCCCACTCCACTGTGGGATGTTTCCCTGCGCTGCACTGCGTCCCATAGGAGAAGAACTGCTGTGTTCTCCGGAGATGATCTCCGTTTGTCTGCCTTTTGAGACTTGCTGTGAGCCGAGTGGCCTTTCGTCCACCACGTCTTGCAGGCCTTTTAATGGCTGAGCTGGTCAAGCGCACTTCCCCATTACCTTGGAAAGGACACTTAAGTGCTCTTGAGGGCCCTAGTCCCTCACTAGGGAAAGTAAAATCACAGTTTGTTATTTTCCCACTACCAACTGCCAATTCGTGTCAGTCGCAGCATCTGGGAGTTTCATTATTGCATGTGGGCAAATGTGCTTTACTTTGTGTTTGTGTACTTGAGAGGTATCTGCTCTAAAGCTTCTAGAAGGCGAGGATGCGATGCTGTCTTCTCCAGCTCATGTAGGTCTTGCAAATGTAAGCAATTTATTTTTTAAAGTGCAAAACAAGCAGAAAGAAGCTCCTAATTATAACATCTTGGCATCTGAAAAATCCTTAGGCCCTAGTCCCAGTGGCAGATCCAGCAGGCTACATCTGGCATATTTAAGGAAGACACTTCTAGGGGACTTGCTTAAAACAGTGATAACTGTAACCCGTTCATGGGAATGCGATTTACCCTGGGCCTGAGAATCTGCATTTTATCCTGTCCCTACCTCGGTAATTTTGCAAGGTGTAGGTCAACTGAATCTTAAAGCAATCCAGGAAACCTCTGTGCATCTGCAGCCACGTTGACTGTGACATTTAAATGCGCCTGTCCCGCTTCTCGCTTGGAAACGCAATCATCTTTCTGCACGTGCCTGTCTGTCCTATTTGTGCATTTCAGTCCTGGCCAAAGGAATCTGTGAACATAGTGTGTTTTAAATCACTCTGGAGTCCGGTGTTGAAGAATGTTAAAACATATTATTATGTATTGCAAAAGCAGAGAAACCCTAAACCTTTCAGCAGCCAATAATTGTCTGTTTTTAAAAGAGCATTTGTTCCCATGTTTTGACAGTGGCATATGTCACGCCCAGGTAGACCCTGGACCTCTCTTGGGTGTAGTTATCGACAAAGAGTCAAACCTCCTCAGGCCACGGGGCAATGCCTTCATCTTCCAGAATCTGGGAGTTCTTTGATGATACTCTGTTTGACAAAGAAGCAGGGGGAAAGAAAGTCCCAGTGCTTTTGCTTTTGCTTTTTTCTTTGATATTATCAATATGAAAACCCTAGGCTTGAAAGGGACTTTGACGTCTCTGTTAGTAAACAAAGAGAGGGGTTCTAATTCTCTGGACTGGAGGGCAGGGAGGACTGTGCTCTGGCAGGCCGTCTCCTTTCCTCCCGCTCCTCCTCGAAGTTGGCAGGCGACTGCGGAGGCCACTGGAAACACCCGTGTGTCTTTCAGGTTGGGAGCATTTGTTAGCATCTGTGAGGGCTGCTTTGTGGCTAGTGGGTGTCAAGTCACGCAGGACTGCCCAGGATTGCTGTCCCTCGAAAGCAGCGCTGGCGAGCCAGCCAGTGGCTCCATTCAAACGGAAGAAAGCCCTTCCCCGTGGGGGACACCCGCTGACTTGACGGGCTGCGGTGTTATCAGGGAGACTGACAGGGGCAGCCGGGAGGGCCTGCGGTGGCTCAGAGGACAGGAGACAGAGTTCACGTTTCCTCAAGAGGCGAGACATGACTCTTTTCCTCACTGTTGCTGGCAAGTTGCTGATCTTGAAAATGAGAAACCTCATCACAGCCTATTTTCCAGACGTTTTTCATATTTAAAAGTATTCTGAGAGAAATCCACCAAATGAAACCTGTCATGATAATTAAAGTCAGGCAAGGTTCGCAACCTACCTCCAGCCTATGCATTTTAATTGTTCATTCAGGGTTTTCTGCTCAAAAGCCCCAGTCCTTGAACTTCTGCAACTGTTGCCTTCGGCTACTTCTTGGCGGTCTCAGGAAGTGCCTTACACGAGCTCACGGGCAGACTCCATCGCGGCTGAACGCCACGCACCCCCTTTTCTGCAGCCTTTGCCTCCACCGTGGGACCCCGGTATCAGCCTCATGTTCTGTCGCAGCTTCCAGGCGTTGAGATCGACTTACTCAGGGGTCTGTCCTGTCCAAAGTCGGAAGAACGCCCTTTTCTGCTTCCACTGAACCACGCTCCGGTGCTGGGGTCACCATCAGCAGTTCGGCCCCTGTTTCACAAAGACCCTTTTGAAAACACATTTGTCATCATTTCCCTTGGGAAAGAGGCTCCTGCTTCTTCCAGGGCCCCTCTTGGCCTCGCCCAGTGTGGTTGGATCACAGCAATTGAGACTTGACAGACAAAACATGAAATTCCAGGCCATGGAAACCCAAATGAAAGGAGAGCCAGAGTCTTCTAGGACAGGCGGAGCTCATTATTATGAGACACTATCCATAGCTGTCTTTGTAACACTTGAGGTTTCAGGATAGCAGAAGAGAAGAACGGCCAATCCTGTCCTCTCAACCTGGGTCTATTGGCCATCGCCTTGTACTTTTTGGCCTCCTGGCAATTCAGACTTGAGGGAAGAGGCCCGTGATGGCAAAGATATATTTCCTTAGCTCACAGGAAATCGATCCAAGACTGCCTGAAGACAATCGGTAGCTTCCGTGAGTCTATTAGCTTTTGCTACATAACAAGCCAGCCTGAAATTAGTGTCTTAAACAAAAAGTTTTTTTTTCTTGCAAAAAATTTACGGTTTTTTGCAGGTCAACAACTTGGGTTGGCTCAGCAGAAAGGGTCTTCTAGTCCTAACTGGGTGCCCTCGTGTGTATGTGATCAGCTGCTGCGTTAGCTTGGGGCTCACTTATCTAGAATAACCTCTGCTGCCATGGCTCATTTCTGCTCTGTGTGGTCCTTCCTCCTCCAGTGAGCTTACCAGGGATTTTTTTTTCCCCCATGGTGTCTGGTTAGGATTCCAAGAGAAATTGAGGAAGTATGCAAGGCTTCTTGAGGCCTAGGCTTGGAATTGACACATCGTTACTTCTGCTGCATGCTGTTGGCCAGAGCAGATCTATAGGCAGGTACAAACACAACAGAAGGAGAAACTGGTTCCATTCTTTTTCTTTCTTTTTTTTTTTTTGAGGTAGAGTCTTGCTCTGTTGCCTAGGCTAGAGGGCAGTGGCATGATCTCAGCTCACTGCAACCTCCGTCTCCTGTGTTCAAGTGATTCTCCTGCCTCAGACTCTTGAGTGGCTGAGATTACAGGCATGTCACCACGCCTGGCTCATTGTTTTGAATTTTTAGTACAGACGGGGTTTTACCATTTGGCCAGGCTGGTCTCAAACTGCTGACCTCAGATGAGCCACCCACCTCTGGCCTCCCAAAGTGCTCGGATTACAGGTGTGAGCCACCATGACTGGCTGGTCCCATTTGTGATAGGAGAAGGTGCAAATTCAATCACAAGGCATGTGGATTTAGAGTGGAGTGAAGGATTGTGTCATTTTTGCAATTTACCACAAGATATATCTAAATATAGATGCATGTAATATTTCTGTGGATTTTTTTTTTTACAACAAGTAACTCTCAAATTTTGCTGTTGTTTATTTTATAAGTGCAGATCTGGTGCACTTCTTATCTGCAAAATTCCAGAGGATAATTTTGCCTAGACCTCATATTGCAATTGACTGTGTAATGGAGATTGGCGTTTACAGAGATAGGTTCAAAAATAAATAAGACTATAAACAATGACAAAAGAGAGGGAGATGAAGAAAAGTATTACATATAAAAGTAAAAGTTATGGAATTTTCATGTCTTATCTGGGCAAAACAAGGAGGGGAGGAGAGTGCTCTCTTAAATTTGAGAAGGACTGCTCTGGAGAGCCTTTTGAATTATGCAGATATGAAGCCACTGAGATGTTTAATATTAGAATTATGTAAGAAAATGTGGTGTTATATATATTGATTTTCATTAACAGTTCCTGGCTCATAACTCTCATAACCCTTTTTACAGTCTTTTGTTATAAAGTTGGGTGTGGTCGGTTTCAGGAGAAGGCCTCAGGAAACAGAATTTCTCTGACCTTCTCCTGTCCTCCCCTTACCTGCTTCAAGGTGGGAGTCAATTTTCCCTACCTTCCTGATTGAAGGTTTTAAGATCCTCCCTAGAGGGTGTCCTGCCCTATACCCTAGTAGAAGGAATGCTGATGTCATGAAGTTTCCGTAAGAACCAGAGGGGACTGGGTTCAGGAAGCTTCCGGATAGCTGATCACGTGGAGGTTCCTGGAAGCTGGTGTGCCCAGGGAGGGTATGGAAGTTCTGCCCCGCCTCCCTCCATCCCTTGCCCCATACATCTCTTCATTTGTAGTCTTTGCAATACCCTTCATAATAAACCGATAGGCATAAGTGTTTCACTGAGTTCTGTGAGCCACTCCAGCAAATGAAACCCCAAAGATGGGGTTATGAGGACCTCAACTTGAAACTGGTTAGTCAGAAATTCCAGAGGCGTGGACTTGTGACTGGTGTGTGTGTAGGGAGGCAGTCGTGAGGACTGATTCCTCAACCTGTGGTTTCTGGCCCATTTGTATTTTAAGTGGGGATGGGATTTCACCATGTTGGCCAGGCTGGTCTCAAACTGCTGACATCAAATGAACCACCTGCCTTGGCCTCCCAGAGGGCTGTGTAGACAGTGATGGACCTAAACTGTAGGCCACCCAGCTGGTGTCCATTGCTTAGTGTGTGGGGAAAACCTCCCATATATTTGGTCACAGAAGTCTTCTTCTGTGTTGATGATTGTAGTTGTGGTAGTGTGAACACATAGAAAAAAATGGTTTGAGAGTTTTCTGAAACAGAAAATATAAAGTTTTCTTTCTTATGGGCAGAAAGTATTATTGTAGAAATTTTAAAAACTCATACTAATTGTCCATATATGGAGCAAGGGACCTTGAACATGGGGCAGAAGAGAAAAAAATCTTGTTTATTATTTTATGTGTGTGTTTATGAATTTTTTTAAATAGTCATTCATCCATTCAACAGGTATTTATAGTCCCTCTTCTGTATGCCAGGCACTGTGTTAGGTTCTGAAGTTATAATAAGGTTCAAGACCCCGGATATGGTCCATGCCTTCTTAGACCCTTTAGTTTTACCTCTATGTGTGCTTGGGGGGAAGAAAATTAGAGAACGGGCCATAGCGAATTAAGTGTTTCAGATTCTCGTGGGACAGAAGCCAGGGCAGGCTGTCACTCTAAAAGACAAATGGTGACCGTCAGAAATAAACCGTGAAGTGTATCAGGACTTACTGGGATTCCACAACATCATAAACAACAAAATTGAATAGACACAGATTGGATAATGACTTGGACTATTATAATTTATACATTAAAAGAAAAGTGATGCAGAAAACTGGTAGTTATTCATTTATTTACCTGTTTCTTTCCTCCTTACTGCCCCTCCTACTCCCAATTAGGAGACTTGAGGCAACGTCTTTCAATCTTTCAGTTCTTTTGCTACGCCATTCTAATGGCTAGCACATTGCATGGACAAAATCTGTGTTAAAAATTGTTTTCTCTAGGAACCAACAAGTAAAAGAATTTAAAATCACCTAGACTAAAGCTTTTGTTTAGCTACTGGATGTCTTTAGATATCAAGGGTTTTGGGAATTCAGAGAAGAACACATAGTGAATTTGATCATTTGGAAAATGGGGCAAGAATTTGAATATCACAGTGAGAGGGACGGACAGGTAGTGGGGTTTTTGAATATGCAGAGAAACTTTGTAGGTCATACACTTTTCCTGGAAAAAATCTCTAACAATAATAGCTAGCATTTACTGAGCATTCACAGTGCAGAAATCACTATCCTAAGTACTTTACCCGAATTAACTCATTTAATCCTTCCAGCATCACAGCCTGGGTTTTGTTCTATTATTCCCATTTCATAGATGAGAAGACTGAGGTATGGGAAGTAATACAGCTTATTGAATAGAACACAGCATGCACCACAGCTGAGATCAGTGTGAAGAGGCTACACTCTCAACCACCATGTGATGTTGCCTCTTTACACCATCCAGTGTGAACCATGGTGGACAAAGTTTCTCATATTGTAGCATAGAGCACAAGAAGTCGCAAACACTTCCTGAAGAAGGAAGAGTCCGAGGAGGTAGATCCTTTCTACCCTGGAACTCTTTTTCATAATTATTCTAGTTCTATGGCCTGAATGTTTGCGTCCCTCTAAAATTCATATGTTGAAATTCTAACCTCCATGGTGATGGTATTAAGAGGTGGGACATTTGAGAGGCTATTAGGTTCTGAGGTCAGAGTCTTCATGAATGTGTTTAGAACTCTTGTAAAAGAGACCCCAGAGAGCTGCCTTTTCCTTCCCACCGTGTGAGAACCCAGTGAGCAGATGCTGTCTGTGGGCAAGCAAGCCCTCACCAGACCCACCAGCTGCCAGATCTGCTGGTTAATTGATCTTGGACTCCCCAGGCTCCAGAACTGTGAGAAATACATTTCTTCTGTTTATACGTTGCCCAGTTCATGATACCTTGTTATAGCAGCCCAAACTGACTGAGACATAGAGAAAAACAGACTTGATTTTTCAAAGATTGACTAGGAGGAACCAAACTATAAATTAACACTACATGTAAAAGACTAGAGTTTATAGAATTCTTGATGGAATCCAGATACTGATTTAAGAGAGGAAAAGAAGTAAGAAGGGATGATTAGTGGTCTCTGGTTTGAAATAAGTAATTAGTTTATTATTCCTGTTGGGTTACTCCAGGGAGAGGTCACTGTGTCTTTGCAGCAGATGGACCCAAATGGCTCCTATGTATATGCTCGGGGATATGCATTCCGGCTTTTATGTGCATTTTTAGAGTGACAGAGGCCGTATTTATTTCTATTTTTAGTTATTTATTTTTTCCTAGGGAGTAGATGGTATACATTACGTTTTTTCTCTGGATTTTATAGATTTGGGCTGACATATAAGTTCAGATGTTATCTTAAAAACATAAGCCCTAAGATCATGAATCATGATATAGTATTACCAGGTAGCAATAACTTGGTCAACTGTTTACAGCTGATTTCTCAGAAGGTGGCCTCTTTGTCTCTCAAGAAAATGACAAAGCTTTGGATGAGGTTTCAGCTCAGGGGCTTGGAGATAACTTGGGAGTCTAACACCAAGTGACAGGAATGTTTTAAGCTAAGACTCAAGTAAGAGATTCCCTGGGGTAGATTCTGAGGCTTTGTTTAACAAAGCAAACTATGAGTCCAAATTATTCATTACCATATTCATAAGTAACCTATTTAGTAAGACGGTATGAAGATAATAATAAAAACAAATATTGAATAAAGCTCTTTCCATGTCAACCTTTCCAGCACAAACAGTATGTCAGCTCATTGTTAGTCTGGAATAAATGGTTTAAAATTAATGAGTATACCTCCTTATTGCTAGGTGAGATGCTAAGTAATTGGAAATATGTAGCCAGCCTTCCCATGAAAGCTGTCTTACGGGAAAATGCTGGATAAAGAAAAAGAGTTTATATGCATTTTTAATGGATTTGACTATACAAAATTTATTGTATGTAGTTCTCTTACTTAAGTGTAATAATAATTTATATTTAAATGAAAGAGATTATCAACAATATTTGCCATTATTTTTCTAATAGTTTCTTACTTGGTTGCATTCTTTGCTGTTTATATTTATCTTTTTATGATATTGCAACTAGTGTCTGAAGGCAACTTGCAAGCAGTAATCTGGTTGTACTTGTCTTTATAGTCTCTTGATTTTATACCCTCCTTTGTGTTTCGGATTATTTGTGTAATTATTGTTCACAGTCTACTGCCATTTATTGTCATTCAAGAAGAAATATAAATCTGTTCCATTTTTGTATCCTGATTACTAGCAGTATTTTAACAAAGTAGTAAAGTTTTTGATCCTGACATGTTAACACAGTGAAAGGCTATTTGCTTGCCTCATAATCATCTCAGAAAAAGCTGAACTTGTTCCTCCTTGGGAGAGAATGAGTAGAAACATTTGATTTACTCTTTCCTTATGATCTTCATTTTATAAAAGTGGGAGAAAATGATGATGCGCTAAGAAAGGAACCTCTGCAGTCATAAGAACAAATCTTTATGAGGAAAAGTGAATCGTTGTCTTTGTTCTTGAAAGTGCAAAGTGGAAAGGCGTTCGACAGGCCGCTGAAAGAAGGCCAACAACCCTTTGTTGGGGAAAAAGAAAAGTCTGGAAAATAAATTAAGTTCGGTTGGAAAAGGAAAGCATTCTAAATTCTTCAGAGAGGGTACCACTACAACAAGGCAGAGGAAAACTAGTTTTCTTTGATGATAAAATGAGGGACAGAGAGAGGCAGGCTTCCCACGAAGGTAACAGTGCTGCAGGGAGGGACTCTAGCAATGCATTTCCATGGACACGTGCCTTTTATACTCACTCTTAGAGAGGGCTCTTTAAATTGCATAAACCACGTAAAACTGGGAACTGCCTTTAGAAGCAGTGTTTGAATGATCATGGCTCTTAAAAAACACAGCAAGAGCTGATTTTGTTTGGATGAGGGGGCCAAACTAGCGCAAGTTCTAAGTACCAAATGTATGCAGAGCACACTTACAAATTTTCAAGTTCTTGTTCCATTAAAATTTACTTTATCTGTAAATGAATTATTTAAATATGCTCAGAAAGCTTCCCTCTGAAGTAATTTAAATTTTTAAATATTGTGAATTTGATTAGTCAATCCTTTTATTTTTAGAGCTGTCAAGGAAAAGATTTGTTCTAAGTGCCAAGTATCTGAGCCTATGGAATCTGTATTAAAGACTGTTTTAACATACTTTCAAAAAGTATCCTTATTTTAGTTTTTTCCTTTCACTTATATATTCATAGTTATAAAGTACATGACAGGGTTCTGCTGAAGATCATATATTTACATCACATATGGATTAAACCCTAATATAACAAGTTCTTATTAATGACAAGGTTATTACATGCAACCCTTAATGCTAGTTGAGCCTTTGGAATTTTAAATGGATGTGTTATGTAGATTGGACAAAAACAGATAAAATTGAGTCTTCTGTTAAGTTTCATTTCTTTCTTATTGCAATTTATTGCATTTTCAATTTTTATTTTTATTTTTTAAGATGAAGTCTCTCTGTGTCACCCAGACTGGAGTTCACTGGTGTGATCTCGGCTCACTGCAATCTTTGCCTCCCGGGTTCAAGTGATTCTCCTGTCTCAGCCTCCTGAGTAGCTGGGATTACAGGCATGTGCCACCATGCCTGGCTAGTTTTTGTGTTTTTAGTAGAGACAGGGTTTTGCCATATTGGCCAGGGTGGTCTCGAACTCCTGACCTCAAGTCGTCCTCCCGCCTTGGCCTCCCAAAGTGCTGGAATTACATATGTGAGCCACTGTGCCCAGTTCGCATTTCCAAATTTTTAGTTAGGAAATAGTACATATTCATTATATAAAAGTTTGATCATTATAGAAGTATGTATTAAAGAAAGTAAAGTTCCTATCATGTCACCCCTAGAGATAACCATTTTTAAACAGTGTAAAGTTTTCAGTTTGTATATATTTTAAAATATTATTTTATAAAAAATTAAATCATGGTATAAATACTAATTTGTAACTTGAATTTTTACTTACATTCTATTTAAGCATAGTTGTTTGTATAGACCAACTTTATTTTTTCTAATGTGTATATATATACGTGCATATATTTATATTCTAATGGTGATATGTATACATATATACATGCGTATAAGTATATACATGTATAAATATGTGTATATATATATATATACATACATGAAATATATGTATATGTGTATATATCACCATTAGATATATACATATATATGTATGTATCATACATATACACATATATATGTGTATATATATGTATGTATTTAACAAGGTAGTAAAGTTCTTGATCCTGACATGTTAACACAGTGAAAGGCCATTTGCTTGACTTGTAATCATCTCAGAAAAGCTATACTTGTTTCTCTTTGGGAGAGAACATATATAGTTCTTATGACTATATTTGTGTGATATATATATATACATACACATACACACATATATATACATATACACATATATATACACATATACATATATATACACATACACACACATATATATACATGTATATGTGTGTGTATATATATATACATATATATACATGTGTATACATATATATACATGTATATGTGTGTATGTGTATATATATATGTATATGTGTAACCAATTATCTATTGTTGGTATTTCCTTAATTTTTCTCTATTACATTTTTCTAATGAATAGCTTATGCATATACCTTCACTCACTTGTGGGAATATCTCAGTTTTATCAATGAAACTGTTGAGTCAGATGATATGAGCCATCATACATTTTTTGGTAGATATTACAAAATTGCCCTTAAAAATGGTGGTACCCTCTTACACTTTTAAAAACAATGTATAATATTGTATATGAGCATTTTGCTTTCCCCATTTCAGTGACTGACAGTTGGTTAGATTTTTTAAAATTCATTGTTTTGACTTGAAGTTAAAAAAATTCTTGATTTTTTAGGATTAAAAAAATATCAAAATCAGATTGATATTTTTATATTGAAATATAATACTTTTGTAGTTTTTATTTTATATTTTGCATTACAACTTTTTATTCATCTCTAATTAAATACGTATATAATATTATTTTCAAGTCTAGGCATTATTTATCTTAAATAATAATATTTGAACATTTGTATTTACAAAATAAATAGACTTAGAGATTTAACAAGATTTTTTTCAGTTTAAAACTCTAACAGTATATCTAAAGTATAATTTATCAAAGTCCAAGTTATACTCAACTCCTAAGAAATGCATGTATCGTGTAATTCAAACTATAAAGAAACTCCCATGGTTTCTAGTTCTACTGATGTTTTTTACCCTTCTTTTTTTGACACTGACATTTTTCTGTCAAAGACATAGGGCTATTTCACATATTTCAAAAGGTATTTTGCCTTTACAAGTTTCAGCAAGAAGGTGGAAATTAGAGATAAGTGAGGGTAGAAGATGGAAGAATAAAATATAATCATAAAAAGCTCATTAACCCCAGGAATTGCTGAGAGCCGGCCAGGCAGCCAACCACACTACTAGTGTTTGTCACACCCTGGCACCCATATGACAATAGTACTATGTACAGTTTCTAAGAGTGAAAGATTTACTTTTTAAAAACAATTCTATAAATTCACTAGAAATAAGAGCAAATTATCTTGCCACCAATTACCATCAAAAAAGCATCAACTTCCTATTGAAAGGGCTTGTGTAGGTCATTTTTTCTTTTTCCTATAGCTAATATAAGGAGCTGGGAACATTAAACGTGCATTGTGTTTGGGAACTTGCAAAAAATGCTTGTCTTCACAGCACTCTATTTCAATTCTCTTGATTGTTCAGCATAATTAAAATAAACACAAACACACACAGCTTGTCAAACACTTCTGGAAGTTTCTCCTGACTCAGGCCTTCAGTGGCAAGAACACATTATAAACACTATAGGCATTTTTCACTTCAAGGAATATGTGCTACAGGAAAGTTAAGTTTAGAGAACCTTTAAATAAATTGAGAATGCTTTCCCCTTGACTTTGTATTTTCCAAGAGGAAATATTTAGGACACCTAGAAAATACTGTTATTTTAGTAATTGTGATGAGTATGATGATGTTAATAATGAATTTACTGGTAATTATAATATTATCCTACTATATTTGAGAAGCTGTGACATTATAAAAATTACCATTTATCAAGAATTCTGGTCACTGTGCTGTGCAATGTGTAACTCCGGTATTGAATGGTATGAAACCACCATTTATCATGCTCACGGATGCTCTGGATCAGGGATTTGGAAAGGGTAAGTAGAGATGATGTTTCTCTGCTTTGTGATGTCTGGGGTCTGGAAGGCTCCAAGGCTGAGAGGCGGTAAGACCTGAGGACTCCTTCACTCTTTTATCTGGAGTTTAATGATGGCTGTAAGTAAGGCTTTAGCACTTTCAGCTGGAACACTGTGTTAGACCATTCAGACAGTTATAACAAAATACCTTAGATCAGGTAATTTATAAGCATGAGAAAGGTATTGCTCACAGTTTTGGAGGCTAGAAATCCAAGATCAAGTCACCAGCAGATTCGGTGTCTCACGTGGGTCGGTTCTCTGCCTCATAAACAGCACCTGTTACTGTGTCCTCACATGGCAGCAGAAGGGGTGAAAAAGCTCCTTCGGGCATCTTTCAGAAGGAAACAAATCCCATCTTGTTTTATGGGTTCTTCCCTCATAACCTAGGCGTCTCCCAAAGGCCCCACCTCTTAATACCAATGCATTGAGGATTAGATTTCATCACACTTTCGAGGGACGTAGACATTTAGACCATGGCCAACACCTACACATGGGCTCTCCAAGTGTCCTAGGCTTTCCCACAACATGGTGGCTGGGTTCAAAGGGTGAGTGGTTTAAGAGAGAAAAAGTAGGCAGAGGCCATATTATCTTTTATGATCTTTATTATTTTATTTTATTTTATATTAAGCCCCTTTCTTGGCAGAAGTCAAGGAGTGTCACTATTACATTCTTTGAGTTGAGGCAGTTACAAAAATTTTACTCAGCCTCAAGGGGAAGTAAAACAGAATCAACCCTTTGATAGAGGAATACCAACTATAAGAACTATAAGAAGACAATGTGGTGTGAATCCTTATATAATATACATATTCTAGTCATTTTTAGAAAATATTGTATTTATAGCCTATCCATCTTTAGAAAATATAATTTTCTACAATATTATATTCTATGATGGACAATTAATTATCTGTTGTTAAATACTCTAAATGCAACACTTTATTTAAACTTTACAATTAATTATGCTACTGACCTCGTTTCCAGTTTACGGATTAGAAACCTGAAGATCAGCCGGGCACAGTGGCTCAGGCCTGTAATCCCAGCACTTTGGGAGGCCGAGGAGGGCAGATCATGAGGTCAAGAGATCGAGACCATCCTGGCCAACACAGGGAAACCCTGTCTCTACTAAAAACAGAAAAAAAGCTAGCCAGGCCTGGTGGCACATACCTGTGGGCCCAGCTACGGAGGTGGAGGTTGCAGTGAGCCGAGATTGTGCCACTGCACTCCATCCTGGTAAAGAGCAAGACTCCGTCTCAAAAAAAAGAAAAAAGAAAAAAGAAAAAATGGAAACCTGAAGATCAGAGAGGTTAAATCACTTAAAGAAAGTCACACAAGTAAATAGAAAAGCCATAATTTGAATTCAAGACATTCTATTCCAAAGGTAATGTGCCCACTTACTACATTTAAAGAGATCTTTGTTGATAAGTTTTCCAAAATAGTGATCAAAATGAGGATTTATGTGAAGGAGTTAGGTGTCAGAAACTCGGATACGCTTGGAAAATTTTGGCTAATACATCATAAGAAAGATGTATTGGAAATAAGAAAGAATAGAAACCAGACTCTACGGTTTCAGGACTGGCATTCTGGATAAATAGACACTTTTTCAGTCCATAATAATAGTTGTCATGGCCCCAAGACAGCTCTAGAAGACTGTCCTGCTTTCGACTAATGGCTTTGTGTCACATCTGTTGTGAGTCTGTCTACCTCTATGCTGTTACCAACAGCAGCTGACTCCGTGCTTGTCTACTTTATTGTCTGAGCTCCTGTTTGTGTCTCACATACCCTGAAAGAGGCTCTGATTTATGTATTAGTCAGAACCCCACAAAGAGTGCCTTCATTGGTCAGCCTCTAGGGACCGGCACCCACTCCTGGTCCATTCAGTGGTTGCCAGTATTTCAGATCACATGAGAAAATCACGACCATCAATTCCAAAGGACCAGCCCTCAGCTCCGTCCTCACGTGATGGCTTTTGGTGGGGTTAGCTGTCAAAGCATCATAGACTGTTTAGTACTGAAACTTTCAATAGAGGGAAGTAAACTGTCCTATATCCTTCTAACCTCTAAGGAAGCAAAAAAGTGATCATGTTATATATTATCTGGACATTTTTGCCAAGCAGTTCAAGGCAGTACTCTTCTTTAGTGGAGTGGCTTATCATAGCTGCCTACCATATGCTGTACGCATTGTTTCTGGGCTTCACTGAGAGAAACCATCGTAAACCTGAACTAAGACCTGTCCCAGTTGGCACTACAATTGCCCAGATTCTCTGCTAAAGGCCCTGAAAACGTCCTTACAAAATTACCTACTTATGGGTACCAGAAGGAACCTCTGTAGGAAGTGGCTGGATTGTGAGGCTTGAGGGTCGGTCAGTAATCTCCTCTAATATCGCAGTGCAATTTTTTTTTGAGACAGGGTTTTCCTCTGTCACCTAGGATGGAGTGCAGTGGCGCAATCACAGCTCACTGCAGCTTTGACCCCCTGGGTTCAAACAATCCTCCCACCTCAGGCTCCTGAGTAAGCTGGGACTACAGGAGCACTCCACTCTGCCTGGCTTATTTTTGTATTTTTTGTAGAGACAGGGTTTTGCCACACTGCCCAGTATGACGGTGTGAGCTACTTTTATTAGCATGAAAGAGGAAAAAGCTCCCCCAAGAATCCTTTCAAGATTCTCTCATTGCAGGTATGATTAGCTCCCTACTAGGACAGCTAATAAGTTATTCAGATATTTTGGGACAGATATTTAATTCCAAGGCAGACATTGGAATTAAATTCTATTTTATCCCTTGGAGTGTCTGTGGAGTACACAATTCTGGAAAGAGTTAATAAAATTTTGACTAATGGAAGATATATAAACTATAGCCAAATAAATGCAGAAGCTGGAAATATTGGGAATGGGTTAGTTAACGATAAATCAATTCTGTTGTTATTTTTAATTGATTAGACTTCAAACATCACTTCTTATGAATGTTTCTTAAAAAGTTCCCAGAAGAAAATAGAATAAAATCAATATTCAATTCGCTTGTCACAAATAACTTTATTGTCTTCAGTTACTAATCCCATTTATCTCAAAGAGGTGAGCAGACGTTGCTGCAAGCTCCCATTTACCAGTGACAGAAGAGAGCCATAAAGCTGACTTTTCTATTTGTGGTTAGAGTCTAAAATGCTGAAATAGACTATAAGAAAATGTGTTTTGTTCCTAGAAAACTATGCAGCTTGTGCGACTCTTTACACACTGCATTTTTTTTTCCTTTTTCCTTCAGAGTTTTTTCTCACACTTAATTCTCAGCTAGCTAATATTGAACAAATCTCGGGAAATTATAACACCCGGTAGCTTGTTAGTGATTTCTGAAAACTGGGATTCATATTTGACATATTTTTTCACTGCATTTTTTTTATTGTATTTGACACTACGTCCTCTTAATTTTACTTCCAAAATGTACCTCAATCCATGCCTTTGATATCCATCTTTGCGCCCCTTTCTAATGCAAGCCAATATCATCTCTTATCTGAACCACTGTACTAACTTCTAAATTCATCTTCTTATTTTCTCTCTTTACTCTTTCCAATCTATTTTCTACAGAACAGCCAGAGAATTATGTTTAAATCATCAATTGAATCTAATGTTATTTCCCAGCTTATAAACTTAAAGTGGTTTTGCATTACATTTGGAATGACATCTAAATTTGTAATTTTTGGCTACAAAGTTCCAGTGGAAATGTTTTCCCTACTAAGACTATGTATGATGAACAATTCTTATTTGCATCTGCTGATCCAGAAATCTAAGAGTAGAGCGATTTCAGGGCATTCCCCACGCAATTCTCTTTCTACAGTTGGCTGCCCTAGCTTCTTCTGGGTGGACAACTAGTAACTGCACATCTCCTGCTGCTCACTCTCCTTTAGGCCAGGAGCAATAATAGTTTCCAGCTGTTGCTAGCTCTGGAGTTACTAAATCTTCATTTATTTTTTCCTTGCACTTCATGGCCACTTCTTCTTAAGTAGTCTTTTATTAAACTTTTCACAAATTAGCCACATTGTATGTGTAATCTCTTTTCTGCAAGGAACTTGACTAATAAATTATCTGGTGGTAGGACTGAGCTAAAAATAGTTTCTTGAATTGAATAGCTCCACACATTTGAGGAACACATAGTCTTCTTAGAAGTAGAACTAGGACACTAGTAATCCATAACTTATAGACTTTTTTATAATTACTCAAATTTTCACTTGTGTGGCAAGGCTAAAGAGCAGTTAGAAGGTGAGGGTCTGGAAAATCCAGTGCTGTTGTGTTTGGTTCCATATTAATAATATTGATTATAATGAGTGTGGATCACCTGGCTATTTCCGTAGGCCCTAGAGATCATACGTGGTAAAAGGGACGAGTTCTAGGTAATGAAAATACAATCCAGAACACGGTAATGAAAATACAATCCAGAACACAATGAGGAAATCAGAAACGTTCAAGGGCATCTTTGAGGAAGCCTCTCATTTCCTGTAGACACAGGACAAATATGGCTGGAAACCAAGCCTAGGACCTGATGGTAAGGGTTGCAGAGTTACAGTATCAATTCAAAGCTTAATCTCCTGGGGATAAAAGAATCTTACCTCCCAACCTCATATGAGTGAATAAGAATCCCCTTGATTGAAATGTTTAATGACTGCTATTGGTGTGAATTGTCTCACAAAGAAATGCCAATTCTCTTTGTTATCGTCCCTATCCTTCATGTCTCTGATGCCCATAATGGAAATTGGATCTGAACATGGCACAGATGGAGACATTCAAGGTTTACTCTGGAAAAAAATATAGGTTGTATGCTCAAAGGCTTATAAACCACCCCCGTTTGTATTGGCAGGAATCAGGAATGTGTATAAGATTGGATTCCAAGGATATTAGACCAAGGAGGTTGAAAAACGTTGTTTGGACAGTGTTTGATAAAATGATTGATATGCCCAAAAAGATCACAGAATTTAATATGCTGGCTTATGCACTTGCAAATGATTCAATGAATTAAGTTGTCTAATTATAGGTGAGTCATTGGTGGTTTACCATCAAGAAGGTAGGAATACTGCAACTTCCATGGCATACTGTAGAAGGAGTTAAAAGTTCTGGGGAGATAGCACTGTTGAATTCATTTAATATTATAAACTATTCAGATACTTCTCTAACCATACCTGTCCAGAGGGAGATAGAAACTCTCTTAATTAGGGGTTTAAAAATACCTTGGTGAAGGGTCATTAGTGTCCTTGAACAGCTCTGTGGTAGGTACACTCTGTAGGCTGGAGATCATGGTGTGAATGCCCATTAGCTCATTCTCATTAACTAGATAAATCCCAACGTTGTACTTTGTGGATTTCAATATTAGCTAAGCAGTAATACTCTGAATGGGAGATTTAAAGAGCAGGGATTAAAACCCCATTTTCAATATTGCAACATCCTGTTGTACTCACTCTCATTTTACAGAAGGTTGTGAGTCAAAAGCCCTGAAAATAAAAAAATAAATATATTTTTGATTTGAAACAATTTAGTGATTTTCTTCTTGTGTCTTTTCAGTCATAATAATTCAAAATTTTGTTTGTTCACTTTTTGCTTTTGAGCTTTTAAAACCTTTTTTAAAAACAAAGTATATACACACACACACGATTAAGTATCGTTAGTGTATATACGTATATTTCAAAGTTTATATGTATATAAAGTATGTATACATATATGTGTGTGTATATATATACAGTTTGAGATATACATATATATTAAAGTACACTCAATCTTTTTGTACACACACACACAGATTGAGTATATCTTATCTGAAATGCTTGTGACCAGAAGTATTTGAGATTTTGAGTTTTTTCAGATTTTGGAATATTTGCATGTACATAATGAGATAACTTGTGGATGGGACTCAACACAAAACTTATTTACGTTTTATATAAACCTTATCAAATATCCTGAAGGTAATTATATAAAATATTGTAAATAATTTTGTATATAAAACAAAGTCTGCATCCATCTAACCATCAGAAAACAATACTGTCACTATCTCAGGCACTCACATGAATAATCTGGTTGTTTGGCATCCACTCATTCCTGACTCGGAATTTATATATGACTGATAAGTAATCCTTTTCTTACACTTACACATAAGTACTTAGCAGTAAAAAATATGGCATACCATTAATACAATGAAAAAATAATATGTTCAAGGCAGCTAAGCAACACAGTAGCATCTCCAGGATACCCACATCACCTGTTAAACAACAGCAGCAACAAATAACAGCAGGTCTCTGTATATGATACTGCATTTTCATTGTTACTGGATATCATATTTTATTTTTTTTATGTGAGGAAAAACATCAGAAGAGTTAAAAGACCAGGAAGTGGGTATTCTAGGGATGAGGAGGCATTCTGCTGGGTAAGTGTTCCTCCGGAGTCATTCACCTCATTAACAATGATGAGGTCTGATTTTTTTTCTTAGAAGTCTGACTTTGATTTTTTTAAATAGACATCATTTCTTGCTGTATTCAGAATATACATTGCTCCAGTCTTTCAATAAGCCATCATAGGTTTTCAACATATTGTCTGTAGGCACATTTTTTGCAGTGTTAACAATGTTATCTTCATCATCACTATTATTAAGATCACTTTGATTTGGAACCATTTTGGCTATTTCACCATTAGTCAATGAATGAACAATGGGAAGCTCAATATCCATGTTAAAAATTTCTTCGAGATTCACTTCCTCCAGCTTACTGATGGACTCTGAAAGTAGATTTTTTTCTCTAGGTAAGGAGGTCACACATTATCTTTTTTAATTTGACATATGGAATCCTTCAAAGTTACCACCTTGTTCATCATGATCGTCGAACATAGTGGCAGGGAAGAGGTTGTTCTGGGCATGTACAATTGTGTCTTTAGTGGATGTATTCTAAGCATTGGCAGCAGCATACATCACATTCTTCATGCAAAGCTCCTTTTGAAAACCTCCCACATCTGTGCCTCTGTTCAGTGCTGCTAGCATGCTGTTCAGAAAAATGTTTTTATATTACTCTTTATTGGTCACAGAGCTGAATTAGTGAAGTTACTTTTGTGGGGAAGTATATGGAATAAACATTATTTTTGATGAACATTTCAGGTGGAGGGTGAGTTAAGAAATAAAAAAATCTTGCAGTCATCACCCAGTCCAGCTTCTCTGCAGTGACCAGGAGTCACTGGTACAAAATATTTGTAAAACAGTTAAAAAGATTGGTGATCCATGCTCTTTTGTTAGCATAGTAATGGACTGGTAAGATATTCACTCCTTGGAAACAGCGAGGACACAGCTTTTGCCTATCACAAGTTTACTCTTATGTATACCTGCTGCATTAGCATATATCAGTACAGTTATTCTGTCCTTAGGATCCTTAATTTCTGTAAGGGTACCTCATTAGCTTTAGTCCATGTCTTTCTTGGGCAGTAATGCCCAAACATTGATTTTTTAAATCAGAATTATAGACTGGTTTCGGAATCAACTTTTTGTCAGTGATGACGTTGGCAAATTTGTTAGTGAATTTCTTAACTGAATTTCCCTATGATCAGCAAATGTATTATTACCACAAATCTTAAAAAATGTAATGCTCTGTCCTTTTAAAAATTTCTTCAACCAGACTGTTGAATAGTTGCAGTGTTTTTTCTATTTTCAGTTCATTATGATCTTTGCTGTTTCATAGTCAGCATACCATTAAGTGGCATGAGTTCATTGCAAAGCTGATAGATCAATTCTTTCAATACACGGTCAAGATCTCCATTTTTAGCTTCATGTGGTGTTTTTTTTTATTTTTTATTAACTTCTGTTCATCATTTTTAGCATAGAACTTCAACAATTTATCCTTCTGTTTCTTCAGGTGATTTAGGCTAGTCATTCCGATGCTATGTTCTTCTGTAATACATTTCACACTCACACCAGTGTCTAGTTTCTCCAACAGCTTGACTTTCTGGGCTTCCTCTTTTTCTTATCACCGTTACCCAAAGGGGTATCTACAGGTCTTTTTGAAATTTCCAATAATACTTTTACACCACAGAACAGAGAATAAGCAAAGACACAGTATTGCACGGAGGTGTTGGCGTCGTGTGGGGCACACTGGGGAAGCTGCCGTTGGTACATCACACCTGCACATGTGCCATTTGTTTTACCCTCTGTGGGTGTGCTTGTGTAAAGGCATCTGTGCATGCACAAAAAAGATATATCACAGCTGAAGAGGCTATATCCCTTAGGGACGCTGAACAGACTTTGTTGTGTGTTTGCATTTTGACTGCAACTCATCACATGAGATCAGGCTCATCACATGGAATTTTCCACTTGTGGTGTCATGTCAGCACTCAAAAAGTTCTTGATTTTGGAACATTTCAGATATCTAATTTTTGGATTAGGGATACTCAATGTGTGTGTAGGGGTGGGTGGGTGTGGGTGGGCGTGTATAATTTAATGAAAGTTAAAAGACGAATGTGAATAAGAAAAGGAAAAAATTAAGGCGCATGATTGGCAATCCACTGGTCAAAATGATTGGCTTGTTACTTTTAGAACTGCCCTTCATCATTCTGAAAGAAAAGTAATGAGTTACTACTATCAGAGGCACTGTGTCCTCCAAGAACCATAAATATTATTTAGTGGCTCAGTAACTGCTTTAGTCAATTTCTTAACTACCTTGAGATAAGTGTTATCAGAATCTGATAATTGGCTGGAATCAAGTTTTTAAAGGTAATCTTTGATATGAAACTGCTGTTTTTACCAGCCAATCACATATCTAGTTATTGGTAGGTGTCAACAAAAGAAAGTCGCTTTTTAAAGTATCCTTTTGGATATTTTTCTTTTGCTAAAAGCCTAGTAAGATAAAAGTGGATTTTAAATTGATGTATTTCTTTATTTCTGGGAAGAAAAAACATAAGTAGTAAGAAAAACATTTAATATTATGATATTATAAATACAGACTAATAAAATTTACCAAACTTGTTAGTGATAGTTTTCTCAGGACAATAGATTTAAGGTCACAGGATGATCTTCACCACCTCGTTGGAAATTGAGTTTTCAGAGGTAAACATAACAGCAACAACAACAAAAAGATGACTAACATTTGTTGAGAATGATTCACTAAGCCCTGTGCATTAAGTACTTTATATGGATAATGTTTTGAAATCCTTTGATCAAATTACTATCTATGTGATATGGTATGCAGCTTCACAAATGAGGGACCTTGGCTTACAGAAGTTAAGCAATTTCCCACGGTCACACAGGTAGTAAAAGTGGCTAAGACAGGTTTGAAACAAAGGCAGTGTTCTCCAAATCCAGTCTTATGTTACACTGTCTCCCACATATGGTGCTTCACGGGAATTATAATTATGGTACTGGGTGGGGACAGCAGGACTAGGTGAAATTCGGGGGTTAATATTCTGAAAGAAGTATAAGATTCGAGGTGAAAGAAAATTTAGAAGCCATCTAGTTAAACCATCTCATTTTACTGCTGTAACCGAGCGAGTCAGAAGGAACGCGCCACGCTCTGAGCTCCAAATTAAGAGTCCTTTATTGATTTGCCGGTGACCGAGAGACGGCTAATGCTCAAAATTCTTTTGGCCCTGAGGAAGGGGCCTCATTATCTTTTATACCTGGATTTAGGTAGGGGAGGGGGGTACCTAGCTAACGTGGAATTTTACAGAAGCAGAAAAGCAGGTTAAAGGAAAGGGCTGCGGGCACAGGTGGTCCAAGAAGGGGGCAATCAGGCTCCTTCTACACAATGATCAAAGGGAAACTTTTTTCTTGCAATAGCAGGGGGCAGGTATGCCAAACAGGATACGGTTACAATGGTTACAGGTGTTAAGAACAGTACCTTCAATGCTTCTAAGTGCAGCATGACCCAGTTATGCACCCAAAGGGGCTTTGGTAAGGAGGGGGAAGCCAGGTTGGAGTTTACAGCTAAAATGGAGTCAGTTATGCTAGCCCAGGGTAGGTTATTACATTACGGATAACATGAGGCCCAAAGAATACGATGTAGAACCCAGATTGCCTGGGTTCACTTCTTACAAACTACGAACCTTTGGGCCTCTTGATTCTTCTGTTTTCTCATCTGTAAAATGGGGGTGATAATAGAACCTACCTCAAAAGGTCATTCCAGGATTCAATGTCATCAATAGTACATGTATCCAGCTTCACTCTTTCTCATGTTTGTATATAGGAACAAAATAATTCATTAAGCATAAGAGTTAGGAGGAATGACTAAATAAAAGTTACTTATACATGTCACTTTATTTTATAATTCTTAGAGATATTAAGATAGAGAAGAAGGAAGCATCTGGCCAGACGCATACATAGCAAAATCAAAAATCGAATTCAAATCATCAGCAGGAGTGTGGGTTATATTTTCTTTTGGTTTCTTGGGATTAATTTATAGACAAAAGGTTTACTATCTATCAGAGTACCCCACTTCAAAGGTAACAGAAAGCTCTATCAACGTTTGACTCTCTAAACTACAGTTATTACCTTGGCTAAGAAGAAAGACTTAATAAGCAGTTGCTGGCATTGGTTTATCTATTTCATCATGCCAAGGTTGCTGTCTCTGAAATTTTATTGGCCTTTCTCTCATGGTCTCAAGATGGTTGCTGGAGATCCAGAAATTATGACCTCAGTCAAGGCAAGAAGAAGGAGGAAGGTAATGGTATTAACCTCTTCTGTCCCTTTTATCAGGAAAAGCAAAACCCTTTCTAGAAAACCCCAGCACACATGTGTGAATATCTCATTTGCCAGATCCAAGGCCCTCATGTTGTCCAAGTAGCTTTCTAGGGTAGACAGGTAGTGGAGAGTAGAATTATAGGATTTTGGCTAGTCAAGGGTATTATTTTATTTGATTCTTATTATATTTAGGCCACATTTACTCAGAAGCTGGGGTATATATTAATGGAAATGGATAAAGAAACTGCCATTTGCAGAGTAATTATTAACTTCCAGGCTGTATGTTAGGTACTTCATGGTCATTATTTTATTTATTCCCCAAAATACCCTTTGAGAAAATAAATAAACTGAGATACAGGAAGATGAAGTCTCTTACAAAGATTTTATACATAATATTCTTTGAACCTAGGTCTGACCAACTTGAAAGCTTGTGTATTTTAACTGAAACATGAAACAATGAAGAAAGCTGTAGAATAACAGCCACCAGTTAATGAATGCTCACTAAATGTCAGGGATCACAAAAGCTAACAGGTTTAGAAACAGATTGCCACATTTATCCTTACAACAACAATCCTATGAGATATTAGCAGCCCCATTTTATAGATGGATAAATGGAGTCTAAAGAAGTTGGCTAACTTGTCCAAGGTTACTCAGCTAAAACTTTGAAACTGCAGTTAGTATCTAGATTTTGTCTAAGTACAAGTAATTTGTTCCCAATTATGAAAACAGTTTTTCACTTTTCATCTATACTTAGGAGAGTGTTGTCCAACCTGCCATCTTACCATGATGATTCTAAAAGTATAACCATGTAGGTGTTGGAAGTGTCTACTTAGATGTTTCCCTCTTTAAGTGCTACATACGTCAGGATAAAATCGCAGGCAAATGGTCTTGGGAGAAGGAAAGTGGATGTACGTAATTTCAGGGACGTCTGGCATAGGTACTCTATCTTACCGATAATATGGAGTAGCCTTGAGGTTATAAAAGGCAGTTAAACAGAGGAAGTTATGATGAAATGACTTGTTCTACTTCTATATACAGTATTATATAGTCTTCATTTAAAGCTTTTTAAATGCAAATAAGGCAATAGGGAAAAAAAACCACAAAAATCCCCCAGCACCTCAATATTTCCCAGAAGGACAAAGCTGATCGTTCTCTTTGGTGTGTTAGAACATTCCAGAACTAACAGCTACACAGAAACGAGAAAAGCCAAGTATGAGACATTGTCTTTGCTGACGATGAGATAACAGCTGTATATACTTATCAGGATGTCTAGAATGATCACTCCGTGGAGGTGAAGGGACAAAAATGATGTTTGTTCCTGTACAAATTGACTTTGTTTATTTATTTATTTATTTCAAGATAAGATCTCACTCTGTCTCCCAGGCTAGAGGGCAGTGGCACAATCACACTCACGGCAGTTTCAACCTCCCACATTCAAGTCATCCTCCCGCCTCAGCCTCCTGAGTAGCTACGGCCACAGGCACGTGCCACCATACTTTGCTGATTTTGTTTTTGAGAGATATGGGGTCTCCCTATGTTGCCCAGGCTGGTCGTGTACTCCTGGGCTCAATGGATCCTCCCACCTTGGCCTCCCAAAGTGCTGGGATTACAAGCATGAGCCACTATGCCCAGCCTGTAAATTGACTTTATTTAATTAGAGGCAGTCATAAAGTGTTTCAGAGAGAAAAGTTTCAACATAGTCCACTGCACAGAATAAAAACATTTGCCCTGAGGGCATCAAATACCCAGGGAAAAAGAGCACATACAATAGCTGACCACAGCTTACAAAGGAAAAAAAAAACAAGAATGAGATTTTATTGCCAGCACAACTGTGATGAGTTTACAAAATAAATTCTCTGCCTTAGGTATCCAGCCTAAACATCTGAATAACCTTATATCTCAAGATGTCTGTCAGTTGATCTGACTGTTGTTCACTTGGTCAGTCCTTATGGGTGAACCTGTCCCCTCTAATGATCAGGAAAAGTGACTCAATGCAACACTAATCCCAAAGAGGAAGTGATTAGGCATTTTGAGTCCCTCTGGTTCCCTTCATTTAACAACCATTCCTTTCTGTACCTTGAAGGTATAAATGCATGACATTATATGGCAATGTAACAGTTTTTTCTTTTTTTTCTATAGGACACGTTGATATTGATCTTTGTGTTTTTCAGACTAATTCAGATATATAGAACTTCACTCTGAGATTCTGACAATAATGCTTTCAATGACAGTGTGGCCTCTTTAGTCTAATGATAATAATTACAAATAGTAGTCATAACTAACATTTATTAAGTTATTGCAAAGTACTAGACTCGAAATATTTTATTAGCCTAACTTTACTTAATCTTCTCAGCAACCTTATAGAATACGTGCTCTTATTATGTATATTTCATAGGTGAACAAATGATTCCTAGAGAAATACATAACTTGTCCACTATTGCATAGTTTATAAGTGGAAAACTCACCTGAATCCAGAGGCTAAATATATAATAGCAATGCTCAAGATTGTGCAGCTAACCTAGAATTTAGAGCTTTAATTTTAAAATTATCAAATGACATTTAATTATAATAATTTTCTGATGAGGAAGTAGGAGTCATTATGACCATTGCTTCTTGATTCATTGCACGGCCTTTTACTTAGCTGGTGCTCCAATAAATGTTTAACGAATGAAGAAATGAACCAATGATAAAATACAGAGGAAGTGCGCGTACTTGAGTATTTAGAATAATTTCATTTCCTTATTTGTCTTCCATTATATTAAAGCATTGCCATGCAGACACTTGCTTATATTACAGAGTCTGATTTTAATGATTTGCATTGTTGACTATTAGTACATGGATCATCCATGTTCCATGTTATTTTTTTCTATTGAAAATGTGTTTGTGCCACCTTTGGTTTCATCCACATCCTCTTGACGGATGCACTAGTTAAGGGGCATGGATTCAAAGCCCTGAGCTGACTGAGCAGAAACAAACATTCACATGGGCAGCAGGGATAACACTTTCAAGAGGCAATCATCTTCTCTGCTTGCTGCCTGGAAGAACAACTTTAAGAACTTCCTGTCACACAATTTTTCCTTAGGAAATCAGGTCGTGGTCCCAATTCAACAGTGTGTCTTTTACAAGGATTTGGGACCAGTGCTCCCAGGTTTTACAAATAATGAGAATATATAGTTTTTCTTTAGGGTAATCAATAAAAATAATGGCTATAAAAATTAAATTGCTTTCTCTTTGAGATTTGGAAAAAGTGAATTTACAAAACTTTAGTATATAGTATCAAATTCTTTGAAGAAAATGAATGCAAGACTCATTACCATACCGTTTCTCATTGTCTTATTCCAGACACCTTAGCTTGGTATTCAAGGCTTCCAAGTTCTAGCTCCAATATTATTCTGAGCCTTAAGTCTACCTTCTTCTATATGTACGTTACGCAAGACCAAAATGATTCCTGGATATTCACTATATTGTCAGTTCTTCAACTCTGCTTGTAGAACTCCTACTTATTCTTCTAAGATGCAGCCTCCTTTATGAAGTAACTCCAAATAAAGATGATCCATTCTTCTTCTGAATCCCTTAATAGTCTGTGATTCTCTTATAACACCAAGTTCAAGATAAACCAAGTTTTAGTTTTACTATAAATATTTTGATATTTGCCATTTGTAAATTCCTTGAGGGCAAGAGAAATAGCATATTCTTGTGGAAGAAGATCACACTGGGTAGTGGTAAACTGATCCATTTTTGGAATTGTGGAATTAGGTCCGATGAACAAGAATAAGAGAATAGAGGGTCCAGTAGGAGAATAACTGGCACTTTAGAACAGCTAATTAAAGTTAATTAAACTTAAAAGAAGACCAAAACTTTCACAAGTAAATGCTATTAAAAATCTAGTTATCTTTGGAAATGAAAGTAAGTTTATTTTTTCTTATATTGAATATAATTTATATTTGGCTATAATCTAATTATTAGAATGAAGAAAAAATTGTTTAAAGAATTTCCCCCTTAACTTTGCAAAATTATTCTTCAGTTTTCCTAAACATTCTCTAAATTTCTCGATACTCGGATTATTTCTCTTAAAACTGTACATAGTATTATTACCCCTGATGGCATCTCATCTTCAACTGTTAAATGTCTAGACTTGGCCATTTCCTACTTTGTTAGTGATTATTCTTGTGATTCAAGTAATCTCCAATATCATTCTTATTAATTTCATATTATTTTAAGTATTTTACTAGAAATGGAATATCTTTTCAAAGTACTTAGTATTACATTTGCATTTCAGGCTAATACTCATTGGGACACTGGTAGGCAAAAATGTTGAACTAAAGAGCTGTGGTAGATAACGTTCAATGGGGAGAAATGCTTGAGTACAGACTAACTGCAAGTAATCAGTTTCCTGTGCACACTCTTACGTTAGTCTCCCTACTAGAGCAATGGACAATGAACACTCAGATGAGACTCATCTCTGTTATATGTTTGAGTTGACTTTTTCTGCCTATTTTTTTCCTTCGCATTCTCCTCGGGATCATCGCATTTGAATGTGCAGTTTGCATCTGTAGAAGGTGCCAAACTGAGGGTAATTGAGCAAATGCACAAATGCCTCTTGGAGAAGAGATAACCCTTTTCTTTGCACAATTCAATGGTAACCTGTGGCAAAACTTTAAACAATATTATAAAGGCACCACATAGGCCAAAGCGGGCCCTGGTTCCATAATTCTCGTCCTCACTCCACTTCAGCCAGCCATGTCATTTTGCAGGTTCTGCTCCATTCCATGCCAACTACCTCCACAGGGCCTTCAGACTTACTGTTATGTCCCCGCTCCACGCTCCGCCACCTTTTTTTTCTAAAACATTTGAAAGTAAGTTACAGGCATTATGCTATTTTACCCCAAATACTTCAGCTCATGTCTTACAAGAACAGCATCATCCTTCCACAGGAACATTCGTTTTCACATCTAAGAAACAATATTAATAATATTATTCAATACACAGTTTTATTCAAAGTTCTCCAACCTTTTCATGTGTTTCCCCTATAAGTTGTGTGAATGTGGTTTTTAATATTTTTACTTTTTAGAATCTAACCAGGGATCACAATTTGCATTCGGTTATCATGTCGTCTTAGAATCTCTAATCATCTCTCTGGTTTAGTTTGTTACTTTGTTAGGTCTTTCATATCTTGACAGTTTTGACAAATTCAGGTAAACTGTTCTGTAAAATGTTCCACAATTTGGAACACATCATGTTAATTTTGGGGGGGGTGGAATATGACAGCCTGGTGGTATTGTGGCTTCCCATTGTGTCATATCAGGAGGTACATCATGGTAATTTGTCCCATTACTGGTGATGCTTACTTTGATCCCTGGGTTAAGATGCTGCCACTATTGCAAAATTTCCCTTTTTTCCTTCGTAATCCATGATAATCAGTTGAGTGAAATGCTGATAATGTGGAGGTCATTTTACTCCATGTTTTAAAGCAGTATTTGGTGATGGTTGCCTAAATCAATTCTGAAATTGTTTGCAAAATAGTGATTTTCTAATGTTATCATTTCTTCTATTATGGTAGCTGGCATACTTTTTCAAAGGTTTTCTTTTTTTTTTCCTGCTACCCCTCTACATTTTGTTGACTTAAAATGCAATATGTTATGAATTTTTCTTTTTTTTGTTGTTAATGCTCAAATTGTCTCAAATTTGGTCAGCTGGATCTTGTCCTTATGCCTTTTTGTTATGTCCCCATTAATCATTTAGGACCTTCTTGTTTTCTGACATTATAAGAACATTTAAATTCATCAGTGATTTTTCTTGCCCTCAGCCATTTCTCTAAGGACTCAAGTTCCTTTATGGGGAGAACGCTATTTAGAAACTAAGATGTTGGCACCGGATGAGCACATTAATGTTAGGGTAGGCGTGACTCATTTCCACGTCTACTCTATCTGGTCCATTTCCATTCCTCTTACTCCTATTCCCACTTAGCTAATTTTGGATTTTATGCAATTAAAGCATTTCCCTCCTTTGTGTTTTCTGTAGCTAAGCAGTTAATTTCAAATGTTTCTGCCTAAAATTCGATTTGATTCCCAAAGATTGGCAAGTGGTGAGAATCCCTCTGTCTTCATCTGACAATGAGAAAGCTCTATAATTCTACATGTTATTCAAGTCTTTTGCAGTCACCTCTGCCTTTCATCTGATTTTTACAGATGTTCTAAAGTTCTCAAAATAAATAGAGGTAATCAGTGAACCACAATATCTGGAAGATAAAGCAAATGCTTACCTGTTTGCTTTGCCATCTGCTCTGTTTTAGGTTGGATCGGTACGTATTCAGTCTCCCTAAACAGCATGCACTTCTCAAACACCCATGGTGACTGTTTCCAATTCCATCTGGTTGTTTCTGATTATTTCATTATAGCTGTTCGGATTTATAAACTCAGCAATTAAAAGACCTTAGACATGTTAATACTTATGTAGCCCTTAACCACCATTCCACAAAAGAAAAATTGGGAAAGGTTTTATAAGACATTGTTTCATTGAAGGGACTGTTATTATTTTAATGAAACATGCTACACATGCACATTATTTTAAAAGATTTCTTTCTTTCTTTTTAGAGTTGTCAAGCCTTCATTTACAAATAGAAGATTAACTATAGTTTATTTTAATTGTTCCAAATTTGACAATGGTGAAAAGCAGCAATACGGATCCCAGCTCTTTTTTTTTCTCCCTAGCAATGTTTCTATGGGAAGATTAAGAGTGTCTGCGACTTGTTCTAGAGTAATAATTTCAATTGGCTCAAGTCCATTAACTGCAGGGAAAAACACCTGGCAAGGCGGTTGGTAGCAGCCCATTCTTGTTAACCTTTCAGCCTTCACAATAACTATCAGCAGGCACTGAGTCAGGGCCTCTAATAAACTGGCATTAAAGCTGCTGACAGCTAATAACTTTTTATGGGTTTCCAGGAATAAATGAAAGAAAATTTTGATTAATTAGAATCGAAGAATTTTCAAATTCCATAACCCCAGAATTTGAAAAAATTAGACATATAAAATCAAGTAAATATCAATACGACCTTTCAGAAGATATTTTTAGCATAAACAAAATATATTTTAAAGTATACTATTTTAGCTATTTTACTCCAGTTTAACTCTCAGCCACCATGCTCTGTTTTTAGTAAAAGAGAAAACAGCTAAGAAATTGAAAACTTAGCATACAAACTATAGAAATAAAGTTTTAACTGAATTATTTCAACATGTCAAATAATATATGCTAGTGAATTATGGAAACCCTTTAATCTTCGGTAACTGTGGAAGAATAGAACTCAGGGGAGACATTTTAAGGAGAGTATTTAAAAGCTTCACACAAATCATTTTTCTTCTTTTTGCCTTTCCTATAAGAAAACCAATCTGCAGGTGGACTGTATCTGTAACCTGCTCACCACTGGTTATGTGAAATCCAAGATGGTCTTGAGGAGTTGCAGGAGGAAGTCAGAGTCGAAAGGTCACTGAAACACTATGGTCCTGTAAGAAACTAGACAGAATTTATTTTCTTTTTTGAGCCAGATAGCTAATGTTCAGTTGCTGGATGCAACTCTGGTAGAAAGAAGGCATGGGTAGAGAGATTGGGTAGGGAGTCAGTTTATATCACTGATGACTTTAGGTAAAAACTGGGAACCATCATTGTACCAGAATGTGTGAGATTTCTTAGGGACTAAATTCAGGTAACTGTGGTGATAGGAGAATAAAGAAGCTCTACCTATACCCATGGCTCAGCTACTGGAGATGGAAGGAAATGAAATTGTGAGGATGGAGAGACACCTGAGACAGTGAGTAAAGACTCAATATAGCGAGGTGAAAACTTCTCCTAACTTCTAAGCTTACAACCCAACCTTGTAGGCTGTTGTGAAAACCATAGATGCTATGGTTTGAATGTTTATCCCATTCCAAATTCATGTTGAAATTTAATTTAATCACCTGAAAGTGAGTTCTCACTAGAATCTGAATCTTCTGGTGTGTACTTGATCTTGAACTTTCCAGCCACCAGAAGAGTAAAAATTAATTTCTGTTGTTTATAAGCCACCTAGTCTATGGTATTTTGTCATAGAAGCCTGTGGGATTAAGACAAGCCTGTTATTAACACAGTGGCCAGAGTGATCCTTTTAAATTATAATCAGATCAGGTCTCTCCTCTGGACAATTATTTCCATAGCTTTAAACCTCAGAGTAAAGTCAAAATCCCCACTATAACCTCTCTGCGTGTGATCTGGCCTGCCATCATCTGTTAACCCTCATTTCTTCCTCTGTGGACCTCGGCAATTCTGTCTTCTTACTGTTTCTCCAGCCTATCCAGCATACTCTCAAGACAAGGACTCTGTACTTGAGGTCTCAAAGAACTTTCAATAGCATGTTCTTCTCTGTTGTATTGGGATGAATATTAATACTTTTTTCACTTTCTTCGGGTTTTTATTCCAAAGCTTTGTGGGGTTTTGTTTATTCGTATTGTTAGTCTGAGACAAGGTCTCACTCTGTCACCCGGAATGAACTGCAGTGGCTTGATCACTGCTCCCTGTAGCCTTGATCTGAGCTCAAGCGATCCTCCAACCTCAGCTTCCAAGTAGCTGGGGCTACAGCTAGGGCTATAGGTGAGCCCGACTAACTTTTTATTTTTTGTAGAGATGGAGTCACTATGTTGCCAAGCCTGGTCTCAAACTCCTTGGCTCAACTGATCCTTCCACCTTAGCCTCCCAAAGTGCTAGGATTACAGGTGTAAGCCACCACACCCAGCTCAAAGCTGTATTTTTTAAGGACTTTTCTGTCTATTCTATCTAAAATTTCAGTACCTAAGTTCACATTTCACAAAGCTCTTTCCTGTTTACATAATTTCTTTTTTTAGTACACATCACTTATTTACATGTTATATATTTTACTTATTTATTTAGTTTAATGTCTGTATGGTGCTTGACAGTATCTTGTTCACTATATTACTTTTGGTCCTACAGTAGGAGTTGGCATATGGTAAGTCCTTGAGAAATATTTGTTGAATGGTCATTGAGTAAGTAAATGAATATTTACTAAAGTATCAGCAGATTCTTTTCTAGTTTTATTTAATAATTTATGGTCATATGAAATAAAACTATTTCATTAACAAAATGTTTAGTATGTATTCTATTCTTTCTCAGTACCAAATCTAGTATTTCTCATCAATCATCCTGAAGATGAAAAAAAAAAATCCATTATTAAATTGCTTCTGTAATATGTTTGCATACAATAAAAGGATAAAATATTTTCAACCCAGAGTACAAGATAAAGTACTTTTCTAAACACAATGCTATCTGTAAAAAGTCCTGTGGGTAATTAGCATAAAGGTTATTTTGCCTCACTGTAAATGGTTTCTTAATCCTAGAACAGTTTCTGAACCAAATCACTGAATAAGCATTAAGCTTTTGAGTGAAAGCAATGTGTCTGTAGACAATCTTATGTTTGCTTTCTTCTTTGGTTATAACGTTCTCTTTCACTAGAATTTTTAATCTCCTCATTTCTGCCCATGAAAATCCTATATATTACCTCACTCATTTTCAGGTGATAGCTCCAAAAAGCAATACACCTTATATACTAAGAGTGTAGTAATTTTAATACTTATTAAAGTATTTGCTTATCAGTTAGCTGATTTTTCTCTGCAAGCTTTCCATTATTTTGGCATCGAGGAAGGGGAAATTACAATTCTCTCCCTGAAGAGAGGAGAATATGATGTTGGGGAATACTGTAATAGAATTTGTAATTTACCTTCTAATGTTTCAAAGCCCCAGAGTGAGGAGGAAGTTCATTGCACATGTAGATAGAAAACTAAGGCAGAGGGCCTCCAGCCTTGCTCAGCGTTTGGTTCTCCAGTAGGAAAGTGGTGTTTCAGAGCTTGTCTGGCCAACATGCAGCAGCAGACAAGCACAATTAAGAGAACGACTGGTTTGGTCTGAGAGAGTGGATCTTATTTACATCTGTATGTTTTCTTCAATTCCATAGTACATGGACATTGAACATGGCCATTGGTTTAAGGACACTGGCATGGTGGGAACAACCTGAGAATGAAGATGAGAAGGAAGGTGTGCCAGAGGCTCAGATGGGTCTACAGAAGCAGGGAGCAGAGGAAGCTGTACTGGCTTGGAGGGGTAAGGGGATGGACCAAGCTGAGAAATTTTGGATCACAGGGCATAACTACACAATAAATAGGCTAACTCTGGCTGAATGGTCACCAGCTAATACACCCAAAGATTAGCCTGAAGCTACAGAGTCTCCCTCTTGCAGGTCCCAAGATCATTCAGATATCCACACCAAGAACACGATGTAGGCAGGGGTCAGCACACTGTAGCCCCTAAGCTGAAGACTGCCTGCCTCTTTTTGTGTGTCTTAGAAGCTAAACTGTGTGAGGTGTTTTTTTTCACATTTTTAAATGATTGAAAAAATCTTTCATAACACTTGAATATTGTATGAAAATCAAATTATATATGAAGTTCCATAAACAATGTTTTCTTAAATCATAGCCACACCCATTCATTTACATGTTACCTATGGTGTTTTCCTGCTGCAACAGCAGAGTTGAATAGTTGCAGTAGGGACCATATGGCCAATCAAGACTAAAATATAGTATCTGACTATTTGTAGAAAAAGTTTTCCCACTCTTGTAATACAGCATGCTAGAAAGTAGCCTAGGGAGAAACAGAGGACTTTGAAGAACGGAGCTATCACCTGAAAATGAGTGAGTTAACCACAAAGAGACCCTTGAATTATCAGATCCACTAAATTTAATTAGATTAGACAAAAATTAGGATTAGCAAGAAATTGCAGATGATGCCAATTCTGCCATATGTTCCTAAACGGCTCAATGGGGCTTCCTCAGTTATGTGGTATCTCAGATGTCAGGTCATCTCTTGGCCGTCAATAGACTCAGCACAGATCTACTCACACCTTATGTGAATACAATATTTTACAGCAAGTTTAAGCACATAAAGATTTTACTACAGCCCAAGCTTATGATACCTCTAGGCAAAACTGTAAAATAGCATATATATATATGTATATGTATTTATATAAGAATATGTATACACACACACACACACACACACACACATTCCCTTTCTTTCATATATATTCTCTTTGTTCCTACTTACATATCTATTGGCAACCCTATTTCCACGCTCGCTGAAGTACCAACCTCACTCAGGCTGCTTTATCGAGGTCCTGTGTCATTCTGGGCTGTCCTCCTTTGTTCTCCACAAGACAGTGGAAGCATCTCATTTATTTACGTGGAACTATGAGTGTTTGATAGTTATGGATGTGTTGTGTCTCGCATTTTGAAAACAATGGGTTATTAATGCAAGAAGTACACTCCTAATGAAAGAACTAGAGCTGTAACATTTAGTTGTATGCTTTTAGAATTTAAGCCGCAGATTGAGGGTAACACAAGCAGTCAATTTGTAAGGAATCACACGTATATTTGTGGTATTTTGCTTTATTTTTTGAAATTTGTATTACATACTCCAATTGTGAAGGAGAGGAAGAGGAAATACATAAAAACTTATGTTTCTATGTTAATTGAAGACATCTGGATTTAAAAGACAACTGAGAAGAAATATGGAAGCAACACCTATTCTTTAAACCTAATCTTCAACTTAAACCTTAAAATCATTTAGAGGTTATCATTTCTCTTGTTAGTTAGGTAACAACTGTACCATTTATAAAAACTTCCTTCTGTCATTTGTTATTTTCAGTGTTAAGTAGAGCTTTTAATTTTACTCTGTCCCCCCAAATAACTCCATGAATAGATATTACAATCTCAATATTACAGGGGAGGGTAGTTGTACTAATGAATTTAATCATTTCCTCACCTCAAGATTATACAGCTTGTACACAACAAAACCAAACTGAAGCACAAACTTGTAGAACTTTAAAGCCTGTGCTCCTAAGAATAAGTTTAAAATCCCAACCACTACTTGACTCTACTTTCTGTGTTTGAAATACATTTTTCTGCAAACCATGTAGGTTTTATTTTGTTTTATAATTGCTGAGTTTTCTATACATGTGTCCTAAAGACATTTGCAGCCTATTCCTTTGTTTCTCTAACCCTCAAGGTTAAATGGCCCAGTTTAGCTATGACAGCATTCTTCTTGGTAAGGAGATAGGGCAAGGTAGCAGCTGATTGTGCAGAGTTAACCTTGAAGTTATTTGATGTTAAATCAGTTTTACTTAGGGATGTTTTTTTCACCCCTAAGGTCTCTTTTATTCTGTCATACAATTTGCTGTCAAACTAAATGATGCATTTAAATTGAATGACCAAAGATAATGACCGTAACAAGGGAGAGACCAGTACAATTGCTGTTGTAATGTCATTCTGATCTGAATGACCCTGTTATGTGAGGGTCACGATACAGGGGATGTCAAGTCATGATAACCTTCTACTGTTTCTCAGACAAATAATGGAAGTTTCTTGTGGGGTGGCATTAAAAATAAAGTTGCCCAAAGGGTATTTGTTCTAAGAGAGGTTCAGAAATGATAGCAACACTAACTGGAAGTAGAATGTAAAACAACGTACTCAATTTGATTATCAAACAGAATGACATTAAAATCTGTGTCTTACTGAAGCTATACAGTATGGTAAAATAATTAGAACAGTTGTGGCCAACAAATTGCCTTGGCTATACTGTGAAATAGAAAGATAAATTGGTACAATGTCTTTTGCAAAGACAATTGGATTCATAATTTAGATTTTCTGTAGTGGAAAAAAAGCAATTGCACAGCTTCTAGACTATCTGACAATCTAGCAGGAAAATATGTCCTCACTCTTTCCCTCCTTCCTTCCCTCCCTTCTTGCCTCCCTTCCGCCCTTCCTTCCTTTGCTACAGCATGAAAATCATAGAGACTAGATTCTTTGGCTTAATTGCACAAAGGGGGCACCATGATTTTACTTTTTCAGGTTTCTGTCATGTAAATTTAGCACTTATATATTCTTGACTTATTTAATCTCCACAAGAAATAGACTATACTCTACAACTCCCTTCTGTCACTTCTTCATGCACTGTTGACCATATTTTTTCATCCCATAAGCCACAGGAGAGAGACCAGAAAGTTTCGTTTTTTAAAAATTTGCTTAATGACATTCTATGCATTTCTGCAACTATTTTGAAGTAGAAAGTCTCATAATCTTCCACATAACTCTTCTTTTTTTCTTCCCATTTAATATAAGATATAATCTTAATGCTCTAGTTCATGAATTTCACCTTATGAATACGAAGTATATTGAAATTAGATTTTGATTTTGTGATCCTTATATGGCCTTGGATATTTTTCCCTTATAACAAGAATAATGTTTTTGTTTTATAACCAAAAGACAAATTTAAAGTGTATCTTTCTCTCAATCAAAACTCATTAAATAATCTAAATGGTGATAGGAAAATTGGCTAGCCGTATTCAGAGAACTGAAACTTGACCTCTTACTTACACCTTATATAAAAATTAACACAAACATAAAACCCAAAACCGTAAAAAATCTAGGAGAAAATCTAGGCAATACCATTCGGGAAATAGGTCTGGGCAAAGATTTTATGATGAAATCACCAAAAGCAATTGCAACAAAGCTAAAATTGACGAACAGGATCTGGTAAAACTAAAAAGCTTCTGCACAGCAAAAGAAACTATCATCAGAGTGAACAGGCACCCTACAGAATGAGAGAAAATGTTTGCCATCTACTCATCTGACAAAGGCCTAATATCTAGAATTTACAAGGAACTTAAGCAAATTTACAAGAAGAAAAAATCCAAACAACCTCATCAAAAAGGGGCAAAGGACATGAACAGACACTTCTCAAAAGGAGACATTTATGTGGTCAACAAACATATGAAAAAAGCTCAACATCACTGATTGTTAGAGAAATGTAAGTCAAACCACAATGAGATACCATCTCATAGCAGTCAGAATAGTGATTAGTAAAAAGTCAAAAACAATATACAGTGGTGAGACTGTGGAAAAATAGGAACAGTTTTACACTGTTGGTGGGAACGTAAATTAGATCAACCACTGCAGAAAACAGTGTAGTGATTCCTCAAGGATTTGGAACCAGAAATACCATTTGACTCAGCATTCCTATTCCTGGGAATATACCCAAGGGGATATAAATCATTCTGTTACAAAGATACATGTATATGGATGTTTATTGAAGCACTATTCACAATAGCAAAGACTTGGAACCAACCCAAATGCCCATCAAGGAATGACTGAATAAAGAAAATGGGCACATATACACCATGGAATACTATGAAGCTATAAAAAGCAATGAGATCATGTCCTCTGCAGGGACATAGGTGAAATGCAATTGGAAGCCAGCATCCTCAGCAATGTAACACAGGAACAGAAAACCAAACACTGCACGTTCTCACTCATAAATGGGAGCTGAACAATAAAAATGCATGGACACAGGCACAGAAAGGGAAACCCACACTGGGGCTTGTTGGGAAGGTGAAGGAGGGAGAGCATCAGGATGACTAATGCATACGGTGCTTAATACCTAGGTGAGGAGTTAATAGGTGCAGCAAACCACCGTGGCATATGTTTACCTATGTAACAAACCTGCACATTCTGCACATGTATCCCAGAATCTAAAACAAAATTAAGTTAATTTTTTAAAAAAAACCTATGATTACGAGGAAGTCTATTGAAAGAAAATACATATTGCCAATAAAAATATAGAAATCTTTCTGATCATTAAGGAAATGAAAATTAAAGCAATGATTAAGAAATATTTTTTCCGGTATCATATTAGGAAGAATTAGAAGACCGATAAGGTTGAGGAGTGCCAAGTATATGGGGAAATTCATGTCCTGTCAGTGTGAGCAGAAAGGCTCACCACAACCTTTCTGGAAAGTAATCTGACAATATCTATTAAAAAAATGTATAATCCATTTGTCATAACATTCCCAGTGATTCTGAAAACAAACAAAAACGTATTTAATAACCACTCTGCATGTCCGTTTGTCAATTATATATCCTTTTCTCAATAATGGATTGTGTAATTTGCTGCTACTTATCTGTAATGTTAATCATAAATCTTTTAGTTTTTATATTTATAATTTTTTATAATTAAAAGGACAATAACTTTTAAGTATTATCAACAGAATTTAAAAACAATTTATAAGAAAAAATCCTACATATAGGACATTTGAGAAAGTAGGCTTAAATATTTTATAGTTACTCATGAATTGAAACTAAATGTAAGAAAAACAAGAATATGTGTATCTCTTCTATTTGGTGACTTCTTTTCTGAATTGATGGTATTCTCAATCTTGCTTGAGGAACTAAAGTAAAATTTAGCAAAACTCCTGCTTAATTTGTCACAGTTGGTCTTCTCTACTTTCTGAAATGTAAGTAGAGTAAAAAAAAAGTAATTCCTAAAAAGTAATTCCCACTCCTTCCTTAGAGTTCAGTGTTCTTGATGATCTTCCTGTCTCTTTGAGCTCTACCCTGTGACCCCGTCTTAGTCTCTCCCTTCTGTATGCATAACAATCATAACAGGATTCCTATTTAAATAAACACAACTTTTTAATCAGACCGAGGGCAGGCCTCTTAAAGTGAAGTATCTTAGTGAGGAATCCAGAAGTGTATCTTGTAGCAAGTTTTCTCTGAGTGAGTCTTATGCTCAGTAAAGTTTGAGATTTGTTAGCTGAAATGATGGGCTACTTCAGGGTTCCTGCTCGTATCTGTTTCAGACACACAAATTTATCTCTGCTGCTGAAAAGGGCATTGAACTTCTGGCCTCCATTGTTTGAGTCAGTTCCAATCTCCCTCCTGACTCTCAGACTTCCATCTCCCCTTGGAGGACTCACAAACACCTCCAATGCCCTTGGAGCCTACTCTGCCCCCTGTCTTTCCTCTTTCTGTGATTGGCATTGCGCCTGACAGCTGCCAGAACCAGAAACTGGGAGGCGCTCCTGCTTTCTGTGCTTTCCACTGTATTCATTCATTCATGAGCTCCTGCTTATTCTGCCTTCTAAATATCCACATTCCACTCACTTCTCAATAGTACCAGTGTCACTAGCCTTCATCTTGCCACATCATCTCTCACTGAAATTATTACAACTGTAATTTTCATGTTTCCCGTCTCTATGAAAGTCTCATTGTAACTGAGTACCCTCGTTTTTCTAAGAGGAAGAGTGTGAGTTATTTTTTAAATTAATTTCTTCTTCTCTCTTTCCTTGTTCTTCCCTGTTTTCCACTTCTTTCTTAGCTCTTTAGAAATGCAGTTATAACCTTTACTTTCGCTTCAGCAGACACTGCCTACATGGCAAGCTTACCTAACTATGGTCTCACTTAGACGCTCCAGAGCTGAAACTCTGTCTCCCCAGGAGATTCTCTCAACTGACATCAGTCAATTTGCATCCTAAAGTATGCTCATGATGGAACTCCGTCCCACCTGGAGAGTATCTCAGATAATGGCCACTTTAAAACCTGCCACTACCTACGATGATGCCAGCTGGACCACCTGGTAGATAAGGCAACAAAGTGAGTCACACACACCCCACGTCTGCTTGCTTCCTCCCCTGCATGCCATTCGTGGCCAGTTCCCCTTTGAAAGCCCCTGCATTCTGCCCCCAAAGCAAAGGGGTACCCTTAAAGGCGGGAGCCTGTACTACTCCCCCTAAGCTAAGCTGTGGAATCAAGTCATTTATCCCAGACCTCAGTCCTGTTAAACGGGATTCTGTAAGTGGTGAGTGACTGAACCTGCATTTCGGTTATACCATGCATTCTTCTTCTAAGGTGTTAATTCTCTCACCTTGAGTAAAAGCTTTCAATAGTTCTCATTTGCTTTTAGTTTAAAATAGAAATCCCTTCCTGTGGCTCAGAATTTCCTGCATATTCTAATTGTTGTCTATTTCTCTGATTTGTTTCTTAGTATGCCTAGCCTCATGCTTTATCCTGGTCCTATTAAAGGTTTTGTTTCCATATTGTTTCTTGCGTGGGATTTTATGTAGAGAACCTTTTCTTCTTGGAGTCCTGTTCACCGTCCTCTTTAACCTGATCATTTCTGCTCTATCTTTAGGTCTCACTTCCTCTGGAATGGCTTTCTTCCCACCTCTGGGTTGTGGGCACAGCAGCACAGCAGTGTCCCAAACAAGAGGAAGAAGGGGTGGTGTCAGCCAGATCTGCTCGAACATTTTCTTTCTTTCACGGTGTTTTTCAGAATTGGGGTCAAATAGCCACCTGTAGCTGCAAGGGAGGCTAGGAATAAAAGCATCTTTCAAAGGAAATGAGATATCGAGGTCAGTTCAAACAGATCATGATTCATTACTCAGACCAAACAAATTGTGGTTGGGAATGTAGCTGGCATCCTGTCATCAAGAAAGAAGGGAAAATGGCGTAAGGGGGGGCAATCAACAGTGTTTACTGGGCTTTCCCTTGCACACTGACACCGCGGGGAGTCGCCTGCTGGCCTACTCCCTCATCTACCACAAGTAGAGCTTCTACTTGTGCACACACCCCCTCCCCAGCCTCAGGGCTGTTTCCAAAGTAAGAAGTAAATGCCCTCGGGGGTCTCCCAGTGAAGCTTAATGTCTAGGCATCTTGTGTTGCTGCCTGCTCAGGGAACCTCTTGCTACTTTGCATTCTACGTGTTTGTGGAGCTGAAGAAACACTGCTTAAAAGGATTAATTTGGCTGGTGCTCCAGAGAATTTGGAAGGTAAACAACTGTTTCTTTTTTGTCGATATGGCAATTAGGAATGTCAAGATTAAAGAAAGAAAGTAAATGCAGCTTTTATTTCTACAGTAGACTGATAGGCTAGTGAGTCACTGAACAGGTAATACGTGCTAGAAGAGTTTGGCTTAACAAATCTAGTTCAGGGATAAAATTCTCTTCCCTCAACTATCTTGCATGCCAAATACCTGAACTCTACGCAGACAGAAGCTTGACAATTTAGAATCTGAATTTTGTGTTCATCTGATTGCGGTGTAAAATGTTTTTATGCTAGAGACGCATGAAAATTTGGTTTCAAACAAAGCTGATTTTTTTTTCTGTAGCCAGAAGTGTTACTTTTTGTTTTATGATGACTAAGGAAAATATAAATATATATACACATTATTAATGTAAATGATCCAATGGAAGTATTAGTGGGTGATACAAAATCATATTCTCACTGAGGGAATACTAGATTCAGCTATCAATTTACCTATTAGTGACCTTGGAAAATGGCTTAATCTTTCTGAAACTGTTTCTCTTTTCTTTAAACAGCAGTGGTAATGCCTCCATCCCCACTGGGTTGTTGGGGACTCGCTCTTACACTTCATTGTACCAATTATGACCAACTTAATGCCAGACATGTGATAGATATTCAGCAAATACTTGTTTAGCGAAATACAGAATTAAAAAGCAAATGACATATGTATGTAAAAGTATTGTGAATTACTAAACAAGCATTATTATTGTCAAAGAACAAAATTTCAACAAATTGAGTTTTAAAGCTGTAATTGGCTTTTATTAGCAATTCATGAACCAGGCAGTATTCAGTCCACAGAGTAGAAACAGCTCGGCCAGGAGTGGCAGAACAATTGGCTTTGAAAGGCAGATTTAGCAGCAAAACAAAACAAAACAAAACAAAAAACAACCAGAATAGGAAGGAAAGTGGATTGGTTGTCCTCAGGTGCTCTCCTTGTGTGGGTTAAAGCCGAGGGGACTTCCTTATTATGCCTGCTCAGATTTACTGATCCCATTTTGTTTGGTTGGTGTGAATCTCCTAATATGTTTTCTTTGAAAACCACCCTGTTTAGGGATTTGGCTCTCATCTTTTTCCTAATTTCTCAGAGGATCAGATTCATACAAATAAACAATTTAGTTTTTAGATAATATGTAACTTTATCGTGAGTGACTCCGTTTTGAGCCTACTATCTTTGTATTAACTTGTTATTCTCTTCCATGGTATAGAAATACATTTAATCTATAAACTCTTTGGATCGTTTAAAAAGCAACTTTATCATTATAGCTTTCTTCAAACACCACTCCACTGGGTACAAGTAGCATTTGATGTACTGTGGTTTTAATTATCAGTCATTAGCTAAATCAATCAAAAACTTAACTTGCTGAAGGGAGGACATTCAGAAGAGAACACATTTATTGAAACCTAATTTGAGAGCAAGATTAGGATGGAGGTTTTCTCAACTATGTCAGTTCCCGAAAGACTTGGGATAATGTGGCCTTTGAGGCATTATGGGACGTACCCCTGAGAAAAAAGTATCATTGCACTTGCTGACTCTTCAGCCGAGAATTATAGAACATCCCCTTCTCATTACTGATCTAATCTTGCATACCAGTAATCTTACATGGTTAAACCTATAGGAAAATTGGAGTAGGGATGATAGGGTTGGGAGAACTTAAAGAGGAAAAAGGGACATTTTCTTCAGGGGATCTTATGCTCTATAATTCCTTTCAAAAAGTCAGTAGAAAAGAGAGAACCTTAAAATGCAAGCTTTATTTTAGCAGTAACTTACTTCTCTCAGTTGCTTTTTCAGAGCAAAAACAGCCAAATTTAATTGACAACAAGTATAAAGATACTGTAATGAGGACTCTGAATTTCTATGAAGAGGTCTGATAATAACCAAATGGTTAATTTTTATCCATAATTTATTAATTTATTAATTTTCACAAAACAGTTACAGTCAACATTGTAAACAAGGATAATACTATCATCCAGAGAAAATGGCTTGTATATCGAAATGAAAATGGATAACATTTTGAAGTACTGTCTACTTTGGTTTTCCTTCATGATAATTTTCTTTTAACTGTGTGCCGTTCATGATTAAACTAGGAAATAAATGTGAGATCTATTGCCTTAGCGGGAAAAACAACATCAACAACAACAAAATAAACTCCAAAGAAAGTCAAATTCTTGACTTTATAGCTCCTAAGTCGGCTTCTGTAATATTCTATTTGGGAGCTTAGTCTGAAAGCTGAAGAATGTTTGAATAGTAAAGGCTAGACACTGTTGAGTCATACGAGGCTTGTAATGGAATGGCAGAAGTTGGTCTTGAATATTCTCACTCGAAACAGAATTTATAGCAAGAACCAAAGGGTTGGGAGGAAATAGAGTGAACTAGTTTCTTTACTCAAGGGAAATGAAAGTACAACTAGTTGAACTGAGGGGGATAATTGAATTTGATGTGACTGGGATTCAGATGCTGATGGAACTCTGAAAGTGGCCGCTGCCATATGTCCCTGAGCAGCTGAAAGTTATTCTAATAGACCTGTAAGTACCAGCTTTAGTTTTTGTTTTTATTATGTGCCTTAAAAAAACAGGCCGGGCGCGGTGGCTCACGCCTGTCATCCCAGCACTTTGGGAGGCCGAGGCAGGCGGATCACGAGGTCAAGAGATCGAGACCATCTTGGCCAACATGGTGAAACTCTGTCTCTACTAAAAATACAAAAAAATTAGCTGGGCGTGGTGGCGCGCGCCTGTAGTCCCAGCTACTCGGGAGGTTGAGGCAGGAGAATTGCTTGAACCCAGGAGGCGGAGGTTGCGGTGAGCCGAGGTCGCGCCCCTGAACTCCAGCCTGGTGCCTGGTGACAAATCAAGACTCTGTATCAAAAAAAAAAAAAAAAAAAAAAAAAAAAAAAAAAAAAAAAAAAAAAAAAAAAAAAAAAAAAAAAAAAAAAAAAAAAAAAAAAGAAAAAAAAACACTATTATCAAACAAGAAAAATCACTCAAAATCCCACCACCCAACAATATATATTTCAATGCTCATTCTACTAGTCATTTCATTCGTGCATGTTCATTTCTATTTATGTCTGTTTCTGTATCTGTAGCTGTATCCATATTTTTACCTACACCTGAAATTCAACTTTTCATCTGTAGCTAGATCTGTAGCTATAGCTGTACTTATATCTATATTGAAAAGTAGTATGTCCTAGGAAATTCTAGGAATGTAGTGACAGATGGAAAACAAAAATAAAAAGCCATGGAGTTAATGTTTATAATGAAAATAGGTAATAGAGTATTTCTTTGAACCTCAAAACGTAAGCAGATAGAAATATGGCACCATAGCCACAAAATCTGCATTATACCAATATCTGCATTAGAAAAAACAAGAAGGAAGCAATGAATGACTAAAGGACTTGAGAATACAAACTTCCAAATTAGGAGCATGAAACTGTCAGAGAACAGCAGCTACAAGGGGGGAGAGTTCTTACCTATTTATGTGATGAGTGAGTGTAAGGCTTACGTTAAGGTGTAAGGCACTAGAGCTGTCTCGCCTTTATAGACTCTTGAAACTGATCAACCTGAATTTTCTTCCAAGATAGAGTACCAAACTGCCAAGAATAAAATCAAAATTGATCAGGCTGGGGACAATAGCAAAGAAGGAATCATGATGTCCCAGTAAAAGCGAGAAAGAGAAAGAACCAGAAAAGCTTAGTAAGAAGCATTACATGTTCTAATGCGACTCAGAAATGTTAGAAGAAGTTAAAAAATGTCATTTGAACCAAGAACCCTTCTAAAAATTCGAGAATACAATTTCATATAAAAATAAACAACAAAAAAAAGTTAAGGTTAAATCCCATGAAAACATACCAATATACAAAGAGAATAAGGAGCAGAATGACATCTGTCCTGACAATGAAAGTATGCCATAATGATACGCCTATAAAACACATCAAAATTATAACCTGCTATTTCAAAGCAACTTTAACGCCATTCAAATGTGATACAAAATGTCAATAACACACATCAGAATTAGGAAAAATCAGAAATTTAGTGACAGAACTCAAGAAAGAATTAGACATAAGAAACAATCATATTAAAAAGAGAAAATAAACATAGCTAAAATAACTTAAGAAAAAGGAAAGGTTAAAAATTAAAAGCCAAGGGAAAAAAGTGAAACATTGAAGATAAACAAAACAGATATGCAACACAGACAGTAGAATTCTCAGAAGAAGAAAACTAAAGCCAGGAAAACGAACAGGTACTCAAAAACCGTAATTCAAGAAAGCTTATAAGGTTAAAAAAAAGACTTGAAACTTACTGAAAGAGCACATCATACACTCATACACATAAGAATGTCAACTCGGAAAGACTAATATTAAGACATTTTAGAGAAATTCCTGAGCCTGTCAGAAAAAAACATAATCTTTTGAGTGTCTGGGTAAAAAAAGTATATCACTTACAGGGAACAACTGTATTTTCTTCATAGTTTTCAGCAGTAATGCTTTATACCAGAAAAAGAATGATGAGATATGTTTAATACATCAAGGACAGAAATCATAAAATTAGAAACTTATATGTAGCAAAATTATCAGTAAAACTGGTACAAACTCTTAAACATACAGGAAATCAGAGAATATTGCTCTTGTGAGCACTTCTCAGAGCAATCTGCTGGAGAGCAAACTTTGGATGACTAATGTGACACTAAAATGCAGAATGATGATGAGAATATGTACTTAAAAAGCTAGAAATAAAGAAGAGTTAAAGAGGAGAAAATATATCTGGAGTACAAGCTTAGAAATGCAGAAGGGTGAAGGGATTAGCCTATGTAAAAATTTAAAAATTTGTTTTCTAATAATTATTACTGGGTAGTTTTAGTAGTATTACTATTCTGGGATCATTCTGTGTATAACATGAGATAAAGCAAGGATATCTTCTCTATACTTGAAAACGAAGACTCACAGCGTGGAAAAGAAAAGATACAAATATAATATAGGAGAGGTTACACAGTGTCAATGTAATTATGAATATATGCATATATTTATACATTATATGTTTACATATAAAATCAAAGCTAATTATTTATATGTGTATACTGAGTATATCCACTGAAATTGGCTGGCAACAGTGATTAACCCAGTAACAGTGCGTGTTTCTGGTGACCAAATAGCCTTGAAATGCCAGGCTTCATGGAGAAATGGCTGATTGGAAAATCTTGTTACACTGGGTAACAAGACAGCTGACAGAGACTCCTTAGGATGACGTCAAAAAGAAGTATTTGCTATCTTGAAGTATCTCCCACTGCCAAATGTAGGACAATTTGAATGGTAAGAGAATAAGAGATACAATGTTTTGAAACTCATACAGTATGTTTAAATTCATGACTTTAAAATGCTGTAAAAATTAATTAGACACCTTTTGAAAATATAAGGGAATTACTATATATCTTGAAAAATACTATGCAAAGGGAAAGATCAGGCATTTATGTTGCCCACTTGTATAAACTGCACCCTTGGGTGACCAAATGATAGATAAGAGAAGTATCTCCATATAACATTATTTCAGCTAATTAAATATCAGCATTTTACACGATAAGATGTGCCTCAGCATGAATGATTTTTACTCAGAATATGATGTAAACTGGTAGCTTCTCTCACACCTTACCCAACAAGGCTTTCTTCTCTCTCTCTGTCTGCATGTATGAAATATATACATGCTGGAATAATACTGTCATACCATCTTCTCATCTTTTTTTAAAAAAAGTTAATGTATCATGAACATTTTCCCCCTTTTTGCATCCATTTAGCAGACATTACAACCTTTATAATGACTATATAATAGTCTAGTGTATGAGTGTGTAACCTCAGGTTTACAATTTAAATAACATGCTATTTTTATTCAAAATTTACTTTGTTGTCTTATGTATTTATTTTTGATTATGAATATGTTGTCTTATGTATTTATTTTTGATTATGAATATGACTTCCACAACTCCTTTTGTAGTAAAATGTTTTTTGTAACCATAGTTTTTTTTTATTAAGCAAAATATAATTATTAAACATATTTTTAACAATTTGGATATAAATTGTCACATTGTCCTTGAGAAAAGTTTATTAGCCTACGTGTCCATCTGTAGAGCGCCGGCCTCCATATGCCTGCTGTTTCTTTAAGTACAGTTGGCCCTCCGTATTTGTGAGTTCCAAGCTGAATTCAATTAACCACAGATTGAAAATATTAAACACACACACACACACACACACACTCAAAAACTGAGTTAAAGGTCAAATATTAGAAGAAAAGATCATCCTAGTCCCCCTATCGACAAGGATTTAGGAGCTGCTATCTCAGGACCTGGGGGTCAGAGATCAATATATATGTTTCTTATTACATCAGAATATCACCTGTTTATTATTTCTCTTTAAGTCTTTAGTGTTTATGTTTGTATGCCTTAACGAAACCTTAATGAAACTTTCCACTATTTTAAATACTACAAAAGCTGGTAAAACAAAAACTTAAAACATGAATATGGAATTAAATAAAATACAGCATCTTATCTAGCCTCATTTATTCACTAAAACTAATTTATCAGTTATTAAGGAAAATCAGCTATTTCAAATTTTCCTATGGACAGGACAGATACTGCATTTTAAAAAATCTATAAGATTAACCAGCTATACATTTATTCTGATGAACTGGTCCAATTAGCCTCTTTATCTGCTTCTGCTGTTAAGAGGCAGAAGTTAAGTAGAAAAATCCAGCTTCGGTTTAATATTTTTCTGAAAATGACTGAACACATTTGAGAATGAGCAGCTGATTCCTGCTTGATACACACTTACAGTGGGTTTTGTAACCCGCTGTGGGATGGGAGATTTCTAAAATGCAGGTCCTGATATCAAGGTCTCTTATTATGGCTGTGGTGGCTCTGGGATTGGGCCACAATTCATCTTCCTGGCAGAGATTCATTTAAGTGACTCCTGAGTTCCTGAGTTTTTACCCCAGCCTCTTAGGAGCAAGGGGATCTTGAAAGAGCTATGTGTGTTTACTTATTTTTTTAAAGGATTAAATACCAGTTTTTAACAGTGGCTGAGATCCAATAGTCTCTCGTTAATCTTTGCAGGATATTCCCTGGTAGAAGAGCTCAGTTTTTGCATAATATTTTTCTTAAAACAACAGTCCTTGCTATTTTAATCTGTCAGTCGCTGGAGCAAAAGAGCATGGCTGAGCATCCAAGGGTACATTTCCTGTATCTTATCGTATAACTGGAGCTTCTCTTTTGAACCTAACACAGCTTTCTTTCTGTGTATGGGAGGCCTGTAGTTCTTCATATTCTTCTTTTTTATCTTCCTGTTTCCATTCCTTTTATCAGATCCCGCATTATATATTAAACAAGCTAATTAGTTAAAAGGCATTTCAGGAATATATTAGCATATATAGAAAGTCAGAAGGGTGCACTGGAGGTGTATTCAGCACCTACAGTTTATATGAAGAAAGAGAGAAGTGAGATCAGTGAAGTTATGTCTTTAACAATGTTCACATAGCAGGTTCACAGCTGATTTTTTTTTTGTATCTCTCCTCAGGTTGTAGATTAGTTTACATTGTAATTCTTAGGACAACAATGAAAACAATTCCCTGGTTTCTTAATGGCTTCAAAAGGACTAAGTTACCAATACAGATCCTCTAAAGTTGTATGCAGAAAATACATATTGCTAGAAAACCATTTGCATAAGTGATTTTCTAGAAGCATGAATATAATGCTGAATAAATCGAAACATATTTCAATAGTTACACTGATATTTATTCTATAATATACTCATGTTTGCTTTGCACTACTAATATTGTATGTACTTAGAAACACTTGAAAAACAGAGTTTAGAGAGAGCTTTAATTAAAATAGTAATGAGCACTTGATTACCAAAATTGATTTTAATCATAAGAAAACATCGTCCTTCTTGCTGCTCTGGCGGCACGCGTGCTGTGCTCACAGACTCTCTTGGAAAGGCGGCCTTTTCTTGTCTTGATGGCGTATGCTGCCATGGTTTTCCCCAAACATCCTGTGGGACCTTTTGTTCTGTCCCCTTTGGTCCCTCCTGTTTTGCTTTTATCTCTTAAATTCAGCAAATTCCACGTGTTTTCCTTATTTCTTTTCATGTCTATCCCTACACGCTGTTTTGTCCCACATTTTCCCAACTTCTACAGCCATCCCCGTTTACATGATTGAAAGTACTACACTTTCAGCGTCAATATTTTTCCAGCCACTGATACTGCCTGTTCAATATCACCACTTTGATGTTTGCTGGCACAGCAAGTTCAATATGGCGATTTGAGGACTCACTGCTCAACATCCTGCAACTCACTCGCCCTCCTTTTCTCCGCTTTCTGCGTAATGCCACATGTCTCTCAGCTACTTCTCTTTAGTTGCTCAGGCTCAAGGCCAGGCATATTTTTTTCCCTATGTCAATTCCTTATCCCTGACCTTCAAAGACTTATTTCCATGGTCTGAATGTTGATGTCCCCCCAAATTCCTATGTTGTAACCTAATCTCCAAGGTGATTGTCTTGAGAGGTGGTACCTTTGGGAGGTGATTATTTCATGAGGGTAGACTCCTTACAAATGGGATTAGTGCCCTTATAAAAGAAAACTGAGGAGCTGGATTTTACCATGTGAGGATACATGGAAGGTGCCATCTATGAGAAACAAGGCCTCAGCAGACATGAAACCTGCCAGCACCTTGATCCTGGACTTCCCAGCTCAGAACTGTGAGCAATAGATTTCTGTTGTTTACAAATTACTTAGTCAAAGGTATGTTGTTGTAACAGACTGCAGGGACTAAGACAGTTTTCAAGTCTTGACGGATTTTACTACTGAAGTGTTTTCTCATTTATTCTCAGTCTTGCAATACTCTCTTAAATCTTAATTTATGTCTTCATGAACTCTTTATAGACCTCCAAAAGAGTTACCTGTTGGTAACTCCAAAAGAGTTTCCCTGCTTTGGAAAGTCTTAGCAAATTACCCTGTAAACACATGTGATGTTAATGTGCTTAAAACAGCCTCAGATCACATGCTCAAAGGCTTCCAATGGTCCCTACTGACTTAACACAGTTTTCATCAAAACGTAGTTTTTTCTGGGAAATGGCTTCATACTACATTGCCATTGTTTTTTTCTTTCACTTTTCAACAAGTACTCTACATAAGTGCTTCTCATATTTAAAGTACATACAAATCAAACATAGATCATTCACTGTCCTTGGAAAGTTTTATGTGCTTTTTTGGTTCTGTGCTGTTCACTGTTTGCAATACCTTGCTCTTACATCTCCATTCATTATAAACCAAAGCACATCTCACTGTCAGCCTATGCATAACATCTCATTTGTATGAATTTTATATTTTCCAAATTCCCAAACATCCATACATATGTTCAGTTTTTTTAAAAAATATATTTTCTTGAACTTTAGGTTCTGAGGTACATGTGCAGAACATGCAAGATTATTGCATAGGTGCACACATGGCAATGAGGTTTGCTGCCTCCATCCCGTCTCCTGTATCTGGGATTTCTCCCCATTAGGGAGAGTCTCTCCCTAACTCTCTACCCCACCGCTGTCCCTCCCCTAATCCCCCCAACAGACCCCAGTGTGTGATGCTCCCCTCCCTGTGTCCATGTGTTCTCATTGTTCAACACCTGCCTATGAGTGAGAACATGCGGTGTTTGATTTTTCTGTTCCTGTGTCAGTTTGCTGAAAATGATGGTTTCCAGATTCATCCATGTCCCTACAAAGAACACAAACTCATCGTTTTTTATGGCTGCATGGTATTCCATGGTGTGTATATGCCACATTTTCCTTGCCGAGTCTATCATTGGTAGGTATTTGGGTTGGTCCCAGGTCTTTGCTATTGTAAACAGTGCCACAGTGAACATACCTGTGCATGTGTCTTTATAATAGAATGATTTATAATCCTTTGGATATATTCCCAGTAATGGGATTGCTGGGTCAAATGGAATTTGACATATATTCTTTATGACACTTAAACTATATTACCTGGCATGATAGTTTCTCAAATAGAATGTAAAAGTTTTGAAGAAAAGAACTATACTTCTCTTCCCTCGGTTTCCCCCATAGATCTTGCACAATACTTCACATGCAGTAGGTGGTGCTTAGTAACTATGGTTTAAATTATTCTACGTGGTTGAGCCACACGGATAAAACAAACCACTAGTAAACAGATTTCAGTTCATAATTGATGTTTGTGATATTTCCTGTAAACTGGAAAAGCTTAGATTCTCTTTAGCAGTGGCCGTTTCAGAATGGTTTTTGTAAATTCCAAATATCAAACTCTGTTCTATTGTGAAAACGATTTCGGATATCAAATCAACTTAGCGTTTGAAGCTAAAAAGGAAAATGCTAAGTATTAATGCAAATAAACAAGGTTAAAACTTTTTATTTTTTTTAAATAAACCTAAATTGATAAAAATAAGCTGTAGGAGGATGTTACTGCAGCCAGACTGGATTATTTTACCAATTTGTTCCACTTATTGTTTGACAAAGGCCATGAGATCTCAATGAAGTGAGATCGCCACGTGCTGTCCCAGTTTGCCACCACTCAAGCAGCGGGAGAATCGTGTCCATTGTGAAGAAGTGGGAATTGCCAGAGATGTAGACCTCAATGAAAAAATGCCCCTGCATTCTCATTCAGCCATTCGCATTTCTTGTGCTGTTAATATATGCCAAACTATGTGTTACGGATTCAGAACTGAGAGTCATAATCTTTTTCCTATAATCAGCTAAAAATCTTGTGGGAGAGATAAAAAAATAAATCATCACTAATAAAACAATGTGATAAGTAATGGTTAATTAGGGAAACTACAGAGTCTAAAAGAATACATAGGATATGTCTGGTAGAACAGCCAAGAGAGGACATTTCAAATTGAGTAGGGTTTCTGAGAGAAAAAGCAGTGTTTCTTTCTTTTTCTTTTTTTTGTTTTTTAAATTATTACCCCCCCCAAGGAAACTTTTCAGAGCCTTTTTATAAACACTAGCACTTGCTCCCGATAAAATGTCAATACCACAGATATATTCAATGTCCCTTTATGTATGGTGGCCTGTTGAAGAGGTGTAAACCTCTGTAATATCTACAGATTTTTCACCCTCTAACAACCAATTTTTATGTGTTTGTGGCAATATGACCCCCCACTGAGAATGCTTGATGTCGTAGCACTAGCATGCTTAGATGTTGTCAACTAATTTCATTCCCCTAGGGTCAATTTTGGCAACCTTTTTGTGCCAGAGTGACCTCACATTGTGTTCCCTTCCTTGATCTCAGCTATTAAAACAAAATCTGATTCTGGTTTAAAGATTGTAACTAACTGGAATTGGGGTTACCCTTCTGCATTTAGTAGGCTGAGATACTGCTGTTAAGTAAGAGAAAAATAGACACAGTGGTTTACACAAGAGTTTGTCGCTCATGCTGGGAGTATGACTCTGCTGAGTGCCGTCTGGAAGGGTCCCAGACTGCTTTCAGTTCACACTGCTTTGCCAGTTCTAGGAAGCTGCCCTTGTCCAGGTTGGCTTCTACAGCCTAGGTAACAGAGGAAGGAACACAGGAGTCGGGAGGTGGCCATGTGACAGCCACCTCTCAAGGGAGGTGTCTAGAAAGCTGCTACAGTGCGCCGTGACATTGGCCAGGGTTTAGTCACATGCCCGTGGCTGGCTACACAGGAGGTTGAATATTGTCATCTTTATTCTGGTGGCCCTGTGCCCAACTGAAATGGGAGATGAGGGACTGGATATCGGAGGACTACTAGTGCTTTGTTAGCTTCCTTGCTAAAAACTTTTGCTTTCAAGAAATCATTTTTACTAGACAAATTCTAACATTTACTGAAATAAAAAAAATACCTTGAAATGATCCACAGTCTAACACATAACAAATTAAACTGCTTTCACAGTTTTTCCATCATAGAATTCTTATCTAGGCATGATTTTTATATTGTTACAATTAGCAGTCAGATATAATTGTTTCTTTTCACTTTGTTTATAAGTAGTACTCTAGATTGTTATGTAATCCTCATAATTTTAAGGGCTTTAGATATGCTGCAGTAAACATTTCCATGTATATTAACTTTTCCTTGTTTAGGATAAATTTCTTAATCTGTCTGTCTACCAAAAGTAGGGTAATTGGGTCAAAGGTTATGATCATTTTACATGTCTTGAAACACAAGAAAAAAAAAATTTTTCCAATAGGCATCTTCCAATTTTGTCAGTTTGTTTTATTAATGATTGTTTATTTTTCATCACTTATATTACTTTGATATGACAGTGTCTGCCTGATTACCAAATATTCTTATTTTTATCAATTTAAAAAGCCACATTACTCTTATTTCAATGTGTTCTTTTGATAACTGGAAGAGTTGCACATTTATAAATATACAAATATGTATGAATATTATTTTACTAACTTTAATTCCAATCATTCATATACTTTTTTCAGGTGTTGTATTATTTTAAATACCAATTTGCATAAGCTTTCTCTACAATATAGATATGGTCTTTGGAATGTAAAATTTGCTACAGATACGTGTCTAAATCTGTTTCCCAGTCGTTATAAAATCATTATTATTATAATTCCCTTGATCTTTCTTTCCTCATATTCTCTGTCAAAATGCATTCTTTAGGAAATAAAAAATTAAAGGACTGGTAAAAATACACATCAAACACCAATGAAAAGCAAATGTTAGCTCAAACATTGCTTAGCCAAGGAAACGTTTATTTTAATAAACTTTCCTCTCTGATTAGTTTTCTCTTGAACACTGCTAAAATAAATGCAGACACACAAAATCAACGTTCAGGATTTTCTAACTATTTGCTGTGATTGTGTGGTTTAATCCATTTGAAACTAGAAGAACATAGCGCTGTTCACACTCCACTGGAGGAAACACAATTTCACAGTTTGGTTCCCAGCGCTGCCTTGCAGGGCTGTGATGGTAATATGTTTCTGGCTCTGGACATGCAAGCACAAGTCTCTCACTTTAGCTTCTCAATGGGGAAGAAGAGAAACACTAGATGAAACAGCAATTAGATCAATATATGATAATACAAAAGCTATAGAAAGGTTCCCCATACTCATAGGTATGTTACTGAAGTAGTATGACTCTTTCCCACTCAATGGTTTATTTTTTCAGGAAGACTGGTTCAGATTTGTACAGGCTGAAACACAGGAAGCACCCTGAGAAACTAAGGAGCTGCACAGTCTATATGTAAAGCATTAATAGCTGGGGTCTTTTTGTTTTTAACTAGAAGAAATGACCATATCCAAGAATTTAATTGGCCATGAAGTTTTTGATGAAAATTTTTTATTGAAAAGATTTTAAAATCTGTTACTAAGAATTGTTATGAGAATAAACTAGTTTAAAGGACATAATCTCATCACATGCAGGATAGTGGGCATGATTATTTATGTTTTTGTGAAACTTAAAAAAAAAAACTGTCCCTGAGCAACCGGAGAGTGTAACACTGCTTTAGCAAGTGCTCCTCCAGTGCCGTGGAGACATATGGCATTAGATTCCTTACTGACACAGCTTTCTACTAGAGACAACATCATATATGAGAAAATGACCTGGCTTTGAGGTCAGCTAAATCTGAGGACACACTGCAGCTCATTCACACACTTCTGTGTCCCTGGGTAAGTTTATTAACCTTTCCATCTCTTCCTGTTGTAAGATTTTTAAAAAGTGATATAGATACCTACCTTGCAAGGTAGGTGTGAAGATCTGTAAGAATCTATATAGAATATCCACTGTAAGGGCTATAACGAATTGGGAATTCAGTAACTGATAGTTACCACTCTTCTCTCGAATTCAATTTATCCTACATTTTTTTTTCCTGGATATGTATGGCAAATATTTCTTAATTTTGTTTGAACTTCCATGACCATCTTTTTCTATGCCCGTAGAAGACACAGTTAATTGATTATGGTGCTGTATTCTATCATGTTTAGATAGTTTTTGAATCTAATTGTCTTATAAATTTGCTGAGGAAGATACCATAATATGTTTTCTTTTGTTGCAAGTATTATGATTTCCAGTATACACTGCATACAAGAAAAGACCCATTCATTGAATGATTTCTCCATTTTGGCATCTGAATAATATGATAGTTTAATTTTGTACAATACTAGAAAAATAAAAGAAGTAGAAATTAATTTGTGACATGAATGTTTTGAAAAAAAGTATCTCCCCAGGTGAGCCTTGAATTCCTGGCTTCAGATGATCCTCCTGCTCAGCCTTCCTGGTAGCTGGGATTACAGGTGTCCGCGGCCTCCCCATCAGAGAACGTGAAAGTACTGCGTCAGCACTAGGCCTGTGCTCCCGACACTGTGGGACAGCAGCTGGTGTCAATCTGAAGCAAAGTTCCCAAAGACTCTTCTTCAAGGAAGGTGGGCGAGTTGTAATAAACACTGCCATGGTTTGAATGTGTCCCTCCAAAAGCATGTGTTGGAAACTTAATCCTCAAGGCAACCGTGTTGGGAGGTGGACCAATGGGAGGTGTTTAGGCCATGAGGTCTCCACTCTTATGAACGGATTAATGCTACTTGTAAGAGGGTTTGGGGCTGCCAGTATAATCTCGCGCTCTCTTCCTCTCACGTGCCCTTCTGCCTTCTGCCATGGGTTGATGCAGCAAGAAGATCCTCATCAGATATGGCCACTTGATCTTGGACCTCCATCCTCCAGGACCATGAGTCCACTGAGTTTCTTTTCTCTATAAATCACCCAGTGTCTCGTATTCTGTTACAGCAACACAACGTGGACTAAGAAAGAGCGTTTAATAATTGTCTTTTTTTCTGTTATTCTTCATTTGAGAGATAGAACCCACATATTGAGTGACTAGTAAACAAATCTCCCTTTAGGAATGAAAGGAAAGACGTTTACATTCAGGGCAATCTCTTTATCGATGTGGTAGGCAGAATTCTGATATGCTCCTCGAAATTGCCCCACACCCTGGAGTACATGTCCTGTGTTGCCACTCCCCTTGAGTGGTAATAGTATGAATGTCCCTGCTGTGGCTAGGTTCCATCAGATGACAAAGGTGAGGGAATGTTGCTGTGTTGCTGGTAGAATTAAAGCTACAAATAAGATGACATGGAAATTATCCTGGGTAAGGCTTGACCTTATCAGTCAAGGCATTAGCAGAGACTGAGAGTTTCCTGATGATGCAGAGACTTGAAGCAGCAGCGATGTTCTCTTCTTGGCCTTAAAGAAACAGACCGCCATTGTGTGAAGAGGGCACTTCCGAAGGAACAGTGAGGTGGCTTCTAGAAGCTAGAACAACACATGGCTGACAGCCGGCAATAAAGCAGCAATCTCAGTTTTATAGATGCAAGGAAAAGGATTTTGCAAACAGCCAGTGAGCTTGAAAGATGGCCCTGACTCTCATGATGATACAATTAACCAGTGTCCAGATTCACCAAATCTGTGAGATAACACATTTGCATGATTCTGAACCTCTTTGTAATGACTTGTTATACAGCAATGAAAAACTAATACTCTTGGCTAAGAAAAAAATTAAATCCCTTATTTTTTTCCTTCTGTAAAGAAAGACAGTACTTGTATTTCTTTCTTTTTCTTTTTCTTTTTTTTTTTTTTTGAGATGGAGTCTCACTCTGTTGCCCAGGCTGGAGTGTAGTGGCGAGATCTCGGCTCACTGCAACCTCTACCTCCTGGGTTCAAACGATTCTCCTGCCTCAGCCTCCTGAGTAGCTGGGACCACAGGCGCCTTCCACCACGCCAGGCTAATATTTTGTATTTTCATAGAGACAGGGTTTCACCGCGTTAGCCAGGATGGTCTCATCTCGTGACCCTGAGATCCGCTTGCCTCGACCTCCCAAAGTACTGAGATTACAGGCGTGAGTCACTTTGCCTGGCCACCTTGTATTTCTTAAAGCCAATTATTTCACTTAGAGGTGTTTTCTAAATTAAATTAATTATTTATTTATTTAAAATGGAACCAGAATCTTTATTACAAATGAGCTTTAAGAACACAGGAAGATAAGATAGCCACGTAGAAAGGGTTCTTTTTTTTTCCCCAAATATAAACATTGTATTTTATTTTAAATTTCGGGGATACATGTGCAGGACATGCAAGTTTGTTACATAGGTAAACATGTGCCATGGTGGTTTGCTGCACCCATCAACCCCTCACCTAGGTATTAAGCCCTGAATGCATTAGCTATTTATCCTGATGCTCTTCCTCCCCCACCCCCAACCCTGAAAGGCCCTGGTGTGTGTGTTTTCCCCCTCTGTGTCCATGGTGTTCTCATTTTCAGCTCCCACTTATAAGAAAGAACATGTGGTGTTTGGCTTTCTGTTCCTGCATTAGTTAGCTGAGGATAATGGCTTCCAGCTCCATCCATGTCCCAGCAAAAGGACATGATCTTGTTCCTTTATATGGTTGCACAGTTTTCCATGGTGTATGTGTACCATATTTTCTTTATCTAGCCTATCACTGATGCACATTTGGGTTGATCTCATGTCTTTGCTATTGTGAATAGTGCTGCAATGAGCATACCGGTGCATGTGTCTTTATAATAGAATGATTCATATTCCTTTGGGTATATACCCAGTAATGAGATTTCTGGGTCAAATGATATTACTGGTTCTAAGTCTTTCAGGAATCGCCACACTGTCTTCCACAATGGTTGAACTAATTTATATTCTCACCAACAATGTAAAAGTGTTCCTATTACTCCACAGTCCTGCCAGCATCTGTTGTTTCTTTACTTTTTAATAATTGTCATTCTGACTGGCATGGGATGGTATCCCATTGTGATTTTGATTTCCATTTCTCTAATCAGTGATGTTGAGCTTGTTTTTTTAAATATGTTTGTTGGCTACATAAATGTCTTCTTTTAAGAAGTATCTGTTAATGCCCTTTGCCCACTTTTTAATAAAATTATTTGTTTTTTTCCTGTAAATTTATTGAAATTCCTTGTAGATTCTGGATATTAGACCTGTGTCAGAAGGATAGATTTAAAAAATTCTCTCTCATTCTGTAGGTTGTCTTTTCATTCTGATGATAGTTTCTTTTGCTGTGCAGAGCTCTTTAGTTTAATTAGATCCCATTTATCAATTTTTGCTTTTGTGTCATAAAATCTCTGCCCATGCCTATGTCCTAAATGGTATTACCTATATTTTCTTCTGGGGTTTTTACAGTTTGGGGTTTTACATTTGTCTTTAATCCATCTTGAGTTAATTTCTGTATTCGGTGTTAAAAAGGGGTCCAGTGTCAGTTTTCTGCATACGGCGAGCCAGTTTTTCCAGTACCATTTATTAAACAGGGAATATTTTCCCCATTGCTTGTTTTTATTAGAATTGTCAAAGGTCAGATGTTTGGAGGTGTGTGGCCTTACTTCTGGGTTATTTATTCTGTTTGATTGGTCTATGTGTCTGTTCTGTACCAGAATCATGTGGTTTTGGTCACTGTAGCCTGGTGTATGTTTTCATGTCAGGTATCGTGAGGCCTCCAGCTTTGTTCTTTTTGCTTAGGATTGTCTTGGCTATTAGGGCTTGTTTTTGGTTCCATGTGAATTTTAAAGCAGTTTTTTCTAATTCTGTGGAGAATTTCAATGGCAGTTTAATGGAAATAGCAATGAATCTATAAATTACTTTGAGCAGTGTGGCCATTTTCACGATGTCGGCTTTTCCTCGCCATGAGTATGCAATGTTTTTCTACTTGTTTGTGTCTTCTTTGATTTCCTTGAGCAATGGTTTGTAGTTCTCCTTGAAGAGGTTCTTGCTGTCTTCCTGGGTATTTAATTCTCTTTGTAGTAATTGTGAAGGAGAGTTTATTCATGATTTGGCTCTCTTTGTGTCTACTGTTGATGTATAGAAATGCTTGCGATTTTTTCATTGATTTTGTATCCTGAGACTTTGCTGAAGTTGCTTTTCAGCTTAAGAAGCTTTTGGGCTGAGACTATGGGGTTTTCTAGATATAGGTTCATGTCACCTTTCTAGGGATAGTTTTGCTTTCTCTCTTTCTATTTGAATGCCTTTTATTTATTTATTTATTTTTTGCCTGATTGCCCTGGCCAGGACTTTGGAAGCCATGTTAAATAGGAAGGGTAAGACAGTGTATCTTTCTCCTTAACTAGTTTTCAAGGGGAATGCTTCCAGCTTTAGTCCATTCAGTATGATGTTGACTGTGATTTACCACAGATGGCTCTCATTATTTTGAGATATGTCTCTTCAATACCTAGTTTATTGAGAGTTTTTAACATGAAAGGATGTTAAATATTATTGAAAGCTTTTATCTGCATCTATTGAGAAATCTATTGAGTAATCAGGTGGTTTTTGGTTTAGTTCTGTTTATGTGTTGAATCACATTGATTGATTTGCATATGTTGGACCAAACTTACATCCCAGAAATAAAGTCTACTTGATTTTAGATAAGCTTTTTGAGGTGCACCTGAATTCAGTTTGCTGGTATTTTGTTTGAGATTTTTGCCTTAAAGATCATCAAGGATATTGGCCTAAAGTTTTCTTGTTTTGTTGTATCTCTGCCAGGTTTTGGTATTAGGATGATTCTGGACACATAGAATAAGTAAGAATACCTCCCCCTCAATTTTTTGAAGTAGTTTAAGCAGGAATGGTACCAATTCTTATTTGTACAGCTGGTAGAATTCAGCTGTGAATCCATCTGGTCCTGGGGATTTTTTGGTTGGTATGCTGTTTATTACTGATTCAATGTTAGAGCTTGTTATTGGTCTGTTCAGGAATTCAGTTTCTTCCTGGTTTAATCTTGGGAGGGTGCATATTGTCCATTTTTCCTATATTTTCTAGTTTATGAGAATAGAGGTGTTCATAATATTCTTTGATGGTTATTTGTATTCATGTGCGGTCAGTGGTAATATTCCCCTTGTCATTTCTGGCTGTGTTTATTTGCATCTTCTCTTTCTTGCTTTTTATTAGTCTAGCTAGTAATTTTATTAATTTTTTCAACAAAAACAGTTCCTGAATACATTGATCTCTTGAATAGTTTTTCTGTGTCTTGATTTCCTTCAGTTTAGCTCTGATTTTGGTTATTTCTTGTCTTCTGCTAGGCGGGGATTTGTTTCTTATTGAAAACTTTTATCTGCATCTATTGAGGAATCAGGTGGTTTTTGTCTTTAGTTTTGTTTGCTCTTATTTCTCTAGCTATTTTAGTTGTGTGGTTAGGTTGCTAACTTGAGATCGTTCTAACTTTTTGATGTGGGCATTTAGTGCTATAAATTTTGTTTTTGTTTTTGTTTTGTTTTATTTTTGAGACAGTCTTGCTCTGTTGCCAGGTGCCAGGCTGGAGTGCAGTGGCATGATCTTGGCTCACTGCAACCTCTGCCTCCTGGGTGCAAGCAATTCTCCTGCCTCAGCCTCCTGAGTAGTTGAAATTATAGGCATGTGCCACCATGCCCAGCTAATCTTTGTATTTTTAGTAGAGATGGGTTTTCACCACATTGGTCAGGCTAGTCTCGAACTCCTGACCTCAGATGATCCGCCCACCTCAGCAAATTTTGTTCTTAATACTGCCTTAGATGTGTCCCAGAGATTATCATATGTTGTATCATTGTTCTTATTAGTTTTAAATAACTTCTTGATTTCTGCCTGAATTTCATTATTTACCCTAAAGTCACTCAGGAGCAGATTATTCAATTTTCATGTGACTGTATGGTTTTTAGTGACTTTCTTAGTCTTGATTCCTAATTTGATTGTGCTGTGCTCCAAGAGATTGTTTGTTATTATTTTAGTTATTTTGGATTTTCTGAGGAGTGTTTTACTGTCTATTATGTGATCAATTTCAGAGTATGTGCCATGTGGTGATGAGAAGAATGTGTATTCTGCCCACAGGAAGGCGGTGAGGAAGCTGTGGAGGCATGAGGAGGGAGCCCCTTCTGGAGACTGTGCATGGTCATGCTAGAGGTGGTATTGGCTCAGGGGCTGGGTGATGGCTGGCTCAGGTCTGGATGCCTTCTCTGTTCCCTGCAAGCAGGAATGATTGCTCAAAGAGGGAGAGGATCTGCTATTCTCTATGCAGTGTTAGTGCAAGGGCAGGTAACTAGGAAAGTCAGAATTTGCTGGCTCTGTGCCCATCAAGACTCAGTCTGCAGTGGTGGTCACAGCAGTGGAAGTATGGCTGGACTTCACTTGTGTGCACTGTTGGGCTAGGTAAGCAAAACCCACCTGTTCAGACAATCAGCAGCAAAGCGATGTGTGCTGGGAGGGAGTGGGTGATCTGGTGCACACCAGGAGAGGCTACATCACTGGGGTGCTCCATCAGTCAGGCATGATCTGCAGTGCAGGAGCTATCTTTATGTTCAGTTTAAGTATGTGCTTCACAATATAATTCAATTCATCCATGTTAATTTAAAAAGACTAAAGAAAGTAGATAATTAAAACAATTATTTAGATGAGCAAAGCAGAGCAAGTGATCATCTGAGGCAAAATGTTTTATATTTGAATTGAAATGAAAAATTTTAATGTATATATATCACATATATATATAACAATACATTGTATTTTTAAATCATTTAAACTGTAATCCTTAGAGTTAGTTTTGAGGTTCCTCTACTGCATCCCATGCTTATCTCTCTACTAAACTTTCCATATAACCCATTACGACGTTCTATAGTTTCTATCTCCTCAATGTCTATACATCTAATTCTTCAAAGCATTAAAATATTTTCCACTGTTGATGTATAAAAAGGGTCCTCTGCTTACTAAAGCGCTTCTGCAATATGGCTTCCTACCATGTCATTAGCAACATGTCAACTTCCTCTTTCCAGGAACCCGAAAGGAACTCAAATACACAATACAGCCAAACACATCCTCTCTTTTCCAACCTTTGCCTTTTTATTGTGGTTTCTGCTTGGTCTTCGTTTCCAAATTCATTCTTTCAAAATCTTATGCAAATATCAGGGTCCTATTAATCAAGCATCAGAGTCTCATTCATCAAGCGTCAGGGTCCCATTCAAAAAGCATTCACATCAGGAAGCCATCCTCGATCTCCGCTACCTATGTGAAGTCCCTTCACTGAACCCTGTTGCACTCTCTACCCTCCTATATCACTTATATCCTGATTATTAATATATGTGTTTGTAGGGTTACCTTATTAACAACCCTGTCCTCTCCCGACACTGTGACTATCATCTCAAGAGTAAAGTTTCTTATTTATAATTTCGTTCTCCCCATTGCCTAATTTTGCATCTTACAATGCTATTTACTAGCTTTTCATATGTATTTGAAAACTAAATTGAATTTTTATTTTTTGACATATAATAAAGCATTTCATTTATAAAATGAAGCATATAGTTGAGATAAGTAGAAGTTAAAGAGGTATTTATATGATCAAATATATTAAGAAAATTTGCTGTTCTAATTTTTAATGTACCAGAGTTCTATTTTAGATTCTTTTTTCTTTTAGCCCTTTTCTTCCTTACTTTCTTTCATTTTTGCTATATATGTATTTATATTGACACAGTATGACTATTTCTATTCCCTGATATCAAAGATTTCTTTCACTATTTGATTTTTTCCTAGGGTTAGGCAGAATGATTTAGAATAAACCAAATTTGACATGAATCCTTACACATTTCTACAAATGTCAAAGTTTTAAATTGTGTACCTCTGTATAGAATTTATAAAATCTTGACTTACTGTTGGATTCTGCTTTGAGCAACAAAACATACCATGCTTAAAATTGAGTTCATCTGCAGAACACAAAGTAATGTCAAAAAATACTACTCAGAATATCACTTCCTCAGAAATATCTGAATATACTCAACATACCTATCTATAAAACAGCAAACTTCTAAGCTGTGGAAGTCAACAAAATTGGCATGAGCAGTGACTTACCTGTGGGAAGAAGGGTAGCAGTGTAAGGGCAGAGTAAATGCTGTATAAAGTCTATATATGTTTGGGAGTATTTTCAGCAGCTGTTCTTTCAGGAAGTCATTTCATTTATGGCTTTTTTGGTGATTTTGCACAAAATCACCTGGATACATTTAATCTTCAGATTTTCAGAAGAAACCTGCTCAGTTTAGAGTATGTTCACTTCTTTTGAAACGCTGATGTTGAAAGCTGCACGTAGATCTTTTGAGAGGCCACATGCTTGGGATTCTATTTTTAAATTTTCGTGACAGCGTTTACGCTCTCCTGAGCGTGCTGGATCTAAGTTGCTACTGAAGCATGTAATTACCAGCAATGACTTAGCATCCACCATGTGGTACCAAGTAGTGGTAATGGAAGCAATGTCAGAAAGAGAAGGCTGGCAAGTTGGAAACAGAGAGATAACTCGGAGACTCACATGCTCTGGAAAACACTCTCACCACTGCTAATAGCACAGAAAACTTTATTTACCAGAAATGCTTATGTAATCTTTAAAGTCCCCTACGTCAAACAAAATAAAGGGGCTGCTTTTTTTGTTTGGAAAAAAGACATAGGACATCGTTGATCGAATGCCACACTCTTCCCAAACTATTTCTTACCTCATTTGTCATTTTATTTTCCTGCCTCCACTATTTGGTTTGCTGCTTTGGATTAGAATGTTATCTATAGAAGATAACTCTCAAAACACACAGCTATGAGATGAAAGAACTGGGAATGGGCTTGAAGATGAACTTGTAATTTAGCTTTTGGGGTATACAGGAATCACCTGTAGAGACTATTAAAATGACAAATTCCTGGGCTCAGCCTGCAGAGATTCAAATTCAGTGGATTTAGAATTAAGCTAAGCAATCTTCATTTTTCTGAAGCACTGAGACCTTGGACCAGATGGGAACGATATCACTCTCACTTGAGAAAAGCTACTGCATAGCCTCTGCCTTGGTCCGTTTGTGTTGTTGTAAAGGAATCCTTGAGACAGTGACTTAGAAGAAGTGTCACGGGTCTGCAGGTCACCCAGGAGGCACAGTCCCAGCTCTGCTCCCAGCCTTCGGTCCGCTTCCACTGACAGCGAGGTGAGGGCAGCTGGTGTATGCAGAGATCTCACGGCAAGAGAGCAAGAGGGGAAGCACTCCCATTCCTCTTGGGGGAAATGCCAGGCTCTTTTTAACAGCCAGATCTCAAAAGGACTGAGGAACTAATAGAGCTACAGTGAGAACTCACTAATTACCGTGAGAACAGCACCAAGCCCTTCCTGATGGATTTACCTCCAGGACCCAGACACCTCCCCTTTGTACCACCTCCAACACTGGGGATCAGATTTCAACATGAGAGGTGAGGGGTCAAACAAACCAAACTATAGCAACCTCTTTCTATTCCCAGTGTAAACTACGGACAAGCAGAATTCCAGAGTCTTTCAGGAGCATGACAGAACTGCAAAATTACAGATTCACCCAGTCTATAGAATCAGAATTTGCACTTTGACAAGATCTGCAGGTGGTTCCTATGCACATTAGAATGTGAGAAGCACCCCTTCGGCAAACACAGGGATTGAGTTCCTGCTGTGTCATAAATTAGACTCGCTGTTACATCGAATAGAGAAGGGAAAGTAGGGTGTAGAAGAGTGAGTTTGGATGGAAAGGCAAGCGTTGGTCTGGAGGACGGTGGGAGAAGGTTTGAGGCAGTTTGCTGGGAACAAGATGGGAACGGAACTGGCCCTGCGAGGCAGGTTTCCCAATGATTACGCGGGCCCTTCAGCCCTGCGTTAAAAAGAGCTATCCTGTGTTTTTTCTCTTTAGTTTAAAACTATTTTATTTATGCAAGATGTGGCTCACACCTGGAATTCCAGCACTTTGGGAGGCCGAGGCAGGTGGATCACTTGACTCAGGAGTTTGTGACCAGCCTGGGTAACATAGCAAATCCCCGTTTCTATAAAAAAAAAAAAAAAAAAAAAAAAAAAAAAAAAAAAAAAATAGCTGGACGTAGTGGCATGAGCCTGTGGTCCCAGCTACTGGGGAGCTGAGGCAAGAGACTCAATTGAGCCCAGAAGGTGGAGGTCGCAGTGAGTTGAGATCACACCACTGCACAACCTTGGGTAATGGGAGAGACACTGTGTCTCAAACAACAAGAAAAACAAAGCCATAAACAACAAATATTCTATTTAAAGTCCTAGTATTTGATAGTACAATGGAAAGAATTTAGTTAATAATAATTTAGTGCATATTTTTAAATAGCTACAAAAGTATAATTGGAATATTTCCAATAAAAAAAGATACATGTTTGAGGTGATACATATCCCAGTTACCCTGATTTGACCATTACATATTGTATGTAGATATTTATTAAATATTACATGTATCTCCCAAATATTTAAACTATTATATATCAATAAGTTAAAGCACATAACAATATTATATTTATGTAACTCATTTATACTTTGAATTCTGCATGAAGCAGTTGTCATAAATTATTATTATGGGCTATTCATTGTGCTTTAGTATTTGACAGCTAGAATAGATAGTTTTAAACCCTCCCTGTTTTGAAAATGTGTACAGATCGAAACAGTCATAGTTATTGAATAATTCAAAAGGAAAGTATCTGATATTCCTCAGGTAGCCACGATCTTTAAGCCCGGCTACAGATGCATTTTTCCTGAGCCAAATGATCTCAATTAAGATTAAAGTTTCAAGCAAAACATAGGAGCTGTATTCTCTGAATGAGTTCTAAATGTGGTGAAATGAGTTCAGCTATTTTGAACATTTACCATGCAGAATAAATTTTATGACAGTAAATTAAATCACATAACCTAATGAATATATTTCTTGTCACTTAGCAAGATAACTGTTACCAGCTAAATACTAAAAGCTGTGTATTTAATTGATAAAATCATGCTTATTACATTAGAAATACATAAAGTTACCCTGTAATGCGACTACCACACAGAGTTCTGTCTCATTAATTCCAAAGGGACATTGTGCAAGTTTTATGGTAATTTTGACAAATTAAATTTCTTAGTGTTTTAATTCGGATTTCATAATCTTCCTTGCCAAATAATTATTTAACTTCACAAATGCTGGCTTTGTAATAATTAGTTGGTATTTAATTATCATATAACCAATAAGATTATAATCTCTATATGAAGTTTTATTTCACTTAAAATAAATGCTCATTTTAATGTAAATTGTTTTTCAGATTAATATCAGTGATAGTTTTTCACATGAGATAGTAAACTTGGTTTACACTGTGAGCAAGCAGGTAGTCATCTTTCAAGATCAGCAAGGAATCCAGCTTTTGTTCTTTCTGAAAATTGCCCTGGTGTTGCACTGTCATTTTAAAACATAGGTCTATGTCACATACTTTGGTCCCTTGAAACTCTAATAGAATAATATTTTGATTGGTGACATTCCAATTAATGGGAAAAAGATAAAAATAATAGAAAACTAAGAGGTATAATTCTGGGTTCAGTGCACTAATCTAGACAGTATTCTTGTCCTTTAATAAAAAGTGGTAAGAATCACACATATTTATTTATATTTTATGTATTACTCTTCTCTAAATTTCCATAATGAAAAGAATCACCTAAGGTACTTGTTAAAAATACCACTTCCTGGGGCTCTCTCTGAAGATTCTGAGTTACTGGAATTGAAATGAGGCCTTGGAATTTGTATTTTTTTCAAGGACCTAAATAATTTAAATCATTGAGGGAGGTTGGAAAATACTGTTCTCATATTAAGATCTAGAAAAAGAAATTTAGAATCACTAGTGCCTAAACAAGACTGTATAGATCAGTTCTCTCAACCTTACTTGCATTTAAAAAATTCTGATGGTCAAGGCACACCTAGACCAATTAAATATTAATTTCTAAAGTGGGATCCAAGTGTCAGAATGCGTAATCGGGAAACCGCCTCAGAGAAGAGTGTAACAGCCAACCAAGTGGTTTCAGAGAATCTGAACAGATTTGAAAGTGAAAGACTAGGAAAAGAAACAGAAGATTAAAAATGCCTATTTTTCAAGGTGATAAAACTGCTATAGCCAGGGCTGCTGCTTGCTCGCATAGTCCAGAGACTTGAATTAGGAATCCAAGGCAGTGGTTTTAAAACTTGACTATGCACAGAATTATGTGCAGGGCTGGTTAAAACAGTTTGGTTGGTCCCAGCCCTAGCATTTATAATTAGTAGGTCTGAGATGAGTCCCAAGATGGAAATTCGTGATAAGTTCCAGGGCATGGTGGGACCATATTGGATAAAGCCTAGCACTGGGTAAGATGTTATTCTGATAGAACACCTCCTGCCTAAGATTACAGTAAATACAGCCAATCCTAAGAGAGTGCCTACTATGTGTCAGGTCTTGTTCTAAGCATTCTATGTATGTTAAGTCAGTTCATCTTTACAGTGATCCTACATGACAGGTATGCTATTATTGTTTGCATTTTATAGCTGCATAAGTTGAGGCACAGGGAAGTTAAGTAATTTGTTCAAGGCAGTGTAGATAGTAAATTGAAGGATGAGGGATCTGGCTTCCAGGTGCATGCTGTTAACCACTGTTATACTGAAGAAAGTGAAGATGAAGAAGATTTATCCAAACAATAGATATTTAGGTCGGCTTATAGACCAGATACCTGGTCTGGACCAGAAATCAAAGCGGAAGTAAAGGAAAATGGATAGCCAGATTCAGGAACAATCTTATATACGTATTAGAGAAAGAAGAGGACCAATTTAAGAAGGAGTTTAAGATACTGTATTTCAGTTGTGCCTTCCTGAAAACATGTGGAGATAGTAAAGATATATAAACCTTTAGGGGCATATCCCACAACTGCAGAAAAAGAAATAGCATAATGTTCTCACTCATATGTGGGAGCTAAAACCATGGATCACATGAAGTAGAGAGTAGAATAGTGTAGTTACCAGAGGATGGAAAAGGAAGGAGGGAGAAGTGGATGAAGAGACGTTGATTAATAGGTACAAAAATACGGCCAGATACAAGGAACCATTTCTAGTGCTCAGTAGCACAGTAAGGTGACACAGTTAACAATAATTTATTGTACATTTCAAAACAGCAGGAAAAGAAGATTTGGAATTTTCCCAACACAAAGAAATAAATAAATGTTTGAGGTGATAGATACTCTAACGACCTGATTTAATCATAACACATTATATGCAAGTATTAAAATATCACATATATTCTTAAAAGTGATTTAGCACAGGCTGGGCGCAGTAGCTCACTCCTGTAATCCCAGCACTTGGGAGGCTGAGGTGGGAAATCACTTGGGGTCAGGAGTTCCAGACCAGCCTGGCCAACATGGTGAAACTCCATCTCTACCAAAAATTAAAAAATTAGCCAGGCATGGTGGTGGGTGCCTGTAATACCAGCCTCTTGGGAGGATGAGGCAAATGAATCACTTGGACCAGGGAGGTGAAGGTTGCAGTGACCACTGCACTCCCGTCTGGGTGACAGAGCAAGACTCCACCTCAAAAAAAAAAAAAAGATTTAGCATAAAGAAATGCTATTCAAGGGGTTAAATATGCATACACTGAAGAATAGCCACATGTGGAAGGGTATTGGCTTTCACCGGGCCTGTGGGAGCACAGACTTTGGCAACATTTATTGCAGTTTCATCAATCTGCAAAGATGATTTGTAGTTAGATGAACATTTTGGATTTATTTTTTTTTTCGTTTAATTATCAAATATTTATTTACTATATCCTAGACGCATGGGCACTAAGGAGTTGGCAGTGACCAAACAAGAAAATGTTCCTCTTGGGATGATGCTTACATTCTAGTGAGGGGAGTGATAATCAACAAAATAAATGTAATAAGTTATATATTGATAAAATGTTGTAGAGGAAAGTGAAGCAGAATAAGGGAAACCTAATGGGATGGTGAAGGGAGTAGTGATCAGCAATAAAATAAATATGATAAATACGTATTGATAAAATGTTGTAGAGGAAAGTGAAGCAGGAGGAGGGAAACATAATGGGATGGTACAGGTGTGTGAAAAGGCACGTGTGAATAAAGTGGTCAGAAAAGTTCTTGCTGATAAATTGATAATTGAACAAACATTGGAAAGAAATGAAGTGTGAGGAAAAAGGGTATCAGGAGACCATAGAGTCCGAGAACAAGCAGCTTGGTTTCACAGAATGAAGCGCGGGTGCCTGTGTCCTACATGGGCGGACTCAATGACGATATAGTCCCCTTGTACCTGAAGAGACCGCTATCAACTGGAAAAAATAACCCAAACAGGGTTGCAGGTCAAATTTCCTATGGAAAAGGTTTAGCTCCTCTACAGCTGGCAAGCGGACTACAGGTTTTTTGCTGTGTAATTCTTATGGGCTACAAATGGATGTCAACTGGAACTGATACACACACGCACACACAGACACGTTTTATATATACATATATAATGACCTATATATACATTATGTATACATATATAAACTGATTATATATAGTTTAATATACATATATAATATATATATCATTTTAGTTAATATCCATTTGTAACTCATAAAAAATATATACACACACATATGTATACATGTCTGACAAAAATTTAAAACCTGAAAATAATTAAAATGGTAAACAAAGGCTACAAAATGTGAGCCAAACTGTTGTTATAGCTAGCTTCCTGTACATTGATTCAACAGAGAACATTGTATCATTTCTTCTACGTAAATATGAAGTAGAGTTTTCAGGAAGAACTCTTAACTCAGCAAACATCTCTTTCCCTGCTCTTCACAAAACAGTTCAAATGGCTTCTCCCAGTCTCAACCACTAGTCCTCATGAGATCTGAGTGAGAGAGCAAAGAGTACTGTTTTCCACTCCGAATCTCTCTCGGGAATAATACAATTGCATCCCTTCCTGGTGCCCCTCCCTTTTGCCACTGTCTACCTTGCCATTTAGTACTTGTTTTCAGCCATCTCCTCCCTTGGAGCTTTCATTCACATGTATTCCTAATTTGCTTTTATGGCATAAACTTGTAATCCACTCCCAGAGTACTTTTAGAAATATACTTAAAGTTAATGGGTAATTAACTTTAATTCATTGTAGTAATACTACAATAAATTGTAAAAGGAGAGACTACCCAAGTCTAAATATATTTTAAATAAAGAAAATAGTACAGATTAATTTCTTTGATGCCAATAGAATTAAATTATAAATGAATAAAAATAAAATAGAAACCCTCCAAATATGTGGAAATTAAAATATCCAGGAGTCCTCCAAATATTTATCAATTAAAATACACAAGAAACTCCCAAGTATTTGAACATTAAAATACCTAATATCAACAACATGTGTGATGGCTTAATCAGCACTAGCATCCATGTGCTAGGAGTTCTGCAGGATTTTAGGAGCATTCTATAACTAAGAAATGGAATATGGAAGCCCATCTTCATGATTAAAACAACCTGCTGACTTCTATTTCTGGCTGAATTTGAATAATTGTACCATACTGGCTTTCTACCATAAACGACTAGAAAACCAGAGAAAATATGCAAAACAGGTGTTTGCAGACCATGGACAGATGGAGACATTCTACCATTACCCACCCCCCGACCCAAAACAATAAGACAAACCCTATGACTTCCCCGTCTTTCTGTCTGAAGGCACTTCTGGAAAGTGCCGTGTGTGTGTGTGTGTGTGTGTGTGTGTGTGTGTGTGTGTGTGTGTGTGGTTGGGGGTGGGGATTGTGAGACCCAAGCAAAATATAGTGCACTTACTGAGTTGAGAAGATAGAGATGGCGGTCAGAAGACTGAGTTGATGAGGATTTGCAGGGCAGAGTACTGGAGAGGAGGGAGCTATGTGGAGAAGATTCTCGTTTTTATTATAAAATGCTAATCTGTACTAGTCTGGAAATGCCTAAGTAAAATGGTACGAGGCCAAGCAAAACTGATGGGGAGCTACCCATTGAATGTGCCCCAAATTTACACAGGACTGAGATATGTTCCACTTCTGATCAGCCAGACTGGAAACACCTCAATGAACATGTGGGGTGTTCAATAAAGATCCTTGAAGAGGCAAGCTCACTCACGGTGATAAAATCTGGAGTAAAGGGATATCCTACACTTGTCCCAACGAAGATTAGAAACAAGCCTCAGAAGGGTAAAGCCGAACCACAAGGTATTTGACTGTGTACCTTCAAAGCACAACCCTTAAAGACATCGAAACCAAGGATAAAGATGAGTCATCAATAGTCATCAGAAGCAATGCAAGTCAGAAATCAATAGAGTAACATTTAAAAAGTACTGGGTAGCTGGGCACGGTGGCTCATGCCTGTCATCCCAGCCCTTTGGGGGGCTGAGGTGCGTGGATCTCTTGAGGTCAGGAGCTGGAGGCCAGCTTGGCCAACATGGTGAAACCCCTTGTCTACTAAAAATACAAAAATCAGCCGGACATGGTGGCGTGCGCCTGTAATCCCAGCTGCTCGGGAGGCTGAGGCAGGAGAATCGCTTGAACCCGGGAGGTGGAGGTTGCAATGAGCCGAGGTCGCACCATTGCACTCCAGCCTGGGTGACACAGTGAGACTCCGTCTCAAAATAATTAAAAATAAATTTTTTTAATTAAGAAATTAAAAAAGACTGGACAGTGCAGGTAGGGGAACAACAAAACACTGTCAATTTAGAAATCTATATCCAGTGAAAATATCCTTAATAAATGAAAGCAAAATAAAAATGTTTCAAGGCAGACAAAAGTTTAGATACTTTATTACCAGAAGACCGGCACAATAAGGAATGTTAAAGGCAATTTCTCTGGGAAAAGCAAAATGATGTCAGATGGATAACTCTGAACTACAAAGGAATGAAGAGTGCCAGAAGTAGTAAATATGTAGGTAAATATATAAAACATATTTTTTTACTTTAAAACAATTCTTGTAAAGATAATCTACCTTTAATAAAATAATAGAATTAACAATAACTGAAGGCAACTGCAGAGTTAATGTAAAAAGCTGCTACACCCATATCTAACAACACACATTCTAGAAGGTTTTAGGACGTTCTAATTTCTTTGCTACTTTACACTTTGAACTACAATTTCTCTGGAGTTGTATGCTAAAATAGAGCAGTTTATAATCAAATGTAGGGATCTCCCTGTTCTTGGTATTTTTATTACTTGTCTTTAAGTGTTTGTTTAATCCAGAGTTTGCCTTTTTTTCACCCTGCAGTGGCCCAGATAATAGCATTTTAGGATTTGAGGAGAATGCATTCTTTGTCACATCTACTCAAATCTGTCATTTGGGCTGGGTGCAGTGACTCACTCCTGTAATCCCAGCATTTTGGGAGGCTAAGGCAGGCAGATCACTCGAGGCCAGGAGTTTTGAGACCAACCCGGGCAAAAAGGCGAAACTCCATCTCTGCTAAAAATACAAAAATTAGCCCAGCATGGTGGTGCATGCCTGTAATCCCAGCTACTTGGGAAGTGGAAGCATGAGAATTTCTTGAGCCCAGGAGGCAGAGGTTGCAGTGAGCTGAGGTCACGCCACTGCATTTCAGCCTGGGTGGCAGAGCGAGACTCTGACTTTAAAGAAAAAGTGTGTGTGTGTGTGTGTGTGTGTGTGTGTGTGTGTGTGTGTATAGTATATTAATGTATTTTCAGTGAGAATTTGCATTTTCTTCTGCTGGGCACCAGGTGGTGTAAAGAATAATCTGGGACAATTCTATTTTAGTCAGTTTGAGTTTTTACCGACTGTGGTATTGGTAAATCCTAGGGAGAGTATGTTTATGATGGCAAACACCCGGAGGAGACTTCATCATCAGTACTTTTACTGTTGTCATCATCACAAATCTTTTCCATCTAGAGCCCTGTAAAGAGCAGATAAGTTACTTACCTTTTCTCTTTACTGTTAGATGAAATTTTTCCATCTACTCCTTCACTAAGGGAAATCAAGTTTCAAAGCACCATTTTGCACAAAGCCTAGACCTCTGATTCTCATGTGACTGCTGACCTCGTTCTCCAGACAACTTGATCAGGAATAATTTGGCAGCGTCGATTTGCCTGACTCTCTTTGGCATCTCTCTGTTGCTGCTGAACACACCACACGTGGGAGCTGGTGTCATTTACCAGGTCTTCTTAACCTCCAGTACTGTTAAAATGATACACCCTCTTACAAAACCTTCATATGTCATACGTACACAAGTGCATAAAATCACAGACGGTGTAGAGGTTTTCTGAAGATGATATCTGGACTCTTTAGAGTCGTGTTTTGAGAACTTCTCTTCGTTATTAGATAATTTAAAGTTCAAGTGAGCTATTTTGGTTAAAATAAATTTCAAAATTAAAATTCAGTACAAGAATTGTAATTTATGAGTATTGTTGTATAGAAGACTATATTAGTTCCTTAATGTATAAATGGGATTTTGTGGGTATGTTGGGATGGGACAGATATAAATAGTAATTAGAGGTTTTCCACTTATAACTGGAAGTGGCATTACTGGTGAAAAGCAAAATATGCTTTGGTTGCCTTGCTAATTATGTGGTATTTCCTGCTCTAGATAAATTGATGGGTTGAAAGAATAGTGATCAAGGAAAAGTTTCTGCAATGTGGTTCCTTTATCTATTTTTTTCCTCTATTGATGTCTTTGTGAATTTTTTCTTAGTCAGAGAAATCATGTAAGAGAAAGAAATAAAAAGCATTTAAACAGGAACAGAAAAAGTCAAATTATGTTGCTTCACAGATGATATAATTCCATACCTAAAAACCCCATAGTCTCTACCCTAAGGCTCCTAGAACTGATAAACAATTTCAATAAAGTTTCAGGATACAAAAGCAATGTACAAAAATCAGTAGCATTTCTATACACTAAGAATGTCCAGGCTGGGAGCAATGGCTTATGCCTGTAATCCTAGCACTTTAGAAGGCTGAGGCAAGTGAATCAACTGAGGTCAGGAGTTCAAGACCAGTATGGCCAACATGGTGAAACCCCATCTCTACTAAAAATATAAAAATTAGCCAGGCATGGTGGCAGGCACCTATAATCCCAGCTACTTGGGAGGCTGAGGCAGGAGAATCATTTGAACCTGGAGGGCAGAGGTTGCAGTGAGCCCAGATTGTGCCAATTCACTCCAGCCTGTTCAAAAGAACATAACTCTATCTCAAAAACAGAAAAGAAAAGGAAGAAAGAAAGAAAGAAAAAGGAAAAGAAAGAAATAAAGAAACATTTAAGCTGAGAGCCAAATCAAGAATGCAATCCCATTCACAGTAGCTATGAAAAGAGTAAAATACCTAGGAATACAGCTGACCAGGAAGTGAAACATCTCTATAATGAGGATTGAAAAACACCACTGAAAGAAATCAGAGACAATACCAACAAATGGAAAAACATTCCATGCTCATGGATAGGAAGAATGAAGGTTGTTAAAATGGTCATACTGCCCAAAGAAATTTACAGATCAATGCTATTCCTATCAAAATACTAATTTCTTTTTTCACAGGATTAGAAAAAGTATTCTAAAATTCATATGGACCCAAAAAAGAGCCTGAATAGCTGAATCAATCCTTAGCAAAAAGAACAAAGCCAGAGTCATCACATTACCTGCCTTCAAACTATACTAAAAGGCTATAGTAACAAAAAAAGCCTGGTACTGGTACAAAAATAGATAAATAGACCAATGGAATGGGTTAGAGAACCCAGATATTAAGCTGCACACCTACAACCATCTGTTCTTCAACAAAGTTGACAATAACAAGGCTTTCTATTCAACAAACAGTGCTGGAATAACTGGCTAGCCACATGCAGAAGATTGAAACTAGAGCCCTTCCTTTCACTGTGTAACAAAAATTAAGACAGATTAAAGACCGAAATGTAAAACCTATAACTATAAAAATCCTACAAGAAAACCTAGGAAATATCATTCTGGCCATAGGCCTTGGCAATGATTTCATGAAGACTCCAAAAGCAATTGTAATGAAAACAAAAATTAACAGGTGGAACCTGATTAGACAAAAGAGCTTCTGCAGAGCAAAAGAAACTAGCAGTAGAGAAACAACCTACAGGATGGGAGAAATATTTGCAAACTATGTATCCACGAAAGGTCTCATATCCAGAATCTATAAAGAACTTAAAGTAATCAACAAGCGAAAACCAAACAGCCCCATTGAAAAATGTGCAAAGGACATGAACAGACACTTCTCAAAAGAAGACATACATGCAGCCAACAAGCGTATTAAAAATGCTCAACATCCATAATCATTAGAGAAATGCAAATTAAAACCAATGAGCTACCATCTCAGATCAGTCAGAATGTCCATTATTAAAAAGTGAGAAAACAGATGCCTGGCAATGCTGTGGAGAAAAGGGAACACTTATACACTGTTTCTGGGATTGTAAAGTAGTTCAGCAAGTGTAGAAACCAATCTGGAGATTACTCAAAAAACTTGAAACAGAGCTACCATTCAACTTAGCAATCTCATTTTTGGGTTCATACTGAAAGAAATACGAATTGTTGCACTAGAAAGATACATACCCACATACGTTCATTGTAGTACTTCTTTAAAAAATAGTAAAGACATGGAATCAACCCAGATGCCAACCAATGGTGGACTGGATAAAGAATATTTGTTACATATGCATCATGGAATTCTGTGTAGCCACAAAAAGATGAAATCATGTGCCTTGCAGCAAGGTGGATGCACCTGGAGGCTGTTAGCCTAAGTGAATTAATGCAGGAACCCAAAACCAAATACCGTGTGTTCTTTCTTATAAATGGGACCTAAATATTGAGTACACATGAACACAAAGAGGAGAATGATAGACACCAGGGCTTATCTGAGATGGTGGGTGGGAGGAGGGTGATGACTGAAAAACCACCTATTGGATCTATGCTGACTACTTGGATGATGAAATAATTTGTACACCAAACCTCAGTGACACATAATTTGCCCATGTAACAAATCTGCACAAGTACCCTCTTAATTGAAAACAAAAGTTGGAAGATAAAAAAGATTTTGCTGGTAGGTATGGACAGTCAAGAAACTTTCTATAACTGTCTTCAGGAGTCAGCAAAGATTTTGTTAAAGGGCTAGAGAGTAAATATTTTAGGCTTTGCTGGCCGTGAGTTCTCTGTTGCAACTACTTAACTCTGCCATTGTAGTGTGGAAGCAGTGATAGACAATATGTAAATAAATAAACATGATAGTCTTCCAATAAAACTTTATTTACACAAACTGGCAATGGACTCGATTGGCCTGATGATTGTAGTTTGCTGACCCCTAGTCTAAGTAATTACATGGGTAGTAACAGTAGAGTTTAATAATTAGGGCAAGTACAGAGTGATATGAGACACAGACCACTTTTGTTAGGAGGGTGATCAGACCCCGAGGAAGTTAAAAAACACACACACACACAATATCTTGTTGATAGATTTTTTAAAGGGATGGAGTTTTATGGTTAAATGAATTGGCAATTAGATTGAGTGAAATAGGTTTCCTCACAGCATAATTTTTCAAAAAGTCTAAAATGCAAATATATTTCAAAAAGACTGTATAGAAAACTGCATTTTCTAGCAATTTAAACATGACATCTTTTTCTCTTGGTGCTTGTTGAACTATAGATTTAGAACACATTTGTGTCTCTTTGTACTACTTTTATTTCTATTTAAGTGTGAAATAAATTTAATACATATGTAAGCCATAAACACATATTTTTTCTTGTCATTGAATGTATAGTAATTTAAATAATTGGTAGTTAAAATAGAAACTATATACACAGAGTAAAAGTTAACTTTGATTATGAGTCTAAATTATCAGAATGGCTACTGCAATAAACAAATGTTTTCATCTTGTACCTGCTCTTTGCGGTTCATCATAAAAGTCTTTAAACAAATTTATATGTGGCCGATACTGGGACCAAAATGCTCAGTGCCAAATTCCAAAGTTTGGAGTTAAAACCTACAGGTAAATGTGAACAACATGTTGTCCTTCATGGGTTGGACTGAATAGTGAAAACTGGCGATCGAGATGCTAAATTTCCCCGTTAATACTATATCTTCTTCAGCAATAAAGTGTGTGTCATTTACTATTTGTGAAATAATTATAAGGTTTCATACAACTCAACAATTAAAATTAAATGAGATTAAATATTTTAATGCACATTGCAAAACTCGTTGAAAAAACTGTGACCTTTATGCTGACTTCTGCAGTCACCAAGTGGTGGCCTCTTGAATATTTTAATTGGTTTATATAGTACTGTGTGTATTAGTGTTTGGAACGTTTCAACCAACTTTCCACTACTGAGACTGTTTATCTAGAATCTTGTACAGATGAGTATGTTTTATGGTCATAATATTACATCATGTAAATAATAAATAAATTTTAAAAGCAAAAATAAAGCACTTGAGTAGTGACTGGTGTAGAGGGCTGACATTTCCACCCTGTCTCTGTGTCTGAGCCGAAGGGTAAGGATGTCTTTCTGTTGCACCCTTCTGCAACTGTCTCCTCAAAGGCCCATCACACCTCATTTGGTCTTTGCAAATCATGCTCTTTGGGGATTCACGGGTGCTACTTTGTACAGTACTGCAGTTTGCATGCCTTCCTTATTTACTAGAAAGCTGTACATACAAACACGGTAGGTATTGTAGCTTTAATGGAGAGAAAATGAAAATAATCTGAGGATATTTATCTTGCAAAATCACTTTTTTGGCTTAATTTCAGTTTATGATTCTGTCTACGGATTTTTGCTAGGAAGAAAGTCAGTAATGTTTTTACCGTTGGAAGAATATCAGTTAATTAGTAATCTTGACAACCCTGACCCTGGTAAAGCTTATGTCCTCTGGAAAGCACCTAATCCCAGGTCTGGCAGCTCTGACTGTAACTGTCAGTTTGCCATTTCATTACTGCCTCATATGTAATCTGGAATACACACATGCACATCAAATACATCCTGTAATTTTACCTCAAATTTTAAAATAAAATTGTCTAATGAATAGCCTTTGTAAAGTCACAAAGTTAGGACTCCAGTGTAGACAATGGCCCGGAAATCCCACTTAAAACTATTTTAGCATATATATTTAATACATATTATATAATTAAATGTTATGATTATATCTCAAATTATTTTTGTGTACATTTTCTAGTATCCAAATACATGGAAAGAAAGGAGTAGTGTAGGAGATTAAAAATTATTTTCTTCTCTAGCATGTTCAGTTAACAATTTATAACCAAAAGAGCTAAAACTAAAGATTACATGTACCTTTCCTGTCAAAATGTTTTGTGCTTTATTAAAAATCAAAAGAGAACATTTGTTTTTGTTGCTATTTTCCTAATTCAGTGGTATTGCCCAAGTCCATGAGTAGCTCATTGTAAAGACGATTTGCATCCCAATGACTTCACGTTAATAGCTAACAAAATTGTCATTCAATGTTTGTCACACCTATGAAATAAAGATATAAAAACACAGTTTAAATTATTTCTCACAATCATATGCTGTGTGTATCTTTTGAAAATGAAGGCTCTATCTAGAACTGCTTGCAAATATGTAACACTCTACAACCATCCAAGACGCATTTTTTGTAGAAAACTAGTATTAAATTAAATTGTTCCAACTATTGTTTTCAACACATGCTACTTAATTAAACTCCGCCTCACTGGTTGAAATCACATCAGTGGTGACAGAAGGGGAGAGCTGCAAACTGTATCGTCAACATCAACCCCAGGAAGGTCAAGAGCCCGACCTTGGAGTAATAGGAGGCCTTCATAACTTAAGAGACCCAAGAAAACACGCAAGTTCCCTGACGGTCCTAACTGTGATGAAAATCATCCACTCAGGTGGGAATTATTGTAAATCTCCGTCTGCATGGCAGATTTACATCTCCTTACCTCCATAAAATTCAGCGTTAATGGCACAACACCTATTAAGCTGAGGTATTTCTAGGTGTAGTACGTCATGGTATTTTCCTGCACAGTTGACATTATTCTTGGCATTTCACTGCCTGCCTCATGAGGTGGCCAAGAAGGAAAATATAGTAGCTTGCACTCACTTCTCAAGGACAAAATGCCACATCTTACCAGAGGAAACATTCAGAAAGTGAAGAGCAAATATCGAGAATAATAAGTTTGAAAAATGTGGTGTGTGAGAAATCCGGGGGCTTAGGGGAAAAACGTTTTGTTTCATGGAATACAATTTTAATACAGTACCAACTTCCCAGTTTTTAGCTTTTTCAAAAGGGACAAACATTTACAAAAGCTCATTCTTAGAGCTGGGTATATGAAGGACAGAAAATGGGATCTTTGACATAAACTCAGTCTTAGAGCTTGTACTTCTACTGTGCTTGTACAGGAAAACCCTGGGGCCTCCAAAACATGTGGGTGGCACTTGCCGACGACACAAGCTGAGCAGGGTTTTGAGTACCCAGGGCAACAAAATGTCCAGGCAATCCCTTGAGATAGCACCTTGAGAACCTGGCAGACTGAATAACTTCATTCTTATTCACGTAAACCCAGGGAAAAATAATTTCATCCCTTACTGTACACTGCTTCTATTCTCCCTCCTAAGAGCACTGTAAGTCAGTAGTTACAAGCATATACTGAACCCTTTGACTCATTGTTGCAATGCTTTCGGCCACACTGCAGGGTAGTCAATTCTAGCAGCTAATATCATTGCACCTTATGTGGGCTGAACACACATTTAAAAAACCATATGGTAGCATTCCACAACTGAAAGAGGTGGGTGACGTTTTTCTCACTCAAAGTTCACGGAGAGGCAACTGCCAAATGACTAACCCAAGGTCGTACTGTTAGCTAATAGTAGATCCGGGACTGAAGAAACAGGTGTTCTTGTGCTCCAGAGAAACTTCACCTGAGCGCAGATAAAATCTCACCATGCTTTTTTTCTCATGGAGTTAGCGGTGGGTAATATCACACAGAAAAAAGCATTGCTTCTTAGCTTTTGCTCCTTTTCACTTTGGCAAAAAAGGAGGAGAGAAGATGAATTATTGAAGTTTTAAGCGAATTTTTAGAAAGAGAAGTTGTATTTCTTTTGGGCGTAGTGTGTATTGCTGCTTGTTGATCCATTTCTTTACTTGCAGCAGTATCCCTTTCATTCTATATTAGCAATAAAGGGCTCCGTAGGAAAGCCTCATGTGCAACAATAGGGTCATTACACAGCGCTTTGGATGTATGGTGTTTATTGATGCTACAAACTATTAGAAATAGCCATATAGATCTTGTGGAAGAGCCACCTTTAAATGGCTGGTAATGGTTTCACACAATAGAGGCTCAGAAAATATTTGCTTTTTGATTTGCTGCTTTTGTAGATAATCTTTGTGAACCTATATCTAAGATAATCCAGTATGGAACATGAATAGCCTGAAAAAATTAATATACTGAAATGTTCAACATGTATCATTTGTTTATAGGTTTTTCTCTACAAGGATTTTTCTTGGTGCTGTGCTGCGTGCTTTTACTGTCACTGCAAAGCAGAGCAGAAAAGTTCCTATAATGTTAACTATCAGCAAGTGGTGTAGGCTGCTTTTGACTTACTGGGAAAGTACAAGAGCTTTCTAGTTGGACCATGGTCCATGAGATAACCTGTCAGCTGTCAGCGTCATCATATTAAACCCACTAAGGCAGAGACCCTTTGGCTTGCTGGGTGGAACATGGTTGTTACAGACTGAATGCTTGCATGTCCCCAAATTCATATACTGAAAGCTTAACTTTCAATATGACTGTATTTGAAGACAATGAGGAAGGTAATTAAGGTTAAATGAGTTCATAAGAGTGGGCCCTGATCCAATAGAATTAGCGTCTTTCTAAGAAGAGAGTACTATTTAGTCATAAAAAGGAATAAAATTGTGTTTTTTGTAGCAAGATGGATGGAACTGGAGGCCATGATCTTAAATGAAACAATTCAAACATAGAGAAAAAAACCACTTCATCTTCTCACTTATGTATGGGAGTTTAATAACGTGTACACATGGATGTAGAGTGTGGGAGAGCAGACAATGAAGACTCAGAAGAATGAGGGAGGGAGTGGGATAGGGATGGATAATTAGAAATTACTTAACAGGTACAATGTCCATTATCTGGGTGATTGATACTCTCAAAACCCTGACTTCACCACAGTGCAATCTGTGCATGTAACAAAATTACGCTCGTACCGCATACGTTTATACAAATATATGTGTGTGTGTGTGTACATATATATATATATACTTGTATCACATACATTTATACAAATATATGTGTGTATATGTGTGTGTGTGTATATATTTATTTATTTTAAAGAAAACATACCAGAGAGTTCACTTTCTACCAGAGAGAGAGTTCACTTTCTGTCTTCACCATGTGAAGACACAGAAGGTGGACAGATGTGGACGTCTGTGGACGTCTACAAACCAGGAAGAGAGTCACCACAAGAAACCAACCCTGCCAGACTTTGATCTTGGACTCTAGCTTCCAGAACTATGAAAAATAAGGATCTATGGTTTTGGCCAGCCACCCTGTCTCTGATATTTTTTTTTATGTCAAACAGAGCTAACTACTATAGTTACTATTTACAACAAAGGCATGACATGATCAATCAACAAACAAACACTTTTTGAAAAGAATTACATGCTTCCAGGTCTTAAAAAATAGAACTGTTATTTTTCTCTTTTTAATATAAAAATATTTTTGGGAACTCAAACAAATATCACATGCAAGCTATTAAAAATTAATGCATGATTAATTTTTAATCAGCTTTCCACCAGCCCAATTTTTGGTAGACCAACTGAAAAAAATCTTATAAGTTTAAGTAGATTTAATTATTTAAGGACTGATCATGTCATGTGCATTCTATTATGGTCCCTCAGATTTCCTTTAGTTTTGCCCTGTGGACCAAGCACATCCTTGCAAAGGGCCTCACAAATAGCTACTGCTTCCATAACAGCCATTCAGAGTCAGTCATGTTGAGTTTCTCCAAGATGTGAAATTATGTTTTCATAGCAGAAAACACTAATTTAAGTTGAAATATGTTGGAAAATGTCATTTCCTTTGCAAACCAAACAAATTAAGATGAAGAAAAATATCACTTAGTGGAATTCAGAGCTTGCTGTGAAATTTTGAGAGTTCTAGAAATTTGGCAAAACCTAAAGTATTGCTTGGCATTTATACCCTGGGATGAGTATTTTAGGAGTTCAAATTAAACTTGTTGATAGATACATACTGAGAATGTGTTAACTTGGTGATATTTCTATTTCTTGCTATAAATACTGTCCTACAAGCTGAAGATTTGTCTCATATATAACCTATTCAAGATACTGTGTTATGCAGATGAAAGATTTATATTTACTACATATTAAAAAAATCATGGTCATATGCCCATGGGATTCAGTATACCCAAGTTTTTATAAAATTAAACATAGAAAATCAAAATTTACTTGTGTGATAGATTTCAAGGTTGCCACTGTGCTATATTTCATTTACTGATTTAAGAGCAAATGGCAGGTCATAAAAGTTAAAATGCAGGAAGGCTACTAAGAAGTTATTTTTCCATTGTGTAGAGGATAAGTGTGTTTAAATGCTATATGTAGTTACTTGAGCCACTGCTATATTTCGTTATATACATCTCTATTCTATATAGGTTGGGCTATTGGATTCTGTTAACATCTCAATTTTTATGTAAGACACTGGACAAGTCAAGCTGCAGCTCAGACAAGATGGAATAGAAAGAAACATGACAGTCTTTGTGGAGATCTTATGGAGGTGGAAACCATTATTGCTGAGATGTTATAAATTTATCTTTTGAAGCCAAAGTTCTAAATTTAAAACTTTTTTATTACTGGTATTTGAATTATAATCCAATAGAATAATCTTCAACTACTACAATTCTTGAAGATTTCTCCACTCTCTATTGCTAAATAAAATAAAATATGTATAACATCTAGTATAGCACTTGCAAAAATGTTATTGTGTTTTCCTTCTTAACAGAGGACCAGGAGTGGGGAAAGGGAACACTTATATCTTCTTTGGATGCAGTGTGGCCATTGATCAGCTCTTAAATTTGATGGTGAAAGAGCTGAAGGGAAAGCAATCGAAAGAAGGCAGGCTAGGACTAATATGTATGTTTTTGGAGAAAGAGCATCTGATTTCAGAATCTTTTGGATAACAACTTTGGAACCAAAACAATTCCTAGCATGCAGTGGAAATAGATAATGATTTGTCAGATAAACAAACTGATAGATACATAAGAATAATAATTGTCAAAATATGCTTACTGCTGACTAAGTAAGCCAGAAACAGAAGACGAAGAGTGTGTTAGTCTTCTCAGGCTGCCATGACACAATGCCACAGACTGGGTGGCTTCAACAACCAAAATGTATTTTCTCACAGTTCTGGATGCTCAAAGTCCCAGATCTAGGTGCCCTCAGTGTCAGTTTCAGTGTGCCCCTCCTTCTGGCTTGCAGCTAGAGGCCTTCTTGCTTTGCCCTAATATGGTCTTCCCTCTGTCTGCACGTGGAAGGAGACCAATCGCTAGGTCTTTTCCTCTTGTTACAAGGATACCAGTCCTCTCAGATTAGGGCCCCACCCTAAGACATCATTTAACCACAATCACTTTCTTAAAGGTCCTATGTTCAAATAGTCACATTGCGGGTTAGGGCTTCACCATGTACATTTTGATGGTCCGCAATTCAATCCATAACATGGAACAGCACTGGGATTATGAGGAATGTGAAGTATATCCATTGGGAAGCTATTATATAGCAACCACTGTAATTATCTTTATATCTTTCACCTTGAAGACTAGTTTTAGAACCATAAGGTCTATTCCAATCTAATAGCTGCAGCGTGAAGATACAAGGAATTTTAATTCATTCAATGTATATACAATATGTTTCAAGCTTTCAGATTTAAGAGTACTAATAAAAATTCTCTTTAGGGTGGCCTACAAATTTTGCTTGAGTTAAATTCCTTCACACTATTTCCCCAAAACAACAACACACAAGCCAAAAACACGCTTGCCTAAACTCAGTGTTTGATTAAGTAAAACCTATCTTATAGTCTGTTTGAACTTTACTTGAATATGGTTGATTCAAAGGAGAAGAACTGAGTAGCTGTGAATTTTATATTCCCAGCTATTTAGCAATATTTATTGATCAATTAAAAGATTGTATAATTTAATATAAATTCAATTTTACGTGAATAATCCAGAAAAATTATAAGGCATTACACAGTGATTTTGCTATATTATTTATAAAGATCTCTGTAATTTTCATTTTTATTTTTAAATTAAAAGAACATCGTGGCTACAAGGGGTTTAACTTTGTATTCTAACAAATTCCCTGGGCAACTTAGTTCTGTTCTTACTCATAAAACATATTTTATTAGTTAAAAGAATACATCTTGAACATTTCAGCTTATATTAAACTCCAGAGCCGTTATCTGGAAAAGATACTTATTAGTGTTATATAAAAATATTACAATTCGCATTTCAGGATGAGTTGAAAACATGTTATTTCTTGAAGTAATTTGTTAGATAAATTCAGAAGAAATAGCAATGTTGATTCATATGTGGCTTTATTTTCATATTTTCTTCTGAATGTGCTTTGTTGAATTATGATTTTACCTATAAATCTTGCAGATAACTTATTATCGTTCTCAGACTATTCAGGTAGCTAGATTATTTCTAATCTAATATTGTTTGTTTTACACATGAGATATATTTTTATAAAAGCATATGTATTTTGTTGTCACCCATGACAAAAGTAGCAGGGCGTGGGGTTATGAAAAGAAGTTTCTCTTTCTTCAGCATTGCAATATATTTAATTTCTTCTATTTCTTTTTTTTCCCTCCTCTTTTCATTTTTTTCTTCCACTTGCCTTGCTAATCATGGTTTCTTATTCCCCATTCATGTCTCTCTCCAACAAGCATCTAAAGTATACATATTTCCCTGAATCGTCGCAAATCATTTGCTTTTAAGTGTTCCCTTTTTCCTCCCATTCTTGCACACACATACAAAGGAACATGTAGAAATAGCTAGGTACTTACTTTCAGGCTATTTCCAAGCAAATTTTAAATAATAGTGGAAGATTGCTATTTGAAACTAAATAGCATGTAAGTTGATTTTCTTCTGTCTTTGTGAATAGGAGGATGATGTTAGCTGATCATGAAATTTCATAGTTTTCTGACATACATAAATCTTTTCACCTGTAGTTAGTATAACCTCCTCCCTATTCCTGCCTTTTGATTAACCGCTGAGATATGGTCTTTTTGCAAGGCTGTCAGAATTACAGTTTTTGAAACAGAAATGCAAGGATATACACTACTTGGTTGTATGTGTTCGAGACCAGAGGAGAGTTTCTATTGCTTCTCCTTTCATTGTAGTTTGGTGGTTTTTCAGGAAATTAAATGACAATACAAGAGCATATAGTTTTAGAGGGGATGCTGTATTTTACGTTAAAATTTTTATTTTATTGCTTGATTTAATTTTACTTATACTGTGCATAGGCCAATCTGGGAAGCAGTAGTTGGTCTGAGCCATGATGTTATGTTCACCGCTATGAACTTTGTTCTATGAGCTCAATTATAATGATAGGAGCCCAGTGATTACAGCTTCAGAGTTTCTAGAAACCTGAATTGGTGGGGCATGTTGCATGACAGCATCCAGAATATATAAAGATTATCTGGTTTCCTTTAAGTGCTCTGCTAATTCTGCTTGATGATGCTCACAGATGAGACCACTATAATTATAGAATTTTAGATCCACTAGAATTGTAGAATATTTATACCTGTGAAAAATTTGAAAAGATTTACATCGAAATTGTTCAGTTAGAGTTCTGTAGAAAGCCATACCCATGAGATATTGTAGTCATCAAGATACTTTGGGTACTAATGGACAGAAATCTAACTCAAGGAAAGAAACAATTACTTGAAAGACAAATAATGTAACTTACACAGGAAGCGAGGGCTGCTCTGCAGCTCTCAGACACTGGAACTAGAGACTCAGTGTTGGCAAGATCGTTTCTGGCAATCTTAGTTGTACCTTTCTGTGGGTATAGGCTCCAGCCTTTTAGATTCTTCTATATGGAAACATTTCTCCAAAGAACAAGAGAAAAAAGGAATTTTCGCCAAAATCCCCATGTGGAAAAATACTGAGGAAAGTCTCTTATTGGACTAGTTACAGCCAAGTGAGCATTAGGAATAATTTTTGGACCAGAAATACGAGGTGCCAAGATCAGTCATGTGTCGATTAGGTATTTGTGTCTGTAGCCAGAAACATAGGCCACAATATTTGGTAGTTCAATGAGAAAGACAAAGTTCTAGTCGCTAAGGGGAGGGAGGTGGTTATAGGTAGCAAAAATGTCGAATGTTTACAAAAGTACACTCTGTGAATGTGAAGCACCTACATCTATTTTTCCATGTGTATAATTTTTTGTTGTTATTCTACAGTAATTCTAATAAATTGCTGTTTTTATTCATGTTATCTTTGATTGACATAATATTGCTTACATTTATGGGGTATAACTAGATGTTTTGATACATGTACGCAATGTCGATTGATTAATCAAGCTAACATATCCATCAGCTTGCTTACCCATCATTTTTAAGATGAGACATTTGAAATATACTCTGTTATTCTGAAATATATAATAAACAATTGGTTACTGTAGTCACCCTGCTGAACAATAGATCTTAAAATCTATTCCTCTTGTCTACTTAAAACTTCGTACACTTTAATCAGCAACTCCACATTCTTTCCTTTCCACCTACCCAGCCTCTGGTAGCCATTATTGTACTCTCTACTTCTACGAGTTGACCTTTTTTAAGATATTACATGTAAGTGAAGTCATGTTGTATTTGTCTTTCTGTGCCTGGCATATTTCATAGCATCATGTCATCCAGGTTCATTCACATTGTCATAAATGATAAGCTATCCCTCATTTTAAGGCTGGATAGTATTCCATTGTGTATAGATGCACTTCACCTTTATTCTTCTACTAATCATTTTAATCAATTTTGTGTCTTGATTATTGTGAATAATGCTGTAATAAAAATGGAAGTGCAGACATCCTTTTAACACATTGATTTCTTTTTCTTTTTCTCTTTCTTTTTTTATGTGCTTTAGGTTCGGGGGTACAAGTGCAGATCATGCAGGATTGTTGTATAGGTACATACATGGTTATGTGGTTTGCTGCATCCATCCCCCGTCACCTATATCTGACATTTTTCTCCATGTTATACCTCCCCAACCTCCCCACACCTCTCACTGGCCCTCCCCTAGCCCCCCTAACAGACCCCAGTGTGTGTGATGCTCTCCTCCCTGTGTCCATGTGTTCTCATTGTTCAACACCCACCTATAAATGAGAACATGCACTGTTTGATTTTCTCTTCTTGTATCAGTTTGCTGAGAATGATGGTTTCTAGATTCGTCTGTGTCCCTTGTCAAAGGACAAGAACTAATCATTTTTATGGCTGCATAGTATTCTATGGTGTATATGTGCCACATTTTCTTTGTCCAGTCTATCGTGGATGGGCATTTGGGTTAGTTCCAGGTTTTCGCTATTGTAAACAGTGCTGCAATGAACATATGTGTGCATGTATCCTTATGATAGAATGATTTATAATCCTTTGGGGATATACCCAGTAATGGGATTGCTGGGTCAAATGGAATTTCTATTTCTAGGTCCTTGAGGAATTGCCACACTGTCTTCCAAGTGATTGAACTGGTTTACACTCCCACCAACAGTGTAAAAGTGTTGCTATTTCTCTGCATGCTCTCCAGCATCAGTTATCTCCAGATTTTTTAATGATTGCCATTCTATATGGCGTGAGATGGTATCTCAATGTGGTTTTTATTTGGATTTCTCTAATGACCAGTGATGATCAGCATTTTCTCATATGTTTGTTGGCCACATATATGTCTTCTTTTGAAAAGTGTCTGTTCATGTCCTTCACCCACTTTTGAATGGGATTGTTTTGTTTTTTCCTTGTGTATCTATTTTAGTTCTTTGTAGATTTCGGATATTAGCCCTTTGGCAGATGGGTAAATTGCAAAAATTTTTTCTCATTCTGTTGTTTGCCAGTTCACTCTAATGATTGTTTCTTTTGCTGTACAGAAGCACTGAAGTTTAATTAGATCCCATTTATCTATTTTGACTTTTGTTGCCATTGCTTTTGGTGTTTTAGTCATGAAGTCCTTGCCTATGCCTATGTCCTGAATGGTTTTGCCTAGGTTTTCTTCTAGGGTTTTTATGGTGTTAAGTCTTATGTTTAAGTCTTTAATCTATGTGGAGTTAATTTTAGTGTAAGGTGTCAGGAAGGGGTACAGTTTCTGCTTTCTGCATATGGTTAGCCAATTATCACAACACCATTTGTTAAACAGGGAATCCTTTCCCCACTGCTTGTTTTTGTCAGATTTGTCAAAGAGCAGATGGTTTAGATGTGTGGCATTGCCTCTGAGGCCTCCGTTCTGTTCCATTGGTCTATATCTCTGTTTTAGTACCAGTATCATGCTGTTTTAATTACTGTAATCTTGTAGTATAGTTTGAAGACAGGTAGTGTGATGCCTCCGGCTTTGTTCTTTTCCTTAGGATTGTCTTGGCTATGTGGCTGTCTTTTAGTTCCATATGAAGTTTAAGGTGGTTTTTTCCAGTTCTATGAAGAGGGTCATTGGTGGCTTGATGGGAATAGCATTGAATCTATAAATTACTTTGGGCAGTATGGCGATTTTCACAATATTGATTCTTCCTAATCATGAGCATGCAATGTTTTTCCATCTGTTTGTGTCCTCTCTTATATCCTTGAGCAGTGTTTTGCAATTCTCCTTGAAGAGGTCCTTTATGTCCTTTGTTAGTTGTATTCCTAGGTATTTTATTCTCTTTGTAGCAATGATGAATGGGAGTTCACCCTTGATTTGGCTCTCTGTTGGTCTGTTATTGGTGTATAAGAATGCTTTTGATTTCTGTACATTGGTTTTGTATCTTGAGGCTTTGCTAAAGTTGCTTGTCAGTTTCAGGATATTTTCGGCTGAGAGGATGGGATCTTCTAAATACATAAGCATATCATCTGCAAATAGAGACAATTTGACTTCCTCCTTTTGTAACTGAATATCCTTTATTTCTTTTTCTTTCCTGATTGCTCTGGCTAGAACTTCCAATACTATATTGAATAGGAGTGGTGAGAGAGGGCATCCTTATCTAGTGCCAGATTTCAAAGGGAGTGATTCCAGTTTTAGCCCATTCAGTATATTGGTTGTGGGTTTGTCATAAATAGTAAATAGCTTTTATTATTTTGAGGTAGGTTCCACTGGTACCTAGTTTATTGAGAGTTTTTAGCATAAAGGGCTGTTGTATTTTGTTGAAGGCCTTCTCGGCATCTATTGAGATAATCATGTAGTTTTTGTCTTTGGTTCTGTTTATGTGGTGGATTACGTGTATAGATGTGTGTATGTTGAGCCAGCCTTGCATCCCAGGGATGAAGCCTACTTGATCATGATGGATAAGCTTTTTGATGTGCTGTTGCAATCGATTTGCCGTATTTTATTGAAGATTTTTGCATCTATGTTCATCATGAATATTGGCCTAAAGTTTTCTTTTTTTGTTGAGTCTCTGCTGGGTTTTGGTATTAGGATGACGTTTGTCTCATAAAATGATTTGGGAAGAATTCCCTCTTTTTGTATTGTCTGGACTAGTTTCAGAAGGAGTGGTACCAGCTCCTCTTTGTGTGTCTGGTAGAATTCGGCTGTGAACCCATCTGGATCTGGGCTTTTTTAGTTGGTAGGCTATTAATTGCTGCCTCAATTTCAGCCTTTGTTACTCGTCTACGCAGGGTTTCAATTTCTTAGTGGTTTAGGCTTGGGAGGGTGCAAGTGTCCAGGAATTTATCCATTTCTTCCATGCTTACTGCTTTATGTGCATAGAGTTGTTTGTAGTAATCTCTGATTGTAGTTTGTATTTCTGTGGAATCTGTGGTGTGGTGATATCCCTTTTATCGTTTTTTTTATTGCATCTATTTGATTCTTCTCTCTTTTCTTTTTTATTAATCTGACCAGCAGACCATCTATTTTTACTGATCTTTTCAAAAAACCAGCTCTTGAATTTTTGATCTTTTGAAGGGTTTTTCGTGGCTCTGTCTTCTTCATTTCTGCTCCAATCTTAGTTATTTCTTGTCTTCTGCTACCTTTTGAGTTTTTTAAATCTTTCTCCTCTAGCTCTTTCAATTTTAATGATATTGTGTCAATTTTCAATCTTTCTTCGCTTCTCATGTGGGCATTTATTGCTATAAATTTCCCTCTAGACACTGCTTTAAATGTGTCCCAGAGATTCTGGTATGTTGTGTCTTTGTTCTCATTGGTTTTGAAGAACATCTTTATTTCTGCCTTCATTGACATTCAGGAGCCAGTTGTTCAGTTTCCATAAAGTTGTGCAGTTCTGAGTTTGTTTCTTAATCCTGAATTCTAATTTGATTGTACTGTGGTCTGAGAGACTGCTATGATTTCTGCTCTTTTGCAATTTCTGAGGAGTGATTTACTTCCAATTATGTGGTCAATTTTAGAGTAGGTGTGATGTGCTGCTGAGAAGAATGTATATTGTGTGGATTTGGGGTGGAGAGTTCTGTAGCTATCTATTAGGTCTGCTTGATCCAGATCTGAGTTCAAGTTTTAGATATGCTTGTTAATTTTCTGTGTCGTTGGTCTTCCTAATATGGACAGTGTAGTGTTAAAGTCTCCCACTATTATTGTGTGGGAGTCTAAGTCTCTTTATAGGTCATTAAGAACTTGCTTTATGTATCTGATGCTCCTCCATTGGGTGCATATATATTTAGGATTGTTAGCTCTTCTTATAGCATTGATCATTTTACCATTATGTAATGCCCTTCTTTGTCTATTTTGATCTTTGTTGGTTTAAAGTCCATTTTATCAGAGACCAGGATTGCAACTCCTGCTTTTTTTTGCTCTCCATCTGCTTGGTAAATCTTCCTCCATCCCTTTATTTTGAGCCTATATGTGTCCTTGCATGTGAGATGGGTTTCCTGAATATAGCACACTGATGGGTCTTGCCTTTTTATCCAATTTGCCAGTCTGCGTCTTTTGATTGAGGCATTTAGCCCATTTACATTTAGGGTTAATATTGTTATGTGTGAATTTGATCCTGTCATTTTGATGCTAGCTGGTTGTTTTGCCCAGTAGTTGATGCAGTTTCTTCATGGTTTCAATGGTCTTTACCATTTAGTACATTTCTTGAGTGGCTGTTACTGGCTGTTCCTTTCCACGTTTTGTGCTTCCTTCAGGAGTTCTTGTAAGGCAGGCCTGGTGGTGATGAAATCTCTCAGCAATTGCTTGTTCGTAAAGGATTTTATTTCTCCTTCGCTTATGAAGCTTAGTTTGGCTGGATATGAAATTCTAGGTTGAAAGTTCTTTTCTTTGATGTTGAATATTGGCCCCCACTCTCTTCTGGCTTGTGTGATTTCCACTGAGAGATTCACGGTGAGTCTGATGGGCTTCCCTTTGTGGGTAACTCGACCTTTCTCTCTGGCTGCACTTAGCCTTTTTTCCTTCATTTCAACCCTGGTGAATCTGATGATTATGTGCCTTGGGGTTGCTCTTCTTGAGGCATATCTTTGTGGTGTTCTCTGTATTTCCTGGATTTGAATGTTGGCCTGCCTTGCTAGGTTGGGAAAGTTCTCCAGTATAATATCCTGAAGAGTGTTTTCCAGCTTGGATTCATTCTCTCCATCACATTCAGGTATATCTATCAAACATAGATTATGTCTTTTCATATAATCCCATATTTCTTGGAGGCTTTGTTCATTTTTTTCACACTTTTTTCTCTAAACTTTCCTTCTCATTTCATTTCATTGAGTTGATCTTCAATCTCTGATATCCTTTCTTCTGCTTGGTTGATTTGGCTATTGAAACTTCTGTATTCTTGCAAAGTTCTTGTGCTGTGATTTTCAGCTTCATCAAGTCGTTTATATTCTTCTCTAAGCTGTTTATTCTAGTTAGCATTTTGTTAAACCTTTTTTCAAGGTTCTTAGTTTCTTTGCATTGGGTTAGAACATGTTATTTTAGCTCAGAGAAGTTTGTTATTACTCACCTTCTGAAGCCTGTTTCTGTCAATTCATCAGATTCATTCTCCATCCAGCTTTTTTTCCTTGCTGGTGAGGAGTTGTGATCCCTTGGAGTGGGAGAGGCATTTTTGGTTTTTGGTGTTTTCATCATTTTTGCAGTGGTTTCTTCCCATCTTTGTGGATTTATCTACCTGTGGTCTTTGTAGTTGGTGACTTTCATATGGGGTCTCTGAGTGGACATCCTTTTTGTTGATGTTGAAGCTATTTCATTCTGTTTTATAGTTTTCCTTCTAACATTCAGGCCTCTCTGTTGCAGGACTGCTGGAGGTCCACTCCAGATCCTGATTGCCTGGTGATTACTTACAGTGGCTGCTGAACAGGAAGGGTTGCTGCCAGTTTCTTCTGTAATCTTTGTCCCAGAAGGATACCTGCCCGATGTCAGCCTGAGCTCTCCTTTATGAGGTGTCTCTTTGGATATACAGGGGTGGGGGAGCTGCTTGAGGAGACAGTCTGTCCCTTATAGGAGCTCAAGTGCTGAGCTGGGAGCTCCATTGTTCCATTCAGAGCTGCTGGGCAGGTACGTTTAAGTCTCCTGCAGCAGCACTCATAATCCCCTCTTCCCAGGTGCTCTGTCCTGGGAGGTGAGGCTTTATTTATAAGTTCCTGGTGTACTGCTGCCTTTTTTCAGAGATGCCCTGTTCAGCAAGGAGGTAGTCTAGTCACAGTCTGCCAGCAGAGGTGTTGCTGAGCTGCCATGGGCTCTGCTCAGCTGCTGTGTAAACTTCCTTGTGGTTTTGTTTACAGTTAGAACTACCTCAGTAATGGTGGACTGCCTCGGTAATGGCAGACTGCCTTGGTAATGGCAGACTGCCTGGGTAATGGCGGACTGCATAAGTAATGGTGGACTGCCTCAGTAATGACGGACTGCCTCAGTAGTGGTGGTCTGCCTTGGTAATGGTGGACGCCCTTCCCTCCACTGAGCTGGACCATCCCAGGTCCTGCTGCACTTGCTCTGAAAGTCTCAATCCAGAGCGTTTCAGATTACTGGTCTTTGTGGGGATGGGACCTGCTGAGCCAGATTGCCTGGCTCCCTGTTTTAACCCCCTCTTTTTTAGATGAATGGGCGGCTCTGTCTCCCAGGTGTTCCAGGCAGTAGCTGAAATGGCCACTCAGATTTGTGTGAGTTTTTGTGCAGAAACCCACAGCACCAGCTGAAACAGCCATGCTGGAAACTCATGGTGCTTTTCGGCCCAGTAATCTCCTGGCCTGTGGGCAGTAAAAACTCGTTTGGAAATGCAGTGATCACTCACCCTCTGCATTGTTCTCGCTGGGAACTGCATTCCAGAGCTGTTCCTATTCGGCCATCTTGTATCTCTCTCAACACGTTGATTTCAATCCTTCTGGATATGTATGCAGAAGTGGAATTACTGAGTCATATAATACTGCTATTTTTAGTTTTTGAGGAACCTGCAACCCTTTTTTCATAATGGCTACGAATTTCCATTCTGACCAACTAAATGCACAAGTTATTTTCCTCTGTATCCTCACCAACATTTATCTTTCATTTTTGCTTTGATAAAAGTCATTCTAAAAATTGTAAACAAATATCTCATTGTAATTTTAATTTTTGTTTCCCTAATAATTAATTAAGATGAGCAATTTTTCATGTATCTACTGGCCATTTGTATGTCTTCTTTAGAGCAATGTCTGTTCAGTTCTTTTTTCCATTTTTTAAAATGGGTTGTTTCCTTGTCCTTGATTTGTTTAAGTTTATTATGTATTCTGCATATTAATCCCTTATTAGGTATATAGCTTGATACTGTGTTTTCCCATTCTCTGGGTTGGTTTTTCACTTTAATTGTTTGCTTTGCTGGGCAGAAGATTTTTAGTTTAATACCATCTCATTTGTCTCTTTTTGCTTTTGTGAACTGTGCTTTTCAAGTCCTTTCCAAAAAGTCACTGCCCAGACCTCTGTTTTAGAGCTTTTCTCCTATATCTTATTTTACATGTTCAGGTTCTACGTTTAAATTTTAATTCATGTTGAAGTGATTTTTATATATGGTGTGAGACAAGAATTCAATTTCTTCTTTTTGCCATTTTATATACAGTTTTTCCAATGACATTTATTGAACAGACTATTCTTTTCCCATTGCATGTTCTTGGCATCTTCGTCAAAAATCTTTTGACCATAAATGCATGAATTTATGCTTGGGATTTTTATACTGTTCCATTGGTCATGTGGGTCTGTTTTTATGCCAACACCATGCTATTCTATAATATGTTTTGAAACCAGGAAGAGAGATGTCTTCAGCTTTGTTCTTTTTGGTACAGAGTTTTGTGGCTATTCAGATCTTTTGTGGTTCCATACAACTTGATTATTATATTTCTCTGAAAAATCACATTAGAATTTTGATAGGGATTGCATTAAATCTGTAAATCATTATGAGTAGTATGAAATTTTCACAATACTAAATCTCCCACTCCATGAACATGGAATATCTTTCCATTTTTTTGTGTTTTCTTTAAATTGGTTATCAGTGTTTTATAGTTTTCAATATACAGGTCTTTTATCTTCTTAATTAAATTTATGACTAAGCATTTGATTTTTTTGTTGCTATTATAAATGAAATTATTTTATTAAATTTGTTTTTGGATAGGTCATTTTTAGTATATAGAAACATTATTGATTTTTGCATGTTGCTTTTATATCCTGCAACTTAATCCATTTATGAATTCTAAAAGTTTTTTTTTTTGGTGAAGATTTTAGCATTTTCTACATATAAGATATTGTCATCAGCAAATAGAGACAATTTTACTTCTTGCTTTCCTATTAGGATGCATTTTATTTCTCTCTCTTTCCTAATTTCTCTGGCTAGGACTTATAGTAAGTATGTTGAAAAGAAGTGATGAGAGTAGGCATTTTTGTTTTGTCCCTGATGGAAAAATTTTCAGCTTTTCACTATTGAGAATGAAATTAATCATGGGTTTGTAACAATGGCCTTTATTGTGTTGAAGCACATTTGCTCTGTACCTAATCTGTTGAGAGTTTTTATTATGAAAGGGTGTGGAATTCCATCAAATGTTTTTGCTGTATTTATTGAGATGATTATATAATTTATATCCTTTATTTTGTTACTGTGGTGTTTCCTTCCTTCCTTCCTTCCTTCCTTCCTTCCTTCCTTCCTTCCTTCCTTCCTTCTCCTTCTCTTTCTTTCTTTCTCTCTCTCTCTTTTTTCTTTCTCTTTTTCTTTCTTTTTTCCTTCTTTCTTTCCTTCTTTCTTTCTTTCTTTTCTCTCTTTCTTTCTCTTCTTCTTCCTTCTTTCCTTCCTTCCTCCCTTCCCTTCCTTCACCTCCTCTGTCTCTTCCTTTCTTGCTCTTTCTCTCTCTTCCTTCCTTCCTTAATTACTTTATTATATTTCTCTGAAGAATCACATTAGAATTTTGATAGGGATTGCATTGAATCTGTAGAGCATTTTGAGTAGTATGAATATTTTCACATTACTAAATCTCCCACTCCATGAACGTGGAATATCTTTCCTTTTACTTGTGTTTTCTTTA
>PVKP010000587.1:29195-186132 GCA_004027715.1 Plecturocebus donacophilus | reverse complement strand
TTTCGTCTCTGATAAAACAGACTTTAAAACAACAAAGAACACAAGAAACAAAGAGGGACATTACATGGTGGTGAAAGGATCAATGCAACAAGAAGAGCTAACGATCCTAAATATATACGCACTCATTACAGGAGCACCCAGATACATAGGGCAAGTTCTTAATGACTTACAAAGAGACTTAGACTCCCACACAATAATAATACAGGGCTTATTTTCTAGGACTGAGACAGACAACAAGCAAGTGCACATAACATACATATGTTAGATTGTGATGAGTGCTAACAGAGGGGATCAGCAGGAAAGCTGATGGGAAGCGTTGCAATTTCAGATCAGGTGCTCCAGGAAGGCCTCTCTGGAAAGGCAGCTGTGGAGTTCACAGAGAGCTGGCCTCCCTTATTCCAGGATGTGGAAATGAGTGGTGATTGAAAGATTCAGGTTCTTTCATTTAACATTTAGATTCATTAAATTCGTATTTAAAGAGTAGAGGAAAAACAATTTTGTTTTTAGATAATTGCTGATGAGGTGGCAATTCTTTTTAGTGGTAGGAAATGATACGTGTCTGAAAGCAACCCTTTCACCTGGAAAACTGAAGCAGAGGTAGGTATTATTTCATATTTTCTTCTCTTTCATACCTCAATAGTTTTGTAGAAATAATAGGGGTCGGGGGAACTTAAACATTCCAATACTTAGAGTGATATGGTTTTTATTTATTTATTTATTTATTTGAGATGGAGTCTCACTCTGTCACCCAGGCTGGAGTCCAGTGGTGCCATCTCAGCTCACTGCAACCTCCGTCTCCCAGATTCAAGCGATTCTCCTGCCTCAGCCTCCTGAGTAGCTGAGATTATAGGTGCGTACCACGATGCCCAGGTAATTTCTTAAATGGTTTTAGTAGAGACAGGGTTTCACCATGTTGATCAGACTGATGTCGAACTCCTGACCTCGTGATCCGCCTGCCTGGAACTCCCAAAGTGCTGAGATTATAGGCATGAGCCACCGTGCACAGCCATTGTTCTGTTTTGAATGAAAAGGATTGTTTCTACTAACTTTGAAAAACAATTTGAAGAATGAAACAAAAATTCAAAAATTTTTCGTTTATGAAAGCTGCAGACATGGAGATAGACTATACTCACTCTAGTAAGAATAAACGTGGTACAGTTTAGTCTTGACAATGTGGGTTTGTTTAATGAGCAAGTGTCAAGAAATTTTTCATAAAATATACAAAATCCAAAGATCCTTTCATCAGAAACAGACAAGTTTCTCTGTCCCAGTGACACTGGGCATCAGTATATTTTAACAAGGAAGCATTTGCTTCTATTCCCACTACTCTTTCATCCATCCCAACCTACTAAATAAAACAAGACAATCCCAGCACTTTGGGAGGCCAATGCTGATGGATCACAAGGTCGGGATTTCAAGACCAGCTTGACCAACATGGTGAAACCCCGTCTCTACTAAAAATGCAAATATTAGCCGGGCACTGTGGCAGGCACCTGTAATCCCAGCTACTTGGGAGGCTGAGGCAGGAGAATCACTTGAACTCAGGAGGCAGAGGTTGCAGTGAGCTGAGATGGCACCACTGGACTCCAGCCTGGGCAACAGAGTGAGACTGCATCTCAAAAAAAAAAAAAAAATGAAGACAACCCCTATATTTTTTCCTTGCAAACACATGGGTTAAAAAATAAAATAGTACCTAAAAGCCGTGTGAAGAAAGAGGAAAATAAGTAAATTTAACAATAAGCAACATGCATTAAACCACAGAGTAAGAAGGGAGGGGATAAACAGAAATTATGTAAGAAAAAAATAAGCCAGGAGCTCATTATTATTGTGCCCAAGGATCCCCATTAGGCCCTTCTTCAGGATGAAATAAGAGTTCTGAGTCACAAACACCACAAATACTAAGAGATGCAAAATGTAAAATTAACGGACCAAAAGATTCTTCTCATTTTTGTTATTAAAGTAGTATTTTCAAATATATGGTTCACACTTTCCTTTTTTATAATGTCCATTTTCTTTCCGTGATCATAAAATAGCAAGTGTTCCTGGTGGTATGGTCTTTGGGACAGTCATCAAGGTACAGTCATCTTTGTTTTAAACTAAAAGATGGTTTAACAGATGTGAAGTAGCTCTGACAGCATTTCTTTAAAAAATTCAACCATGAGAGTATCATTTTGCACCTAATTTAAGAGGCTGTAGAGGAATCAGAATCTTCTATCTCAGAATATTAACATATTTACTGCAGTTCTTGGAGAGACTTTAGGTTCCAGGCTAAATACCTGCAATCCAGTGCTTTCAACCTAAGCTTGCTGTATCCAAAACTGTACATAAAAGAAAAATTGGAGTGGTAAAATTATATTACAAGTGTTTTATTATTCCATACTATATTCAATAAGGAGATAGTTGGACCTTCAATTCAATACTGCTCAGAACAATCAAATTATAAATTATTATCTTGTTGTTGGAAAACTCAAAATATGCTGTCATTTAATTTATTTCAAAGGCTTTCCAGGTGTGTTTTTCTTCTAAATTGCTGTCAAAATAGTTATAAAATATTTTCTTGGAATAAGACTAGCATTTAACAATACCTCAGTACAAAAGATTTGTTTTTGTTTTATCAAATTATGTTGAAAGTGGTTTGTAACTAATTTTGGTTCCACTGAAGGTTTCTATACCAAAAGAAAATGGTGGATTAAAAAATATTAGCTGTATTGTGATTCCATCTTAGATTGTCAACAATTATATTCTTGGCTGGGCATGGTGGTGGAGGCCTGTAATCCCTCCACTTCAGGAGGCCATGGCTGGAGGATCTTTTGAGCTCAGGAGTTCAAGATCAGCATAGTGAAACCCCATCTCTCCAGAAAATAAAAAAAATGAGCTGAGCATGGTGGCATGCACCTGCAGTCCTAGGTATACGAAAGGCTGAGGCCGGAGGATCACTTGAGCCCAGGAAATCAAGGCTGCTGTGAGCCATGATTGCACCACTGCACTCCAACCTGGACAACAGAGCAAGATCATGTCTCCAAGTATATATATATATAATATTCTTAACACAAAATTCTCTTCTGTATCCCTCTCATAAGTGCTCTTTTTACTACATACAATTTCCAATTTCATTTCTGAGATTCTACTGGGTCTGGAGTTGTCCCCTAGTAAACCTGTCAATGTTTCATGGAGACTGGCAGAAGAAGCGAGTCTTATGGGTCAGACAAGCAAGCAGCACAGCAAGCAGCATGAACATCAAGTCTGCGCTGATTCCCCTACCTGCCACGTTCCACATGGGTGGCACAACAGGCCAGGAGAATACCAAAATTCGTATCATCACAACTGAAGATGTATCATCAGTTTTGTATCATCACAACTGACAAATGGGAACTTGGGAAATCCACTGCTTTTTTAGTAAGCACATAAAGCAAGCCTGAAGGGCAAACACAATCCTAAGAAATGCTTCAGGCTAAGAAGACAGGACAAGGTCTTGCATTTTTGGCATACTCAGCAAGTATGTACAAGGACATATGGGGCTCAGAGAAGATTGCTTTGCCCAACTGATGCTTGAGAAAATTTTGATTTAAAGAATTTTCTGATCTAAATGGATTTCTATTTATCACAAGAAAATCTATTTATTCTCTCTCTCTCTCTCTCTCCTTCTCTCTCTCTCTCTCTCTCTCCCTCTCTCTCACACACACACACACACGCACACACATACACCTTTTACATTGTCTTAAAATAAACTGGTATTGAAATTTTAAATAGTAATACCCCACACCACCTGTTCCCATGTCAACCAGAAACTCTGCAGTGATAAAACTAAAGACGGCTTTATACGTTTTTCATTTCTTTGCTTATAAATAAAATGCTACATGCATTAGGTATTTTTTTAATGATGCCAGCTGTTCTGTAGGGCTGAATTGAGGTCATTTCATTCTCCATAAGATAACAAAAACACAAATAGGTATACATTTTCATCATTATGAATATAAAACATATTTCAATGATGAAAGGTGATATAGTTTAAAACAAAATAATGTGATTGTTCCTTATTTATACAATTCTAAAAATAATTTTACAAATTAAAAATAAAGTCCTGAATTATTTTACCATAGTATATATAGGTGTACATTTTTACATTTATCATATCATAAAATGCACGTTTCCTGTGAACTTTGAGCAAAAAAATATATATTTTTGGTTCTTAATTTTATATGCCAACTAGGTTCTTATAATTCCTGGTTTGTACTTTGAAGAATAATATGTGAAAAAAAAATCAGTAAATTTAGTTTGACTAAGCAAGAAACAACATGTTGTGTCAGGATACCTTGTTTTCAGCTTATTAACCCATGTTTTTTGTTTGTTTTGCACATATTTCTCTACAGCTCCACTTACCTTTAAAGTATATTATAAAAATGGGATTTATAAAGTGTATAAAAGAGAATAAAATTATATGTTAAATGCTAATTTTTTAACTTTATTACATGTATAAATCTATACCACAGGCTTTAGGGCCTGAGTAAAATAATTAAGCGTAAGTGTAGCCAAGCATTTCAAAAATTGTAACATTAGCTATTATGGAAAAGTTCTGGAAAATAACCCAGATAAATGTACCCATTAACATATATCATTCGAAAATGTTCTTTAAGCCTAGAAAAGTATAGAGCATTTTATTAAAGTGAGAAACAAAATCAGAGTTAAGGAAAATATTTTCTATAACTTTACCTTAACCAGCACTTTAAGTATAGTGTTAATTTCATTAGACTGGGGAAGTACAAAATAACACCATCTTTTAAGTAGTGTTACCTCTTTTCTCTCTTTACTGAGGGTGGCATGAGTTATGCCACTGTGTGTTGAGGCTAGAGAGAAAAAAAAGATAAACAAGGTCTCTGCCTTCAGGAGTTCACATTTCAGGGACAGAAATAAACTCATAAACCAGTTATGATGTAGAAGGTGATAAGACACCTGTAAAGTGTTATTAGCAGCCACTATGTACAACTGACTCTGTGGACTTGACCTCACACTACTTTCAAAGAAAGCACCATTTAAAGGTACATTAAATTTTCCAGAATATTCAACTCCGGTTAAGTTAGCTTAGTCTATGCTTTGCTTTGTACTCACACTCAAACACCAGCAAGCCATAGCTTTCTTAGGAATATGTCATAAGAAGTCAAAGGTGATCCCAAAAATGCAAAGTCAAAGTTGTTACAGTCCTAAGGGTTTAATGTTTAATGCATAACTTTAATGTTCTGATGTGTGATTCTTAAAACAGTAAGAGAGACTGATAATAGCTGATAACAATATTAGCTACAATTCATTGAGTCTCTATTCTGTGTTTGCACTGTGCTAGTCCTCTTACATGTTTTTTTCTCACTTACTCCTTAAGCACTGCTATGAGATCGATACAACTGGGACTCATATATAGAAATGATTCTAGGCTAAAAGAGATCAAGTAACACCCCTCCAAACCTGCAGTAATCCCCAGGAACAGGGTTCAGACTGAATCCTGTTTCTGAGCTGAGACTTGTTCACACAGCCCACTAACTGGATATATTTTCTAAATATGCCAAATGTTTTTTCTAGGCATGCTTTCTTTTTCAGTTTTTATAATTCATTGTCACTGGGGGGAAAAAGCATTGCCTGTGCTCTTTAGAGTCAAAAGTTGCCTTTCAGGAAGAAGATGCTTTTCATCTGTGTTAGTTTGCCAGGACTACCTTAATAAACTGTCACAAACTTGGTACCACGAAAAGCAGAAATGTATCATCTCAAAGTTCTGGTGGCTAAAAATCCGAGATCGATGTGTCAGCAGCATTGGTTCCTCCTGAGGGCTGCAAGGGAGAATCTGTTCTGTGCCTGTCCCCTGGCTTCGGGTGGTTTGCTGGCAAATTCCTTGGCTTGCAAATTCCTGCCTTCATCTTCACATAGCTTTCTTTCTGTACACATGTCAGTGTCCAAATTTCCCCTTACAACAAGGGTGCAGTCATATTGGGTTAGAGGTCCACCCTGCGGTATTATAGCCTTGTTTTTATTGACTACACCTGTAATGACCCTGTTTTCAAATAACGTTTCATTTCGAGGGACTGGAGGGTTACAGTTCGGTGAGTGAATTGGGGAGATGCAATTTAACCTACAACACATACGAAGTAAAGTCAATGCTCAACAAAAAATATAAATCTACTCTAAACAGTTCAGCTTCAAATTTAGCACCACTACTCATCCTGAATGTTTTCTGTTTGATGCCATGGGCCATAGATTGCAAACTCAAAAACACAAAGGTGAGCAGAGACAGGTGGGAAGCAGTGCAGTGTAACTGTAAAACATGGATATCTGAGTGCTGTGAACTGCGATCAAGCAGGAAAATGTGTGTCCCATCCCACTCAGCTCTAACGAATTGATGCCATGCAGAGAATTCTTCAGGACCACGTGGAAATCTAGGTTTGTATGTATAATAATGCATTACTAAATATGCATTCATACTAAATGTGCACATTCATGCATGTGCGCACACACCACACACACACACACACACACACACACACACACAGATTGTGTGAGCCACTACGTCAATCAGCAGAATCTCACCGAAGTTTAATGCCAGTGGCCCTGTGCTCATCTTCACTCTGAGGTTTTCTTCAGCCTGCAATCCACTAGGCACCATTGTTATCAGAGGTCTCGTCTTCTCTGTAAGCTCTTTCTAAACTATCTTGCAGCTTCAATATTATCTCCAAAAAAATAACTATTACATCTCCCTCTTTTACCCTGGCTTTTGTCCTATGCTTCAGTCCTGCATTTCCAACCAGGTTTTCAACTCAGTAAACTCCAAATGGACGAATCATTGTCCATACGCCTCAGCATTTCCTGTGTCTATTAGGCACTTCATCACACTCCCCATCACCTAGGTTGGAAAATTACGAGAATTCTTTGACTACCCTCTTGTAGCTTCTGTGTCTAACAACTTGATGAATTTTCTCCAGGGTCCTTTTAAAGGATCAGGGAGTTAAATAATGCTCCCACAGGTAATCCTTTATGTGAATGGGAGTGTAAATTTGTCCTGCTCCTCTAGAGCAGCCAGCAACCTGGAGAGGACATTAATATGCCAACCAAACTTCACACAGTGTTTTTGCAATGTGCGTACACAACTGCAGTGGGCAATAGGGTGGAACTCTGCAAGCCAATAACATATTCTGTAGTGTGCAAAAAAACAGTGACTTAAATGTTCAATCTCAACTTTAAACTCTTCAAAATACTTGCCAAAAAGTTGTCTAAAAATAGCACGGACATACACAGAAATACCAACCAACCAATAAACAAACAAAACTGAAGTGCACATGCAGAGAAATAGAAAATACGTTAAATAAATATATATCTAAAACACTGATTCTGCCTCCTCCACTGGAAATTGAGTGCTAAGGGGGTTTGTTCATGCATATAGTTTATTTGAATAAATATTGGGTCCTTTCCAATTCCTCTAAATATTGAATAAATACTCAATGTTATTTGAATAGGAATAAAATTATTCACATTTCAGGCCACTGACAATTCTCCTTTTAATAATTCTGCACCATTTCCTAGTCACTACTGTCATCACATTTATCACTAGTTCTTAGCTGAAATATTCACACTACCCTTTCCACCATCAATGTGCACTTTTTTGGTATTCTTTAGGATAATTTTTTAATACAGAAAAGATATACAAAAATTATCTTGTATTTTAAATTAATAATTAACTCATTAAAATTACAAACAACTCAAGAATAAAGTTCCTCTGAAAGTTTTAAATCCAACTTGTAAATACTATTGCATTTTATAGGGATTTTTAACCTTTGATCAATTAAATACCCTAAGTTATTTCAACATGCATTTATGAAATCAGCATATTCCATTTTCTTACAAATATCGCAACTGTCTGTCATAATTAACAAAGCATTTCCACACACTGAAGAATGTCTTATAAATATAATAATTAAATTTATAAATATAAGTTATTTTTAAGCCCTCTTAAATGTATTGATATTGGTTGTAAATTATTATTATTAATATTATTATTTGATATGGAGTCTCACTCTGTGACCCAGGTTGGAGTGTAATGGAGCAATCTCGGCTCACTGCAAACTCCGCCTCTCGGGTCCAAGTGATCCTCTTGCCTCATTCTCCAGAGTAGCTGGGATTACAGGTGCACACCACCACACCTGGCAAATTTTTGTATTTTTAATAGAGGTGGGGTTCTACCATGTTGGCCAGGCTGGTCTCAAACTCCTGACCTCAGGTGATCTGCCTGCCTGGCTCCCTAAGTGCTGGGATTACAGGCATGAACCACCATGCTCAGTCTTTAATATTATTTTTAACTTAAATCGAAAATCTGAGTGAATTATTCAACAGCATGTTTTAAGTGGATAAACGCCATCCTAATGTGCATCTCAAGCATTTATGATATCTAAAATGCAAACATCATTTCTAAACCAAACACAAAAATGTAAATATCAGACTGTTACTTTCTGTATCACTATACGTAATTCCAAATCTTTCCAGGGTTAAAAATATTTGACTATTAAGGAAAAACTGTCTACCCACATTGGGATTACCTGTTCATAATCCAGAAATTGCAGCAAGCTGAAAAATGTGTATTTTAGACACTCAAGTTCTTCTCTTTGCTTCGTAGGATAAACCTGTACTATTTCAAAATACATTCTTAAATTAACTATTCTTGTAGCTTTTTTTCACATAAATGTGATTAACAAAAAAACAAAAATACTATTTCAAATGGCAAATTGGTCCAAAGAATATATTGAAAGCAGGTAATTTAAAAGTTTGTTATTTTCTGAGGACAGGGAGGATTGGGAAGGTTTTGAAGACAGGAAACTGAAATGACACCTGGCTGCCCTCCAGAAAAGAGAAATGGGGGCCCTTTGGGTCTGTGAGGAGGGAAGTCCTCGTACATCCCTATAGAAAGCCCACATCTAGTCAAGGATAGTACGGAAACATTGAAGGAAAAATATTTGTAAAAGAGAATCTTTACTTTAGCAGAGTTTGTTAAGAACGATTTCAGGCCAAAACTTACTGGAGTGTATTATATTTTATTCAATTAAAAATTTAAAAGTTCAGGGATATTTTTGTGTCAGAATGGGAAGATTAAAATGCCTTTGCTTTGTACTCCCATGCTTGCAAAATTCTGAGTCTATTTGATTTTAAAAAGTAGAAATTTTGAGATGTCTTACTTCTAAGATATTTGTAAAAGTAAATAAAGATTTTCTTTAAAAGCATCCAAAGGTTTTAAATTTTAAAATGGTTTGTTAAGATAAGTAAAAAATAAATCATGGGTGGCTAGAAGGCTTTATTCACTTAGTCTTTTAATTTTTGTTGAGATCCTATGCTTACTTACCATGTTTTCCACTTCAAAAAAAGACTACAATGTATAAAATCCAGATCATTTTAAATTTCTAACCATGTAGGTTTCTGTTCAAAAGCAAAATGAAATTAGAGGAAAAAAAGTGATTTTAGGAGGCCAAGATGGGAGAGTTTCTTGAGGCCAGAAGTTCAAGACCAGACTGGGCAACATAGCAAGACCCCATATCTACAAAAAATATTTGAAATTGGCAGTCATAGGAGTATATACCTGTAGTCCCAGCTACTTGGGAGGCTGAGGCAAGAGGATCCTTTAAGTCAAGTTTAAGGCTGTAGTGAAATATGATGTCAACACTGCACTCTAGCCTGGATGACAGAGCAAAACCTCATCTCTATAAATAAATAGATAAATAAATAAACAAACAAGAAAAAAAGTGGATGAACATTTCTGCATCTTAATTTCCAAAGACTCTGAAGTCAATGAAAAATTTTCATTTCAGGTGTCTTTAAATCAATTTAATAATGAAGTAGAAAATACAGAGTAGGCACAATTTGATTTAAACAGATTAAAGTCATGCACTTTAATAAAAATAAAATTAAAACAAAACCTGTTGGTGGGAGTGTAAATTAGTATAGCTGTTATAGAAAACCATATGGAGATCCCTCAAAAAAACTAAAAAAATAGAACTACCATATGGTCCAGTAGTCTCACTCTAGTGCATACGTTCTAAAGAAAGGAAATCAGTATAGAGAAGAGATATTTGCACTCCCATGTTCATGATAGCATGATTTACAATAGCTGAGATATGGTATCAGTCTAAGTGTTCATCAACAGATGAATGGATAAAGAAAATGTGGTATGTGTACACAATGGGATATTATTAAGCCATAAAAAGAATAAAATTCTGTCATTTACAACAATATAGATGGAACTGGAGGTCATATAGTAAATGAATTAAGCCAGGAACAGAAAAACAAATATTGCATGTTCTCGCTCATAGGTAAGAATTTAAAAAGTGGCTCTTGTGAAGGTAGAGAGTAAAATGATGATTACCAGAGGTAGGGAAAGGAAACAGGGAGGGAGGGATGATGAGCAGTTGGTTAAGGGGTACAAAAATACATTTAGATAGAAGGAATACATTTAAATATTCTGTAGAGCAGTAGGGAAATTATAGTTAACAATGATTTATTATGTATATCAGAACAGCCAGAGAGGAAGATTTGTAGTTTTCTCAACATAGGAAAAAGATAAATGTTTGATGTGACTAATATCCCACTTACCCTGAGATGTATATATATATATATATATATATATATATATATATATATATACACACTATTATATGTACAACTATTATATATACATAGAAATACATAAATTAATTAAAAAGCTATGTATTCTATCAGCCCTGAAATTAGGAAATGGTTTTAACTCTATCACATTAGATGAATTCAGTCATTTGTACGATAGCTTATTGTAGAAGCAAACAAATATAATTATTGCTTATTTTGCCAGTTAAATAAATTAGAATTCTTCAATTAAAATATAAAATGTCAGAAATTTTATGTTTCACTAAATTATACTATTTTAAATATTTTAGATGCCATCAGGGTGAATACATTTGAAAACTAAATTATGGACTGGGGAAAAGTATCAATTTTGCTTAAAGAAGACTAACAATGTTCATGGTGATTTTTAAAAAACAAACTTTGATTATACTCTACAGTATTGTTAATTAAAATCACCATTAGATGACCAAAACTTGAAATTTGCTAAGAGTGTAGATCTTAAGTGTTCTCACCACAAAAACAAGGAAAAAGTGTGTGTCCTTCCTTGCCTTATTTTGATTTTAAAAAGCCTTGGGTGAGCCTAATAGTAATAGTGTTTGGTGAAACACAGATGACATTAATTTCAATAATTTCCTTCTAAATCTTTAAGTAAGGGCAGTAAAAATTATATTAGTAATGCTTGTAAATTGAAAACTCCCACAGCTAATGGTTTTATGGTAGCTATGTGAGATAATGAATATGTTAATTATATTATTGATTATAGCAATGATTCCACAATGTGTACATATATCAAAATATCAAGTTGTATGCCTTCAATAGGTATAATTTTTGTTTGTAAATTATATCTCAATAAAGCTGAAAAAGAATAAAATTTGAGAAAAAAAAACCAATGACCTTGAGAAAATTCACACAGTAGAAGGGGATTTATTGCAAGGCTAATGTAAATAGAATTAAAAAAATTTCTCACCCGGGAAAAGCATAGGCAAAGGATCTATTTATAGTTATGTATTGCTTAACGAAGAAGATACACTGTGAGAAATGTGTCCTCATCCGATTTCATCTTTATACTTAGACAACTCTAGATGGTGTAGCTTACTATGCACCTACACTGTAGGGCACAGCCTACTACTCTGAGCCACAAACCTGTTAGGCAGCATGTTACTGTACTGAATACTGTGGGCAATTGTAACACAATGGTAAATGTTTATGTATGTAAACATAGGAAAGGTACAGTAAAAATACAGTATTATAATCTTATGAGACCACCTTTGTATACGTGGCCAAGAGTTGACTGAAACGTTGATATGCGAGGTTTGGCTGTACTCACAGTTTTTACAACTCAACCTCATCCTACGCATGGTGAAAAGCACCAGGTAATGACCTAGGATAGTCTCAAATTTAAGAGTAGTTCATGGTTCAAGACCCAGACAAACTGTAACACTGGAATGAGGCAAACATCACTCCTCTTTTGTATGATCTCAGAGAATCCCATGTACACATTGCTAGTTGGGGCTGAAGAGATAACCCATGTAGCATGTCCTTCCTTGCCTTATTTTGTTTTTAAAAAGCTTTGGGTAAGCCTAACAGTAATATTGTTTGGTGAAACATGTAAGATATTAATTTCAATAATTTCCTTCTAAATCTTTATGTAAGGGCAGTAAAAATTAAGTAATACCTGTAAAATGAAAACTCCCACAGCTACTGGTTTTAACCTCAGGAAAAAACTATGGTCAGTGAAACTCAGTAAGCAGGATTGTGGTATGTTGTTTTAAAATAGGCACATAGATTCAAATTACTCAACATTCAAGTACGGCAGTTACTAAAATACTAACAATAATGGTTATATAGTTAAAATATATTTATAAGCCACTTTAAACTTATGACATATTTTTATATACATTTATAAAAACATAGAATATATCATTAACATACATTATTAAACTTTAAATCAATTATTATCAATTTCATTCTTTCCAAATAAAATTCTACACAGCTTATCCTATAAATGCTAAGCAGCTGTCTTCCATAATATTCTTAAATGCCCAACAGAAGAGACTTCCCAGAACCAGACAAAAATAGGAACAAAAAATTAAATTGTCTTAAAAGCTACTAGTCCTTTTCTTGATTCAAAGTTTTGATATTGAGATAGAGCCAGAAGTTACGTGGATAACAGTCATTTGTTAATAGTTAAGCATTATTTATCTAATTGAAAATAACTAAGAGTAGTCCAAAAATAAGAGTGACTGGGAATTCAGAGTTGGTAAGTGTTTGGAAAGTAAGAGAGGGCAATACAAGGGGTATTGTCAATCACCCTGGTGGGTAGAGCATTAATGTGTTAACTCACTTTAATCTCTGCCTAAAAGGCTTAGCAGTTTGCACCATTTCAAAATTGTACCACCTCTAGGTTTTATGACACTGTGTGTGTGTGTGTGTGTGTGTGTGTGGTGTGTTCTATGTTCATTAAGCAGCTTTTAAATCAAATTTAAATAGAAGTACAAGAAAACATACATTTTAGAAAGCTTAAAAGCCTCTATAGTTACAATGTTCACTAGAAATGGAGTGTTAATATCGGAGTGGACACAGTGAATTAAATGTACCAAACATGTACACATGTGTACACATATACACATGCATAGAGTTGAAGTATCACTCCCAAAAGGGATGCACCCATGTTTATGAATGATCCACGTGGAGACCATTTCAAGAGAAAGTCGTAAGCATAGCAGCCCAACCCCAAGCTGGCAACAGCTTGAACCCTGCATCGTGTTTATGAACACCTGCAACTTATATCACATGCACCTTCATTTGAAACATGCTGCTAAATCTGTAAAATTATTTATAGTGTGGTCCCATGCTCTGCCACACCACGACCACCCCTTTGATCTCGGTCTATGGGGAGCATGCATTCATGTGCGCAGGGGCAGCTGTAAATACAATGCTAATACTATAAGAGTATTGAATTTCTCTTAAATTTCCAACTGAAATCAGAGGGTTTATCTGCCTTACACTGCCCATTTATTATACTTCCAATCTGAAGTTTCAAGGTAATCTACTAAAGGTAATTGCTTAAGAAACAAGACCCTACGTTTCCACTAAAACGAAAAACAAAAATGATTTCCTTTCTCTCTTTGTTAAAGAAAATTAGCTGGTGCTAATAAAATCTCTTTGTATTTTTGGCCTTTTGCCCCCGCCCCAGTAACTGTAATTCATAGCTGTTAATTGTTCGTAACTGATGAAAGCAGGGGAGTGTGGAGAAGGGGAACTTGGCCCCAAGGGCACTACGGTTATTCGCACCAGATAAAATGAAGCAATAAAGAGACAGGACAGCAAAACAGAAAATTAATGAATGTCTCCATGGAATACTATAACACATTATCCCTAGAAGAGGGTTTTCTGGTTTTGTATTGTACCTTCTATTACATTCTTTTCTATGCTCTAATCATTGCTCCTCCTCCACAGTCTTCCATCTTCAAAGACAAACCTGACCAACTTCATCCTTTATAATCCTCCTGGCCTCAACCTAGATTCTAAGAGAGGCATCTTACCAGCATCCCTGTCTGCATTCCTGCCTTCCTCCAGTCCACATGTCATATTGTAAAGAAGGATTCTTGTGCCACTCCACTGTTCAAAAAATTTCATGTGACAGGTGCCATTGCCCTTCAAGCGCAAATCAAATATCTTAGAATTGAGTTTCTAACTAGGCTATGGGAAAGCCAGGAAAGATGATAAAAACTCTGGCTTAGATGTGTGTCCAGTAATGCTATAGGAAGATGATACTTCTTTCCCTCTCCCATCTAGTCAGACCTCATAAGCCTTTGGATAGCCTTGTTACTTAAATGATGGTTCATGAACCAGCAGCAGTATTATCTGGGGGCTGCATAGACAAGAATTTTAGGCCCCACCTAAGACCTACTGAATCAAGATCTGCATTTTTAACAAAGCCCACCTGTGCTTTCTATGCCCATATGTACATAATGTGCATAATTTCCATTATGCACATTGAAGTTCAAGAAGGACCATATCAGGGGAAAGATTTCTAATTTCCTCTATAACCTTGGGCCATCACTCTGCTGGTTTCTTAACGGTATACAGAGCCAACTGACCTGATTATCTGCATCTGTAAATCATTTCTCCTGAATTATGTACTAGGTGAATTTCATCAAACTCACTTTTCACCTGGATCCCTGGCCAGGAATCATCGATTTTACATGTAACTCTCAGCAGATGAAAGTGAAAACTATTTATATGAAACAGCTGATTATATAAGAATACTAGTTATTTTCCTAACAAAAAGTAAGTGGAACTTGTTTAAGACGGAGAATATGCGAGAACATTGTGAACTGTTAATAGCATGTGGGTACACAATGGTTCCTCAATCGGCGACAGAAGAGGTGGATGAGCCATTGCCAACCAGCATCCTAATTCTCTCCAATGCAACGCTGAGCCCTGTCCTCCCTGTGACAATAACAATTATCTCTGCTTTGGTTTTCTTTCTCCTTGACAGAAGTATTTAGAGGGAGAAGCTCGTTTTCAATTTTCATTTATCCAACTGTGTTTCGAGCCTTTCTTGACATGATATCTAAAGCAACACGAGAGATAACAGAAAGTCTCATGTTCCTCAGAGTTGACAGAGACACAACTTGCCATCACATTCAAGAGACAACGTTCTGACCCCATCCTCTCTTTCTAGCTTTATCCCCCACTATTCCTTAACACCAACAGCACCAGTTTCCACATCCCATATTATTGTGACTGAAATTCCCTTTCTGATTACTTTATTTAAATTATTCACATAATTTAAGGCCCAAAGCCAGAAAATCTCTATATAATCCATGGAAAAAAAAAAATCCTCCATAGTCCTACAGTACTACTTTCCTATGATTTGGGACATTTATGAGATTACATTGCTAATAGTAGAAAACTCTGTTCCTAGACTGCAGTTGTGATTTTGTTTGTTTGGTTTGGGTTTAAGTCTTGCTTTGTTTTTCTTTGCTTAGAGAACATGCCTTATACCCATTCTGAATTCATTGGAACAAATAGTACTGAGACTTGACTTCAATAATTGTTTAACATCTATTAGTTTTATGGGCCAACAATTTGAACTTTGCCATTTTATAAAATCTTAGTTCATTTTTTTCCTCTTTACCAGTTGAACCAGAGTATTGTGTTTGAAATATGCTGTCCTTCATTACAGAAACACCAGTCATAAAATTTCTGCAAAGCTATTGTAGATATTTTACATTCCTTATAGAGAAAATATATACATAAATTTTATTTTAATAAAAATTCCAACATCAAATTTCAAGATGTTAAACCTTAGCATTAAATTTGTGGCATAAGCAGCATTCTGCTGACTTTGAGTTTAGAATTTTGATAATTTAACAAGTCCTACATGAAAATTTTACATTCTCCTCCAACTACCTTATATAATCAGAGTAAATTTTAATTTTCCTGTGTCATTGGACAAACCAATGCAGCCTAGTAGGACTCCAAGGTTTTGGTGCAGTAAGTTATGTATCTTATATTTGAAAACAAACTCAGGGCTAATTTTCACTGAGCAGTTCAGACATTATAATGCCAAGTATTCTTTGTGGTAAGAATTATATTATAGTCTTTCTAGAATTTTCTTAAGTTTTCTATTTAAAATAAGTACTTCAAGTAACCACTGACAAACTGTACCAATAAAATTTTTAGCATATTTGTTTCAAATTGCACAAAAAGGGTCATGTATTTAGAAGCCATATATATCAAGTCATAAGGAAAGCTCTTAGCTGTATTGTGAGAAAAATAAAATGGAATCAAGACAGATATACACTTACTCCAGGAGAATTATATAAGATATACAATTTAGGAATTATAAGGCAGATTTTCTTCATTTCTACAGCTATAGGTAATTAGCATAGTACCACAAAGAGAGGGGAAAATGCTTATTTTCTCTCTCATTGCTACATATGCTTCATATTTATACTTTCACTGATATAATTATTCTTTACCACTTGAAATTAATTTTTTCTATTTCAAAAAATTCTATATGTTTCATATTTATACTTTCACTGGTATAATTATCCTTTAACACTTGAAATTAATTTTTTTCTATTTCAAAAAATTCTACTCACAACAAATTTTCTGAATAATAGCACATTTATATAAGGAAATGCCCTTATCAATTTGTTGAAATTATCAAATTTTTCTTTGTCAAAAGACTATAAAAAAGTATCATTCATCTTCTAAAGAAAAAACAGTATAATTGCATTGTAGACTACCCACAGAAAATGTCCTCAATATCATGCTTAAATATAATATTGAAAAACAAAGTGGAATCCCCTAAGTAATCTCCTCTATTTTAAAATAAGAATATTTCTGAAAGGAATTCATTTTAGATGCCAGGTTTTGATAGGAGCAAAAATGAAAATAAATTTTATTTTGTTTATTCTTTTTTCTTAATAAATGTTATTTAAGATACATGACATGATCTCATGAAATACAAATATAAGGTAAAAAAAAAAAAACCACTACCATAAGTAACTAAATTAACATATCCATCATCTCACATTGTTATCCAATTATTGTTTGTTTTCAGGTCAAAGGCAGCTAAAATCTATTCATTTCACATGAATCTCAAATACAGTACAATTTTATTTCCTATAGCACCCATGTGTACTTGGTCTTTAGACTTGATCATCCTATATTTCTGCTACTTTGATCCTCTGACCTACATCTCCCCATTCTTAAGCAAGCCACACCCACCATATTTAATTATAAAAGAACCACCAGGTACTGGTAGAACTGTTATCTCTTCAGCCCAAAGAGTGGTCTGTCTTTTACAATAAAATAGAAAAAAATGACAAAGTTAAAATTGTAATTTTAAACAAAATTTTAGCTAGATTTTTATTGTTTTTTTTTTTCCAAACAATTCATTATATACAATTTAGAGAAAAAGAATTTTAGGTGTCAATTTAACTGAATTAAAGAAAACCCAGAGAGTTGGTAAAGCATTACTTCTAGGTATGTCTGTGGGGGTGTTTCTGGAAGAGACTGACATCCGAACCAGTGAATTAGTAAGGAAGAACTGTCCTCATCCAACGTGGACAGGCACTATCCAATCAGCTGAGGGCCTCAAGAGAACAAAAAAGCACAGGAAATTTTCTCTCTCTCTTTCTGTGCTTCTTCTCTTGCCTTTGGATGTCTGTACTCCAGGTTCCCAAGCCTTGAAACTCCAGGGCTTGTACCAGCACACCACCAGTTTCTCAGGCTTTTGGCCTCAGACTAAGAGTTATACCATCACCTTCCTTGGTTCTCAAGCATTTTGAATTGGACTGAGCTAAGCTATTAGCTTATCTGACTCTCTAGTATGCAGATGGCATACCGTGGAACATCATAATCACATGAGACAATTCCCCTAATAAATTCTCTCTTATATATGCCAATAAAATACATATGCAGTGACATATTGCATAACAATGTGTCAGTCAACAACAGATAGCATACACAATGGTGGTTTCATAAGGTTGTTGTCCATATTTTTACTGTACCTTTTCTATGTTTATAGGCTTAGTTACACAAATACTTACTGCTGTATTACAATTGCCTACAGTATTTAATACAGTAGCTTGCCATACAGCAAGCTTGTCCAACCCATGGCTCATGAGGCACATGCAGCCCAGGATGGCTTTGAATGCAGCCCAACACAAATTCATAAACCTTATTAAAACATTATGAAATTTTTTTGTAATTTTTTTGTAACTCATCAGCTGTGGTTAGTGTTAGTGTATTTTATGTGTGACTCAAGACAATTCTTCTTCCAATGTGGCCTAGGGAAGCAAACAGGTTGGACATCCCTGTCATGTTTGTAGCCAAAGAGCAATAGGTTACACTAACACATCAGGCTTTTCTAATCACAGTAAATGTCAGAAAGGTTTTTCATTTGTGACTACAGTAAAGGACCACAGTTAGTGTTAAAATGTGTTCTCACTAGTGAAATTAAAGGGATACAAAATATGCAGATGAGCTTAAGAGTTTCTAAGACATGCTCACTCTTTTGAGAACAGTGCATAAGAATCCACCAAGACTTATAGACTTTATCCTTAGACAGAATGGCCTAGCTCAGTGCATTATAATCTGTGTGGTCTCAACCCATTTATGCTCTTAACATTTACTAAAACCTCTGAAGAACATATATTATAAAATTAAATATAAGAAATCAATATATTAAATAATTTTAAAATATTGGTAAGAAGTTTATTACCTGTTAAACACAAACATTTATAAAAATAATTTTATTCTTAAACCAAAAAATATGCTGAGTGGCATTGTTTTATATTTTTGAAAAATCTCTTTAGTATCTGGATTAGTAAAAGGCATCTGGATTATCCTATATTTCTGCATTCAATTTGTTGAGATATGGTGTGTGTGCGCGTATGTTCTGTGTCTCTGGAGAACCTTGACTAACAGAGAAGCAAAACACATTTATCATCTCAACTTTCTCTGTTCCCAAGAAGATGACAGTGTCTAGATCTGAGAGATGCAGATACTATTAGAAATAAACTGAGAAGTTGAGCATCCAAAGGTAAAACACAGTTGATTTCCACCTCCCAGCCTCACATCCCCTTGTAAGCTGGGTTCTTTATTTTTGTAGTTGTATTTTATGCTGCTGTTGGGCTATGGGTGTTCTTTGTCTTTTTCAGAAAAAAACTATATTGCTGATATTTTCACTATTGTAAAAAACACAGCCTGGGAAATCCCAAATATTATACGAAATTATCCACAGAGACATTGCATTCTGACAAAAGTAAACAATACTCTAATATGGAACATCTCAGAGCCTTGACTTTATTATAAAAGTAAATTTAAAAAAATTAATAGAGAGATAACAAAATTTACATTATCAGAAGTAGACATTAAATTCTTCATGTATAATTTGGCCAGGAGCAGTGGCTTACACTTGTAATCCCAGCACTGTGGGAAGCCGAGGCGGTGTATCACCTAAGGTTAGGCGTTTGAGACCAGCCTGGCCATCATGGTGAAAACTCATCTCTTCTAACATTACCAAAATTAGCTAGGCATGGTGGTGGGCACCTGTAATCCCAGCTACTTGGGAGGTTGAGAAAGAAAAATTGCTTATACCAGAGAGATGGGGGTTGCAGTGAGCAGAGATCACAACACTGCACTCCAATCTAGTTGATAGAGTGAGACTTCATTTCAAATGTAAATAAATAAATGTTCCTCACATATAGTTTGTGTGTGAAATATTAGCTGCTAGTTTATTATTTAATTCTTTTTATTTCAACTGGGACCAAACTTGGTGTAACAGAATCATTGAGTTTGGGAAAAAATTCCATATGCCCTATCTTCACACCAATCTTACCAAATCGAAATGTCCAGGACCTGAGGAATTTATTTTCTAAGCTCTCTCAGGTGATTCTAAAGATATCAAAGTTTGGAAGTCACAATGATTGTGTACACCGTTGACTAAGTTGGTATACCTAGGGTGTGTAGGTGTGTGTAAGAGTGTATAAAGCATATGGGGAAGAAATGCATATTTTGGTTTTCCTTTTTTTTCTTTAGAAAATAAGCATAACTTCCACTTTTGTTCAGTAATACTTTGATTTATAGTGTCTTGAAAATTGGATGTCGACCATCTTGGTGCTTTGAGACATAGAAAATATTGGCCAATATAGAAGGCTGCCTTTTATTACAATTTGAGCTGGGTGTACTCAGAATTTAAGACTAGGACTTCCCTTTCACCATAAATTTTTTTAAAAAAGCAGTAAGACATTAAATAGATTCAGGAAGACAAAACAGGAACTGTAGATGTTATGAGAGTAGCAGAAAGGATATGGGCCTCAAACACTCTTTCAGGATCCCCATGCAAAAGCACGTTTTTGGCACATAATTATCATTGCAGCACTACATTACTTTGTGACACAATGATATTACCCTAAAGAATTTACTAAGATTCTGAGTCTGAAATTTAAGCCACAGATATGTGTTTGATAATGATATTTTGCTTTTGTGTAGCGGCTTGTTAAAACAGTGTATGAATTATGCTATGCATTTTGGAGAAGTTAAATTAATGTAAATTTTTGTCTCAAACACTTTTAAGTTTGGATTGAATAAGAAAAATATCTAAAGGAAAGAAGAAAATTCATGCTTTAATTTTATGTAAATTGGGTTAATCCATCAATTAAAGCTATCAATGATGTGCCAAGTATGTCTCTTATGAATCTGTTGGATTCATAAGAGAAGCAGAAAATAGTAGCTCTACGCTCATGCTAATGAGACTGAAGAGAATGATTTAAGTAGCAACAATAATAGGATATGATTTTACATGCTAAATAATATAGTATCAACAACATCTAGGGGAAGGAAGAATTTAGAAAGTAGAGAAAGTTGTCTTTTAAATTACTAGCATAGAATTTATTTTTAAAACCACACTAATTCATTTTAACACAATGCAGCACAAAATTATAGCCTGTTCAAATCATCCACAGACTTGTTCAAGAATAGGTAAAGGGTTAAAGAAAGAATTATTTTTCCACTATTCAAAGTATGTAGTTCTCAATTTATTACTGAAAACATTTCCCAAGTTATTTTGTCTGACTGTTCGTAGACTATCTAAATGTAATGTACATCTGTCATAGATTCAGCTCCATGGAAACAGACTCTGAGATGAAGAGGGGCATGCAGAAAGTTTACTGGGGAATGGTCTCGGAGAAATACCCATAAAAAAGTCAGGATTGGGCACAGGGAAAGATTGAGTCATCCCACAGTGTTAACTGAGACCTCTGACAATTCTACCAGGAGCTCTAGATCTGTAATAGTCCTTCTGACATCCCCGTTGAGGTAAGGGGGCCAGGCTTTGTATGCCCACATCAGCCTGTCTGCTAGCTATTAGCCATATGACACCCCATGAGAGGGAATGAAACTTGGGGTGAGGCCGTTTCTTAGAGCTTAGGGAAATTCTAGGGGAAGGACTCAATTGTGAGAAACCAGCAACATACATACCAATGAGTGCATTCACCCTAAAAAATGGATCAGACACCACATTTTTCACAGTTCATCCCTGGTACCACTCAGTTGCTTCTTAGAGCAAATTGGGTTAAGTTTGGCCCATCTGGAAAAATTTTCCAGGGAATTTGTAAGAAAACGATCAGTAGAACAGACTATAGCCAGATACTGAAGTTGGTCTCAAGGTCATAACTTTTACTCATTGTCTTCTATTCTGCCACACATTCTGAATCTTCCTCATGCTTGGATGGCAATCTGGGGAGTCTTGACCGGAAGAATGGCCCAGATCCTCATTCCCTCATTCCCGTTTGCTATCAAAGTGGGCATGAAACACCAGAAGATGTCCCAGGGGATCACCTGACACCACACATACTCTTCTGTTCCCGATCATATTATAGCAGCTCATTTTCTCCTGATGAAATCAAGTTCAATTGCCACCACCAACACAATAATTCATTTTCTTGCCTGCTGATAGCTTGGCATGAAGAGTCTGAATTGCTCAGCCAACATATTTTGCTTAAACTTTAATGGGACTCTTACCATGCCCCCTGTCAGAAGTGTTCTTTTTTGGGAATGAGGACCTCTACACCCAGACAGCCACAGGTTGGAAGACAGAAAACACAGAACAGATTGCTAAAAGTAGTGGTACTGTTAGCACGTCCACTTTTGCTTCCTGGACCCAGGCATTTTACCTTCTCAGGGAATAGAATTACATAATGTCAATCCTCTCAGGTTGTCACCTTCAAGCTGGTGACAGGCTCATCTTCAGTAGACCCTTCCATGTCTCTGTTGGGCAGTAGATTATAGATGGTGCAGCATGTGCTAGGCTCATGTGCCCACTGCCATTCTTTCTTCATCCTATAGTCAATTCCTTGGTGTTACAGGCTGAATTTCATTCCCCTGTTCCTTCCCGACAACATCCATATGTGGAAGCCCTAATCCCTTGTAGCTCAGAATCTGACTGTAGATGCAGATCGACTTTTAAAGAGGTATTTAAGTTAAATAAGACCATTAGGGTGGCCTCTGATTCAATCTGACTGTTGGACAACAGTCCATAAGACTCCAAATATTCAGTCTGTCAGCACTGGGGTAGCCAATGGAAGAAGCTAGCTGGGTTCAAATGACTGTCCTTATGAGAAGAGAAAATTGAGACCCTCAAAGAGAAAAAGGTGCGTGCATGCAGACAAAAGACCACGTGAGGACACAGCAAGAAGATAGCCATCTGCAAGCAAAGAATAGAGGCTCAGAAGAAACTAAACCTGCTAACACCTTGCTCTTGGACTACCAAGCCATAGAATGGTGAGACAACAGATTTATGTTGTTTAAACCACCAAGTCTGTGGTACTTTGTTATGGCAGACCTAGCAAACTAATACACTTGGTGAACTGCAATCTTATTTGGAATCTTGTGTTGGTGGATCAAAGAATCTACAAGCTCCCCAATACTGGTGCTGGCCAAGGCCCTGTGTGCAAAAATGCAGACTCGTAGTGTCAATCCCAATCAGAACGACTTGCTTCCCAGTCAGGGTGAGTGTCCAATAAGTCACTTTGCATGAAGTGGGTGGTTGGTCTCAGATAATACCAAACAGGGGCTCAGAGCTGATCTCTATTGCTGGCAAACTGGACATTCAGCAGGAACAAGAGCTGGGTCATACTTAGTGAGTGGGAGAGTTCGAGCTTTCAGGCCCATAAGTAGACTCCATCTCCACTTCTATAAGACTCCATATATTCAGTCTATCAGAACTGGGGTAGCCAATGGAAGAAGCTAGCTAGATGACTGTTAACTTATTTGCTTAACATCTCTTCAGTGACAGGGGCTTTCTATTGGGGGTTTACATCTGATACCAATTAAAGTACATTGTTAGGATAAGAACTTCTTACTGCATATCTATCCCTGTAGATTCATTCTCATACCTTTTCCCTAGACTTCCTCAGCCCATATCTTCCAATTTTTTCTTTTGCAGACCCCTGTTTGATCAGTATCAACATCCATGATCCTCTATATATTCTTTTCTGTTTTATTTTTCTATTCATACTAAGTAGATGACTAAATATACCACCCAGAACTCTGAGAAGTGGGAAAATTCCCCCTCACCACTTTTAGTCAGGACCAGCCCTGAGTGGGATTGCAATGGGCAGCAACTCATTGTCAGTTCTCACTAATATACTCAGAAAACTGATTCATGAAGTAAGCCGGCTTTTTTCCTTCTCTATCAGATGGTCAGAAGAACTTCAGCCGCTACTTGAAGCCAGGGGCAAGAGGTGGTAGGTGAGATGGTAAGGAGGGTTTGCACCACCTCTTGAGTAGATTGCTTGGGCCATCTGATCCTGCTTGTGCCTAGAACTTGTGGAATCATTTTCTTCCTTCCTTCCTTCTTTCCTTCCTTCCTTCCTTCCTTCCTTCCTTTATTTATTTATTTATTTATTTTGAGACAGAGTTCTTCTCTTGTTGCCCAGGCTGGAGTGCAATGGCATGATCTCAGCTCACCACAACCTCCACCTCCTGGATTTAAGCAATTCTCCTGTCCACCGTCCCAAGTAGCTGAGATTACAGGTATATGCCACCATGCCCTACTAATTTTGTATTTTTAGAGATGGGGTTTTTCCATGTTGATCAGGCTGGTCTGAAACTCCAGACCTCACGTGATCCACCCGCCTCAGCCTCCCGAAGTGCTGGGGTTACAAGCATGAGCCACCGTGGCCAGCCTCACTTCCTTCTTATACTGGATTACTGCTTGGCCTGATTGACCTTATGACTGGGTGGGTCAGCATAATTCTGCTCAGGGTAGTCATCTGTGGCTACAAACTGGTCACTTGATGTTCCATGGTTAGATCTCTACAAAGGACCATTTCACTTGTTGCTTTCTGAATAAAATGTAGTTTGCTGCTGCTCCCTGGACCTGTTGCTGAACTCTTTTTTGCTATAGGCCCTACTCTAAGTGGGCAGCCTTTCACATCACCTAGCATATGGGTTAGACGAATATTTCCAAGCATAGGATATGCTTTCTCCAGAACCTGGAAAGGTCTACCAAGAATTGCTCCCTTTTTTTTTTTTTTTTAAAGAAAAGCAATTACCTTTCTTGTGGCAGGTAATAGATGTACTGGCATTCCCCAGGCCACTACCCTCCCTAAGCTTTTCACTGATATGACAGGTCTCTGAATAGAGTTTACCTCCCATCCTACAGAATCCATGTGTTTTAACACAGTGCACACATTTTGCCCCCATCTAACTATATTAACACGATGTCCCCAACAGACGGGACCAATCTGATATACCACAGAGTGTCCAGGCTAGGTCCCTTTTGAATGTAGTATGGCAGATACCAGTAAATACAACATAGACCTGCGGCCATGCTGAAAACGTAAAATATTGTTTGCCCCAAATAGATGCAAACAACTTGTGATCCATTTTTCTGATAGGGATGGAAAAGAAGTCATTCATCGGATCAGTGACAGCATATCATATGCCAGAATCTTTGTTAATCTGCATTAGCAAAGATACCACATTCAGCATAGCTGCAATTGAGGATACTATCTAGTTAAGTTCTGGGAATTCCATTGTCCTCCATCATGACCTATCATGTTTCTATAAAGGCCAGACTGGTTGATTAAAGGAGAATAGAATAGACACCACTCTGCATTCTGTGGCATTTACTTTCACTCCAAGATGCAGTATTGGTTTACTGTCTTAGAGAGAAGGAGGCAGTTTCAGAAGCCTTCCCCTCTATAACAGCTCTTACCCCAGGTAAAACAATTGAGAATCCTGTCAGCTACCAAAGATGTGCATTCCATTAGACATTGTAAAAATGACCACATGGTATATCTGTGAACACAGTGGCTCCACTGTGAGCAGGACCTGGGCCAGGATTCCTTTTATTCCCTGGCCGCCATTCTAATAGGAGGGCCCCCATTCTAACAGGAGGGCCGTGTTGGGACTTTGTGTCCCTGAGTGCAAATATTAAGTCAGACCTTTTTTCTAGTAATCCTCTAAAGCTCTGGGTATTTCTTTCTTTGCAATGTACAGTTACATAAGTTAATGTTTATAAATCACTTTAGGGAAAACTGGGGAATTACTACTGAATACTCTTACTGCAGTGTTGCGAGGTCCCTCCTTATAGGAATTCGGCTTCTCCTTCAGTTAATGGATTCCAGCTCTGAATGTTGGCTCAGGTACAGAAACTGGGGAAGGAATCATGACTTTTTACTGAGGCAATTACCTTCAATCTTCTTCTTATTCCTCCTTGATTTCTTTTCATGATGTGAATGAAGTAGTCAACTTGTTGACTGTCCTTCACTCATGTGTCCAGAAATACTATCTCTATACTTCTCCAAAGGTTGGGCTTCCTTGGCTGCCACTCCATTCTCATCACTGATCATGATATTTGTAAATACCTGGCCTTTATTATTTTAAAATCTTATTATTAGCATTGCCAGAATAAAGGCCAGTCCTGCGACAGCACATCTTACTATCAGTCCTAGCCTAGATAAGGGCAGACATGCTGATGTCAATCTGTGGTAGGATTATTTGTTTAAAAATGGAGACAATGATATCTGTCATTCCACATGCTTCTCTGAAATCTGACCTTGACTCTCTGCCCATTGAGAGATGAGGGCTCTGATTCTGAGCAGATTATGACTATAACAACCAAAACAATGCACCAAAAGGGATGAAGCATGACTTCTAAATCTAGGTCGAAAAGGTGATACGCTTCAGGCTTAATCACTGAAGCACTTATCCCAGAAGGCCTCAACTACCATGTAAAAATACTGACTAGTCTGAAGTTGCCATATTGTAAGACATTAAGCTACGTGTAAAGTTCATGTATAGAGGCGCAGAAATCCTAATCTTCATATCATCCTAGCTCTGTCTCCAGGCATATAAGTGAATAAGCTTTTATATAATTCCAGTACTCAGCTTTTGAGGTATTTCCAGTCTTTGAGTCTTCCTGTCTGAGGCCCTAGATGTCATGGAGTATAAACTAGTGCACCCCTCTCTGTGAGCAGAATAAAATAATTGTTTAAGCCATTGATAATATATTTCAGAGAAGTAGTAATCAGAACAGAAATCTGGTCCCTTGGGGGAATGTTTCCATAACAAAACTTAGAACATATAGCATTGACTTAGTAGTAGTAAGTACGCCACCCTCTCACCAGTATAGTCTTTATCCTTTTGATAAGTGGAGTACCTCTGGGCTCTCCCATGGAACAGAGTTGTTTAGTAGGTGTTCTGGCCTTACGTAGTACATCCACTCCACTCTGTGCATGGCAATTCTGACATTTTAATGTCACTTATGGCAAGAATTTATTTCCAGGTTTCCAAGGGTCATCCCATCAACATGTATGCACATTTTCCTCAAATACTTGCCACATGTTAAATCATAGATAGTGTATCCTCTGTGTTCTCTGACTTTGTTTCATCCACCTTCATTTAACACTCTCAGAATTCAATCCCATATATACTCTCTCAAATTCTGGGTGGGTACCTATTAACCAGATCCTGCAATTTCTTTGGTGCATGGTCCATAATCCCCCTTAGCCAGACCTGCACTTAAACAGTTCAGCTATGTTGAAATCTGTTTCTTTGTTTTTTTCTTGGTTGTCAGGTGGGAGGAAGGAGACAGAGCCTGACTTGAGCAAGTATTATCTTCCAAGGCACTTGCCTTGCATGAGGCTCCTGCCTGGTCTTTGGACAAGATGGGTGGGTACCATCTCCTACTAATAGGTAATGGCTGCTGTGGTAGGCCCAGATGGTTCACAAGAATCTAGAAATTGAAGGATCTCAACTGCATCTGTTCACACACCCCATCCCAATACTCAGAGTCCTGCTATATCTGTATTAGGGCTCTGACCTTGAAATAGGAGGCTTAGCTGAGGTAACTTCAAACTTATAATGTTCAGTTTCATCTGTATAAATTGATGTTTATCAATTATATTTTGATATTTATCTTGCTTTATAGTTTTGATCTTATTTTAATTTAGATGTATTATTTCCATCCATTTGTTTCTTATGGCAGATCAAAGTTTTATTATGCAAACATTGCCTGTTGTTTCTCTTATCTTACATAATTTTAAGTGTGTAATTTGCACCCTTTCAACTTTCACTGATGAAATTTAGAATTTATTATTGCTGCAATAATATTAAGTAGTTTTGAGCCTGTATTCTATTCAACGCTTTGTTGTTTAGTTTCTATCTTACCTTTTGGGTTGTACTTTATTTAGTGTTATTATTGAAAATTAAAAACTTACACATAAGACCTAACACCATAAAAACTCTAGAAGAAAGTCTAGGCAAAACGATTCAGGACTTAGGCATAGGCAAGGACTTCATGATTAAAACACCAAAAGCACTGACAACAAAAGCCAAAATAGACAAATGTGATCTAATCAAACTACAGAGCTTCTGCACAGCAAAAGAAACAATCATTAGAGTGAACCAGCAACCAATAGAATGAGGAAAAATTTTTGCAATCTACCCATCTAACAAAAGGGCTGATATCCAGAATCTACAAAGAACTAAAACAGATTTACAAGAAAAAAAAAAAAAACATTCAGAGGTGGGCAAAGGACATGAACAGATACTTTTCAAAAGAAGACATATATGAGGCCAACAAACATATGAAAAAAATGCTCATCATCACTGGTCATTAGAGAAACGCAAACCAAAACCACATTGAGATACCATCTCATGCCAGTTAGAATGGTGATCATTAAAAAATCTGGAGACAATAGATGCTGGAGAGGATGTGGAGAAATAGGAACACTTTTATACTGTTGGTGGGAGTGTACGTTAGTTCAGCCATTGTAGAAGATAGTGTGACAATTCCCCAAGAACCTAGAAATAGAATTTCATTTTACCCAGCAACCCTATTACTGGGTATATACCCAAAGGATTATAAATTGTTCTATTATAAAGACACATGCCCAAGTATGTTTATTGTGGCACTTTTTACAATAGCAAAGACCAGGAACCAACCCAAATGGCCATCAATGATAGTCTGGACAAGGAAAATGTGGCACATCTACACCATAGAATACTATGCAGAGCCATAAAAACAATGATTTCATGCCCTTTTTAGGGAGATGGATGAATCTGGAAACCACCATTCTCAGCAAACTGACACAAGAACAGAAAATCAAACACTACGTGTTCTCACCCATAGGTGGGTGTTGAACAATGAGAACACATGGACACAGGGACACAGCATCACATACTGGGATCTGTTGAGGGGACTAGAGGAGGGGCAGTAGGGGTAGGGAGCATGGGGAGAAATGCCAGATACAGGTGACGGGGGGAAGGAGGCAGCAAACCACATTGCCATGTATGTCAAACCACATTGCCATGTATGTACCTATGCAACGAACCTGCATGATCTGCTCATGTACCCCAGAACCTAAAGTACAATAAAAATACATATATATAAAAAAGAAAATTTTGGTGGTATAATTTTATTTAAATCTTATAATGAACTACATTAAAGTATTTTCAAATTATTCTTATGATAAAAAATAAAGAGGAGACACTCTTCTTTTGGTTTCTATAGGACACAAATAGATTGCTAGGGTATGACACAAATTTCTTTAAAAAATTTAAAATCAAATTTTTTAAAGAAATGTTTTTCTTAGGCCTTTCATATTCTAATTTTAATTACTTTTATCTATTAACCCATCTCTATTATTTTAATTGCTTTGAGTTCTCATCATCAAGCTTTTTAAAACACATTCTGATTTTTCTTGGGTGACTGGAACTCAGTAGAAAAGAGTTTTCTAACACCATATTTCACCCAATATTTTCCTCAAATTATTCTGTATATATCTTTCTTTTTTGTAAAAATGTTTGAGAATGCAAACTCTCATTTAAAAGATTATTATTTTATTCTAATATTTCTGGATAAAAATGCATATATAAGTTCAAAAATTAAAGATATCATTCTCTAACTTTTCAGAACTAATATCTTTATAGTAAATACTTTATGTCACTGTAACTTTTACTATATTAAAATAAAGTTAATAACATATTTTAATTACATATAATTTATCTTCAAATCAGTAAAACTTTCTATTATAAGTGAATTTGTTTAAAGTTTTTCATAATAATATAATTTATCATTCTCTATGCAAATACTAGACACAACACTAGAGAATATATTGAAACAGTCAAATATATTTACTTACTCATCGAGAATAGTTTGTATTTAAGAAAAGCAAGAAAGCATTTAATAAATATTTGACTCTTTTTGATATTTTTAAATAAAAGTTAATGTGTCAGTTATAAATGCAGATTGATACGGACATGTGTCAAATTGGCAATTCAGTCCCACCAATGACATTGCCATCTGACTCTCCCAAATAGTAAATAATTCTTTTTTTATTTATTTATTTTTTTTTATTGCATTTTAGGTTTTGGGGTACATGTGAAGAACATACAATATTGTTGCATAGGTACACACGTGGCAGTGTAATTTGTTGCATTCCTCCCCTTCACCTATATCTGGCATTTCTCCCCATGCTATCTCCCTGCAACTCCCCACCCCACACTGTCCCTCCCCCCAACTGTCCCTCCCCTATTTTCCCCCAACAGACCCCAGTGTATAGTGCTCCCCTCCCTGTGTTCATGTGTTCTCATTGTTCAACACCCGCCTATGAGTGAGAACATGCGGTGTTTGATTTTGTGTTCTTGTGTCAGTTTACTGAGAATGATGGTTTCCAGGTTCATCCATGTCCCTACAAAGGACACAAACTCATCGTTTTTGATGGCTGCATAATATTCTCTTGATAACATTTTTGAAAAATTAATTTATTCTGCTCTTTCTATGGTACATGCAGTCCTGGAATATTCAGTATATATTACGTCTTTCACAAATACCTAGTACTTATGTATGTGTATATATGTGGAGTAAGGTTCTAAGTTCAGATAATCACAATCTGAGTTTACATAAATGTGAATGTCCAATGGAGCTTTCCAAATAGAAGCACAAAAATAAAAACAATGTGAAAGCATTTATTTCATTTTAGGATCACACTCTGCATTACAAAACAGGCAGAATTCCTAGAACTTTTCCATTAAATGTTAACAACACCTTATTATTGTCATGATCAAAAACATTTACTTAAATAGCCAAGACAATAAACTTGTCCATTTCTTCCTCTATCTTTCACTAATTAAAAGCATTAAGATAGGATAAGTATACTAAGCCTCAGGTAGAAGAAAGGAAGCCAAGAAGATCACTTCTACGTCTTTTGAGATGTTTTCCCTAGCTTTTATCAGAGAAAGCCTAATCACATTGAAATGTCTAATTTAAAGCAGAATAAAACCAGCTGGAAAAAAATACGCATTGCTCAACAACTGAGAGCATACAAGCACACTGCCTTCCCACCTTCACAATTTGAAATGCATGTATAAATGTCTTTCATTGCTGAAACAGCTATTAGAACTTCATGGAGAATAATTTCCTCCACTGAACTTTATGTTATTAGATGCACTGGAGAGTTAGGGAAACCTGACAGATGAAATCCGCATTAGAGTAAGAAATGACATTTTATAACAGCAAGAGCTGTGGTAACCTTGAAATGAATACACATATGTAAAGAACAATAATGATATCAAGCAACAGAGATTGAGGATAAAGTACCCTTTGGCAATTTAAGAGGGCAGTGCATTTAGGGCGTCATGGAAATTAGATACTTAAGAAGTTGTTTATGTTACCTTTTTACCCGGGAAACTACTATTAGATTATTCCAGGTGGGCTATAATCCCTAGTGTTTTCCCAAATTTCAAATGTACACTGCCAGCACTATAGGGAATTGTTTGATGATGGCTGTGGAATTCTGAAGTTTCAGTGTGGAATGCAATAGCCTGAAATTAATCAGGTAACAACCAGCTCAGTAGCAGCAATTACACTGTTGCTTTAAAGTCATTCTACAATTACTTTGGTGGAAATAGAGGAAGAAAAATTATTAGAAGCATCTTCCATAAATATTTTCTTTTAGAAGACATTGGCTTATTTTTCACTTAGAATTCTTAGGAAAATTAAGAATACCAGAGCTAGATGGATAATCTAATGAACTTCATCTTACATATGAAGAAACTTGGGCCCCAAGTTCTTCCTTAAATCAGATGAGTCTCTCAAAAAAAGAGTACATTATTCCCAGTGAATATGTGATCTCAAATTTTCTTTCTCAAAATGAAACAAAACTGATATTTTGACAAGTGAGAAGGTAAATGGCTTCGTTACACTCTACCACGTTTTTAAAGACTTCTCAGACTTCTAAAGAAATCATGTCTCTCTTTTCTTATATTTTCAGAATTTCTTTCAATATTAGCCTCAGTAGGAAGTCCTTACTCCTAAATAAAGAGTAAGGAGAATAGTGTCTTATTTTCTGGGAAATATTTTTTTGAAAAGTATAGGTCACTGAAACAACAGGAAATCAAATGTTAGAAAAATATCAGGATATGTAATACTAAATTTATAATCTCAATTTTATTTCAGTTTTCTATACTATTCCTTAACTGTGAATAATTTTAAATTTTCAAAGAAATAAAGCAAAGCAATTCCTAACAGTAAACAAAAATTAATATGCAATATTAGCCTATGTTTTGAATTGTTTTGAATATGCTTCAGGCCATTTTACATCAAAATTTACTTCTGTAGAGTATTTCAGATTATATAGTCCTGGAATTGAATTTATCTGCAAAATAAGAGGTTAAGGTTTCCCAATAATAAGAGAGTGTAAAAGACCACTAACCTAATTTCATGTACTTTGCACTTCAGATTTGTAATTATTTTGTAAATTGCATGACTGCAATTTGCAATAACACTTTCATGTCTATTCTGAACCCTTATTGAATAAAGAAACAGACACTAAATCTCTATTTGCTATCTTCAGGAGACTTAAATCCAGATTGCTTTTTTATTTTGTATTTTGACCTCAATTTGGATTTAAATTTTAATCAATGCTCTTTTGATAAAAAATCCCAGAGTGAGAAATCAAGCTACACATTGCCCTTCTTTAACCAGCAGTATTAGTGAAGCACATAAGATCTAAGGCTGGTTATTCTATTAAAAGCAATCATTTATTGCATATGTTTTTTGTTTGTTTGTTTGTTTTGCTGGCCTTTCCATGAATATCATTCTTGAGATTACGAAGTAACATGTTGATAAACAGAAACAATTATCCAGGTACTGATAATTCATTCTTTAAATGTAAAGGTAAATATTCATTAATTGTTAACAAATTCACAAAGGATTTATACAAAAGGCAAAAGCCATTTCTTAAAACAAAACGAAAAAACCCTCCAAAATGAGAAGATCTGAAAATGGATTCATGACTTCAAAGCATAAGCATCAAAATCATTCATTAGAAACCAGACTCTGTGATGCAGAAACCAGAGAACATGATGAAAGATGGAAAACACAACACCATCAACAACATCAATTTAAAGGAACACACAGCAGACACGAGTTTTCATGATTGAAGGCATTCCATAACTTTCTTTTTCCAACATTTATTTTTTCTTTATTAACAACAGTTTTCATATGTGTGGTCTCCTGGGAATCACTGTTGATGAGATCATTGCTCTTCTACTGTTTTCAAAGATCACTTCCCATGAAAAGCCTGATAAACAAGGTAGATAAGAGAATAAAGAGACTAGCATGATATCTTTCAGATTGTTATGCTCTAAAGAACTACTTCTAGGAAGACTCCAAATTTCCAATTGTGATACTACAGACTCCAGAGGAGCCCAGAGAATACAAAGTTCATGCCTATTGTCAACAACTGCACACCATCAGTGACCAAAATGAAGACAAGGAAAGAAAGTTGAGCACAGCATTCAGTAAAATGAAAGCCACACAGAATAATTGTCACTAACACTTCTGAGAACATGGCAAACACAATCTTGTTTGTATGTAGACATCTTAGCACATTTGCTTTTCCCAACAACCCTATAAGGACTTGGAGATAAGGAAACTACATGTCAGAGAGGTGAAGTAATTCATTTGAGGTCATATAAGTAGTATGAAGCAGAGTCAGTATTTAAACCCAGGAAGTCTGGCCCCAGACCTGCACTCTCAGCTACAGTGGCAGCTTCAAAAAGCTAACGATACTTCCCAGTAAAGGATGGTGCTCTATTAAAAAAAAAAAAAAAAGGTAAATAATAAATCAGTTAAACAGTCAAAGATGGGGTGGGTGTGTGGATATGTGCGCATATATACACACAGATACTAAATGAATACATTTGCACTGAGATATTCTTTTATATTTATTTGTTAGTTCCTAAATAGACATATATACTTTGTCTGAGGAGAGCATTTTCATAGTTTCTTACTACTTTGCAAGAATCCTAGTAGCTGTCTCTATAATTCAATTTAATATCTTCTCTAAATTCCTATTCTCTCTGATGCATGACATTTTAATCATTCCCCTAGGTAAACTCAGTGAAATTAGAAATTACTCCATAACTCTAAGTTAAAAATCAGTAAACTGTGAACATCAGTATGGAAGATGGAAGGTGTTTCATATCAATTTGTTTCTGTGGATTTATCATTCCTTCTGTCTTGTATTTAAATGTCAGTTTCAGTATCTGCAGCAAGTCTGCCAGTAGCATGCCTTCATCGTGACCAAAGGACACTTTCAATCCCCTCACATCTAAGTTCTGGGAAACTATTGAGTTGCTCTTTTGTGGCCACAGAGATTCCAGAGTCTCATGGATCTCTCCCAGGCCACGCTGACATTTTTACTCAGATCTGTGAAACACACTCTGGTGGAGACTTCTGTGGGAGATTTGTTTCTCTCCAAGCTGTAGACTAAGGATGAGACATGGATTGTCTCCATTCCCAAGAGCAATTGGGACCCAGTCCCCTCAAATCTACTTGAGAAATATCATGGGACCACAACAATAACTAATCCTAAGGTGGTAAGCTTTTCTCTCGTCCTCCTTTCCTCCTACAGCCAGTAAAATGTCATCTTCTGTTAGGAGGAAACCTAATTTATATTATCATGAATTCTAACCACATTATGGTTTATGGAGAGATTATATGCTCTAATTTCTTCAGGCTCTTTATATTTTAGAAGAGAAAAAGTTTATTTTCTCTCAAAAGACAACCTCTTTCTTATCAATCAAAACTTCTTTGTAACAATTAATTTTCAGACTATACTGCTTGAGTTCAAATTCAAGCTCTATCACTTACCACTTTTGAGATCTTAGACAAGATGTTTACATACTGGTACAGTTTCCTCATCTTAAAAAATTAATAATCTATTACCTAGTTCACAGAGATGTGATTAAAATTATATAATAATATATGTGAAGCACTCAGAACATAGTAAAAACATTATACAGTTTTAAGTTTAATCCATATTACTGACATTTTCTTCATCACTCTCTTTAGTCTAGAAGCAATTCACAAGATGATGAATCCAGCCCCAATTTTTGAAAGCTTGGTGATTTCCATGGTATAAAAACTGCCACTGTGCTTGATTCCAAGCTACCAAGCTGTCTGATGTCAATGAAAACAGAGCTGGGAAGAGATGTACAGCTGTACAATGTTATTCTACGAACATAAGTAACTTAAGAACTTGAAAAAATGTAAAATACAAAGTATTTGGGAAGTGATCAACTTTGAGTATGTCTTCTCTTTTTATATAATTTATTTAATTACAAGTATGTATTATTTGATTTTTTTCCCAATATCTGTGTTAATAACTATCCTGTAAAGTTTCTGAAAATTTGCCACTAGACACATAAGCATTTTCAAGTCAGCTCCAGCATACCAGTGGATGTTGTGTTTATAGAATACCTGCATGCCTAAATCTTTAGCCAAATGTCTAGATGAAGAAAGAGAGGATCAGTAAAATTAAGTAGTTCTTTAAGGTTGTTCCAGAACTAAGTGATGAAGCTAAGATCTCATCCCAATCTGCCTGATTTCCGAGAACATTTGGTGGTCAGGAAATTCATAGAGCTTTCTTCAATTGAGTTATTTCTCAGGTTTCTAGGCACGGAGGGTCACCCTAAGGATATGCTTTTTCCATACCATGACATGACGCAGATTATTTTGATTTCTGTAATTAAAGTACATCTTCATGGAGTAATATAAATAAGGGACAATCAGCTGTTATAAGCAAAACCCCACACTCCAGTGGTGGTCAGCCAGCATTGTGCCACCTAGCATTGTGTCATAATGCCACAGAGACAACTACTGTTACAGTTTTGTAATACATAACTTAAATAATATTATACATTTTACTGAGTAAAACAGTGAATATGAGAATAGGGTTTTGCATTTGAGAAATTGGAAGTTTATTGGCATATGGCTATGAGAAGTGTGATCTCACGGGGGAGATTATATGGACAGTTAAATGCATTTCACAGTCACCCCTAGGTGAGCCAAGAACAGGAATACTGTGGTGACTAGAGCCTGTTCCTTAATAGTTCTCTGGATTTCTGGAGGCCTAATGCTACTCTAAGCAGAACATAAGGCTGCTGCTGGGATATTTCTGCATTTGCCTTCAATGAACAGTTTTTCAACATCGTGTTTGAAGCACTGAACCTAGAGAACAGGTCATATATACTATTTTATGACTGGTTACTAATAAATGTGTTTTTTAAGTGTATATGAGAGATCAAATTTGGTTTGAGACTTCTGTTCATTAAGGATTGAATGTAGTAAGGGGTATCTGACCTCTTGTATCTCAGACTTACAAATGGCTACTGTTCTCTATGAAAAGGAACACAGAAATTCGCTTTATTGGTTCTCAACACAGACTTTTTGAATTTGGAAAGCACTGGAATTCCATGGTAAAGAAATTCATTGTGTAAGAGTCCTAAGGTGCTTATAGGACACTTCAAGCACACCAGTATGATTCAGCAGGGGTTATGCAGTCTTTAGGGTGATGGAGAGTATGTTAGGACACACATACACAGGATGTTGAGGGCATTCCTCTGAATTCATGCCAGGCCTATATTCTGGAATTCAACAAACCAGTTAATGTGGTTATTTTCAATTTGTGAAAATACTTTTTGGTAGATGGAGAATTCTTAGCTGTGTCTCCAAAGGAGTTATTTTTTTTCCTGGAATTCCCACTGGAGAGTTATCTCCATCTCCCTTTTCTAACCTTTTCTGATTTGCCTAAACATCACTGTTGCCTCTCAACTTATGTGTCTGTCAGAGCTCTGACATCACCCATTTCCAGCATTTTTTTTTTAAATGTTCTGCTTCACTGAATTTTTCAGACAGAGCAACTGCTCCCTGTATTCTAAACTTAGTGTACTAAAGGACCCTTTTGTCTGGCAACAGTCTGCACCAACACTCAACCAATCCCTTCTTTCTATCCAAGAATCTAAAAAACAGGTTACCGCAGGGCAGTTTCAACCTTTCCTCTTCCATTCAGATTTTTGTTTCAATTGTACTTTCATCAACAAATTTGCTCCTACATGGATCAGAGATTTCCCTTTCTGAGACCTTACTGAAGAAAGAATGTGGACAGATTTTGACTGACTTTGCATGCTAACAAGTTTGGACTTCATCCTGTGGGACAACAGAAGGCTCTTTAGGGGAGTTACATGACCAAAGCTGTACTTCAGAAAGATAATGATGATAGCAGTGTGACGAGTGCATTGGATAGATGAGAAATTAGCATCAGCTTCAAGGGGCCATTTCAACAGTTCAGAATTAAAATGATGAGAACTCGAACCAGTATTATAACGATCAATATGGAAAAAAAGGCAAATATTTGAGATTCATTTGGAAGTAGACTGTCAAGGGCTCTATGCTTGATTGGAAGTGGAATGCAGCAGGAGCTAATAAATGGTGCAACTCAAAGACAGAGAAATGAGCTGATTTTCATCATGTTCAGAGAGCAATACGAGAGGTACATGCATATGGAAATGGCTGGCAATATATTGAAAATGTAGTTCCAGTTAAAAATAGGAGTTGAATTCCATGGGATGAAATTTAAACGTTTTTCTGTGAAGTGATCATATAATCTTCAGCTGAGAGTAAACTCTTGGTATTTTAGGAAGATTCCTAAAGTCATTCAATCCCCCCTCAATATGTATTAAACTAAAATGAAACATTTACAACAAACTTCCGAGGGTGTGTTCTAAAATGAAGGAAATATCAGTCTGACTGTATCTAAGTAAGTTATAGTCAGAGAAAGAAGTCCATTAAAAATAATATTTAGAGTCACAAAAAATCTAATGCTTTAGATATCAAAACTTTGAGCAAAATAGACTATTATTATATCTTTAATTATCTTTGATGTAAATTTAATCATTCCTCTGCTCAAAATTTATTAACTGTTCTCCATTTGCCATAGTAAAATTCTGAATCTCTTGTCATTTCATACAAGGCTTTTCATGATCCAGTCTCTGTCTTCCAGTCTAATTTCTTCTACCCATAAATTTTCTTTGGAAGGGCTACTGAAAAAGTGTGCACATACCTTCTCCCCCCAAAAATTAACTCATTAAGTTGGATAAAGGTTCTTCACATTTTCACTTAATGGCTTAGTTAGACCTAGACTTAAAAGCATATTGAGGGAAAAGAATTGGAGATGTAAAGGGCAGGAGAAAGATGCATTTTGAAAAATAAGGGATAGAGATATCTTATTTCTCAGCCATAGAACAGCAAGAATGAATTAAATGTAGAGCTTAAAAAGAGAAAAAGAAGGCTCTGATATTTAAAGATAAACCAAACCACTCCTGCCATCAATAATTCTGGTGGCTCTATTATTTAACTATATAACCACTTCTTGTGGAGGGTTAGAGCAATTGCAAATAGAGTGTCAACAATCTATCTTCTGAGGGATCTTTTAGTTTGATAAATAATTCTGAAATGAAGTCATTTTAATGTTGTGAAATATTTTTAAATTCCTATGTTGTTAATCATGATAGGAAAAAAGGTAAGGACCATTCAATCATAATCAATAAAATTGACAGTCATATTCTTTTGATACAAATGTTGTTGTCTGACCATTTAGAAATTTGCTGCCTCATTGTTGTAAAAGTCAACAGTCCACTTGTCAGCATTACTTGAACTCCCTACTTGTAGGCTCCAATGTCTTCTTAGATACACCATCTTCATCAAAGAAGAATTTTAGTGCCAGAAAAAAAAGAGTGATGTCTAATGTAACACAATAATGCAAAGTTCCTAATATTGATATTAACAGTGAATTCTATTGTGGCAGCAGCAACCTGTCTGGGATGGCCATTGCCATGACACCCACTGCAGTTGGGGAGGTGCACTTGGGGGCTATGTGCTCCAATGAACAGGGAAAAGCTGCAAACCACCAGGAGACCCACCCTCCCAGGTGCAGTTGCAACTACCTAAGCTGCTGGTGCAGACCAAGGTCTCCCTGTGCTCTTGGGGACTGGGAGCCAGCAAGATCCCTGCCCTCCTGGACACAGCTGTAGCCACCCAGCCTTGGCTGGGCACCCAGGCATCTCTGCCCTCTCTGGGGCCAGGACCGGGAAGCTCCCCCACCCACTGCCCTTGCAGGCTCAGCAGTGCCTGCTGCTATTGCCTGGCCTCTCCCCACTCCTGAAGCACACTCGAGTCTCAGAGCAAAGTTGAGGCCAAGCCTGGGCACGGTTGCAACCAGCCAGGTGTGTACATACTCAGGACAGCACTGACACCTCCTGCTGCCTCAGCCCCTCTGGGACCCCTGCTGCTTTGGCCCTCTGGACTTGGAGGTGGGGCTGAGAACAGCTCCCTGCTGGCCTGTAGGCACCACTCGGCACAAACAACCTGGGTGTTATGGATGTTGGCAGGATGCAAACAGGCTCCTGGGTGGAAAGAGGCAGGTCCCAGTGAGACTCCACCTTCAAGTCAGGGAAGGCCTGAAGGCTGGGGGCCAGACTGATGGACCAGAATGGGTACTTAGGATGCTTTTTCTAGGCCTGCCCATGGCTCCCCAAGAATCAATTAGAACGCACTTCCTCCCCTCTGAGGCGTATAAACATTTTGAACTCAGTGAAACTGGAAGAGATGACAGAATGACCTACCTAGAGAGAGGAGCTACCCACTCCAGGGTCTCCTCTCTGCTGAGAGCTGAACACTGTTGGGACATCCTGCCTGCAAAGAGGAGTTACCCAGTGCGGGTCTTCTCTCTGCTGTTCTGTTGCTCAGTAAAGCTCCTCTTAGCCTGGCTTGCCCTCCGCTTGTCCCAGTACCTCATTCTTCTTGGATGCAAGATGAGAACTCAGGATCCACCAAATGATAAGGCTAAGAAAGCAGCAACACAAACAGGGCTGAAACAGGCCCCTTGCTTTCCACATAGCAGGCAATAAAAAAGAAAGAAAAGAGAAGGAGAGAAAAGCTGCAGACCTTTGAGGGCCCACACCTAGGAGCTCCAGAAACCAAGGTTGTGATACCCTCTTTGGGGCTCTATGGTTGCTGGGTCTTCAAGCTTTCAGGTGCCACTGAGTTCCCTGGTACCAACCATGGAAGCTACTGGCAATATGCCTGGTCCAGCTGCAGCCTCACAGGGAGCTGGAGCCCATGACAGCATCTGGAGCTGCCCACCCTGCCACAGCTGGCATTCCTGGCTGTGTGCAGTGTCCAGACCTGATGCTCATTCACTCACCTACCCCTCGCCACTCCACTTGCCCTTGGTAGGCATGGGATCCAGGCTGGTAGCAAGAGCCAAGCACAGCCTGCCGGGCCAGGTCAGCCCAGTGGGCCCAAGCAAAACTCAGGCAAAGGCAACACTGACTGGCCAAAGAAGTTTCCAGCCAGAAAAGCCTCACCCTAAGGATTCCATAACATTATTTGACTTGGAATACTTGGAAAAACAAGAAATAAACACACTAGCTACCACTAAATAAAAGGCATTAAAGTAGAATCTATTAAAAACTGCCATCTCTATTAATTTTGAACTCATCATTGTTCTCACTTGTAGAAATAACAGAGGCTCTAAGTTGTTATTGTTCAAGATGGGACAGCTAGTAAGCTGTAAAACTAATTTTGAATACAGTCAATCAGCTCCTCAGTCCATGTTGTTTATCCTTATGTAACTTTGCTTTCAAAAAAAAATTTTTTAATAGCAGGAAATAGATAGAGAATGCAAATAAGACTATAAAACTCTTTGAGTGGTAGAATTTCTTATAACCTCACCAATTATGATAAGTTAAGTGATTTTTTTTCAGCAATTTGCACTTTTCTCACACAAACTTTACTACATTCATTTTTCTAAGATGATTGCTGAGTCTGGGATTCTTTTAAGAACCACGTATTTTTCATGGTGTTAACTCTTTGTACTGGACACCATGATCTCCTACCGATACCTGTATCCCCACCTAGGTATGAAGGACCCATTCCTCTAGCTTCTGAGTGTAGTCAGGTTCCAGATCTTACCGTCAGCCTTCTCCCACCCAAAAGCGGCCTCTGGAGAAGTAAGACATGCCTACTTCTAGAAGCCCACATTCAGTGCAGGAGAATATCAGTCTGACATCTAAATCAATCCAATTTAGAACTACTCTGAAGGGCCATCTCACCTCCAGCACTCCACACAGAGTTGGCTGAGGGCTTTGTTAAAACTGCATCACAGTTTTGTCATCTCTTTCTACCCAGTTATGCTTCCTTTCCTCCCCTGGGCAGTGTTGATCAGAGCGCACCGTCACAAACTTTCTGCCTTGCCAGTCTCTGTCTCAGAGTCTGCACTCGAGGGAACCCGATCTAAAATTCTCGTTACATCTAAACTATTTGCTATCAACATTATCAAGGCTGGAAACAGTTTGTAATGTCATTTGCAAAAACATTACAATGAAGGAAGTAGTTTAATGAGAAAATCAGGCTCATTTATTATAAACCATCTAATTAATAGAACCATAGGTTTGGCAAGTTTAACAAACTGCTGCTCACAGATATTATTTAGTTTTCAATGACTAAAATTTAAAATGCCAAAAAAATTTAATTTTTAGTCAATATTTCCTCATGAAAAAGTGTAAACTGATTTTCAGAAACAAAATCTTAGTATTATTCTTCAAATTTTTGATTTTTTAAGAAAGAAGATGCCAAATTCATAAATCAATTTAAAAATACAATTGGACCTGGGTTATGGGATCGATTGTACCCCAAATATCAGCATCACACAATATACCCAGATAACTGGGTATACTTGCAGATAAACCTGCATGGGTAGCTGCTGAATCTGAAATGAGTTGAAATTATTAAAAAAAAAAATACATTTGGATTTCCGTGCACCAGAGGAGAAACAGGACATGACGTATTGCCAGGTAAGATTCCAATCTTGTCTTTGATGGTAACTGATCTGTTATTGCTGAGGAATAAGATATGTTCTGTGTTTGAGTTTCAACCTGCTGCATTTGCAGAATCACGGAGGCAGTGATGACTAGAGAGCCTATGCATATGAACCGGGTGTGAGCTCATTCATCAAGCACTCCATCATTACATGGTGCTTGGTGGTAGCTGTGCCAACTCCTTTCAGCTTTTACTTGACTTGATTAACAAACACTGTCCTATGATGCAGAAACTAGAAAGTTCTGCAAATTATTATGCCATGTAATAATTTACAGAATTTACATAAATAATTTACAAAATTCTGTAAATTACTATGCCACATAATAATTTATAGAATTTTCTAGTTTCTGAATTCAATTCCCACAAAAGAAATAAGTTATAAAGATATGCAAGTTGATTTATTTATTCTGATTTGATATTCAGTAGAATCTTTACTATTTCTACCAAGATTCTTATTAATTATCCTCAAAGTCATTGCCATAAGCAGTGATATAAATGAATACATAACTAAACTCCTACAGGTTATTTAGGTCCAAAGAGGGTCTAATTTTTACTTAATTTTATTTTACTTTTAAAATCTGGTCTGAAATCATTATTTTACAGATTAGAAGAACATTTTGAAGTGCCAAGGTATAAAATGAATTTCTCCAGTATTTGTCATATTTTCATAAATAAATACAAGAATATAAATTAAAACATACATTTACATCAATGAATTCATACCATAAAAATAATCTGGGCTCAAAACATATTCACCAGTTTTGATAAATATTTCTTTCTCATAAATAATCCTTGTAATACTAATTCAGAACATGAAAGACACCAAGCAAATTTAGCCACCATCCTCTAATTTAATATTCCCTTTTTAAAAGGTAGAATTTTCAAGATAATTCTACCACCACAATATAGGTGTGTTCCCTAGGTTTAAGTTTCTGAGAGCATGCTCCTCCAGAAAAGTAAACCAGGGATGGCAAAGGACGTGACAGGTACTTTCTTTTGTGCCCCAGCATTGCAGGAGTTTCTTCTCAGGCCGTAATGAAATGCAACTGACAAGCACTGTGTGACTTCAAGAGATTTTGAAATGATTTAAAGGTAAACATATTATTAAATGCCTCTGTAACTGAGTGAAAGTAATGAGAAAAAATTTCATAAATCCTATTACAAATGTGGTATGGAGAGGGATCAGTTTACACAAAGACAGGCATAATAAGTTTTCATTTCTGTAATGTCATTTGAGGAACACAAAAGCTTTCTTCTTTCCTCCCCCTTCCTGTCCTCTAGACTTGAAGGACCTTATTAAAATACAAATGTTGTCTGGGCAAATTAACATTCTTAGAAGAGCCCTGAGAACAAAGGAAAGCAATTACCTATATGCTATTTCAAGCAGAGAATTGCATGAGCGAATCATTCCAAAATGAAATTTTCAAAACGCTGACACTAATATCATTTATTGAAATTCAATGTGCCAGTAATTGTGTTACTGCTTTATGTGATTTCTTTTATTTATTCCTTTCAATAACCAAAGCAGATAGGCACTATTAGTTTTCTACAAATAAGAAAACTGAAATTTAGAAAGGTAAGTACTTTGCCTAGAGTCACAGAATTAGTAAGGAAGAAACTGAACTCAGCTCCCAAATCTGTAACACTGTTGTAGAAACTATCTCTCGAGATATGATTCCACCCTCTGCTTCTCTTTATGTTTTGTTATCTTCGCAAGAAAGAAATTCACATGTTAGCTTTCAATGGTCATGTCTTCTCTCCAACCTATCCATTCTACCTGCACCACGAGAGTGATCCCATATTTCTTGATTTTCTCCACTTTATACTGTCTCTTTGGCATCTTCAATTAATTTTATTGAATAACTCCCTTCTCTCTACTTCCTTTGACCGCCTCCACTTGACAGGTAAACATATTCACTGATTTCCACTGTCTTCTACAACCACCTTATTATTTCTCTAGTTCTTCCCACTACCAATTTATTGAACAAATATTCCAAAATGTGATCTCCATTTTCTCATCAAACAATTTAAACAAGTTACAAATTGGCTTTCGAGAATAACAACAAATGAAACTAAGAGTCCTTGCGAGTTATTCCTGCACCCTCGCCATTCCTCTGCTTCACCCACCTTTCCTGCATGCCTGTTATCAGGAACAATGATCTTTGGCATGTGTTTCATGATCATTTTTCCCTTTTATTCTGTTATCATTAGACTTCATGGACTCCAAATTGATTTTGCCATATTAATTTTTCATGGGTGCTTTGCCTCTGATCTTACACTTTCCCAATATATAGAATAACACCTCTGCAGAATATAATCAAAACTGACACTTTCATCATGTATTTGCTTTTTATCTCTCAGGGTAATGTAGATACTCTTACACCCAATTTCCAAAGATGTCGAAGTATGAGACTCAACTCCAAGTCACTTTTCTCATCCTCCCACCTCTCCACAAAATATCTCTTCTTGAAGGCTTCTTCTTTCTCAGTTTCCATTTTCAAGTACTATCCTTTACTCCTTCAAGCATAGTTTTTTGACTCCAGGATTCTGTTTTATGCTTTATTGCTTCCTCAAATTGTTCACCCTGCTGCCACTGCTTTCTACTGCACACTTATGTCACACTCAATTCAGTTTGAGCCAGATTTAGCATTTTCTGTAAAGAAGTGCAGGATGTGTATGTCATTTATCTCTGTTTCTACCCTACACAGTGCAAATATAATGCTTTGCCTATAAAAAGCCACCATTGCATGCTTATTAAATAAATAATAAGTAATATTTAGTTAGGATTTTTTAATTTGCTAAAGAATTGACAATCATATTTTAATGCAACCTTGTAAGAAATAAAATTAGTTTCTTATTAAAACAGTTTTTCGGAAACACATTTTTGGATTCGTTCCCACCTTCCCCACCCCCATCAAATATAATGCATTTCTTTCTTTTCCTATGTGTGCACCTTAACAGGAGATCTTCAGGGAGCATAGTCTCTGGTAAATAGTTTATTGCAACCTTAATAAAAGGAAAAAGATTTAGATTGCTAGAAAATTAAAAGTCTCAGATTACCTCGAGGAGATTACCTCGAGGAGTACTCTACCCTGGTTGCAAAAAAAAAAAAAAAAGGAAAGAAATAAACAAAAAAGAAAGAAAGAAAAATTGTAAATTTGTTTCATGAAAGCCAACACAAGTACAAGAAACAATGGTCTGAAAAATGAAACAGGAAGGCAGTCTCTCCAAAGACAAGTTCATACTTTTGCAAGTCTTTCCATTTGTTTCTTAAATCATTCTCCATTTCATGACCCTCGTTGTCTATGTCCTAACACCATGTAAATTATATCAAGGCCAACTTACTCTTGGCATGATTAGAGTTTTATTTTTGAAATACATCTTTTTATATGTTCCTTATCTGAGGCTAATTTAGACAGAATTAGAATAATAAATAAGCACAATACACAGTATTTGAAGAAGAATAATTAAACAAAAAGGGTTGTGTGTTCAAAGAATTGCAATAGATCCAAGAACATAACTTCTCAAAATGAATTAAACTACATCATAGGGCAGATATCTGGATGAGGCTTTAGATGAAGAATTGGGAGCTATTTTCTTGACTGTCAGCTCTCTGGGATGAAATAAAGCTAGACTACTTATACATCACTATTAAGAGAATGCTTAAGAACTTAAAATAGAGTCACCCATTACCACAATAGAGATACAACAAAGGAAACCACCAAATAGTTTTTTAGTCAAATACATTAAAACTAACTATTACACAGCAGTGGAACCATTGTTTCCTTTGATTAAATGATCTATATTAATTCCACAAATGATAAATATAGTCAGTAACTATTTCATGATGAAATAATTCAGATAAATAACCATTATATATATATATATTTAAAGTATTCTGGACTTCTGCTTCTGAAAAGTACATATGTTTTCCCTATTCTTCTCCTTTAGGACAAATAATAACTCTGGATGTCACAAATAAAACAAATGTAAAATACCTCTGAAAGATGAAGAGGAGGCAAGTTGAATAGGGATGATGAGATCTGAAAAATGACACAGTGGCTAGTGAACCGGATTTTCTTTTTGCCTTATAAGTACCAGATGTACTGGAGAAACAGATGAATAGAAATGCCAATAGGGTCAGACCAAAAAATGCCAATAGGGTCAGACCAAAAAAGGCTCAAGCCAAGCCTGCTGTCTCTAGACAAATAAATAGGAAAGGAGCATCATAGAAGACAAATATATTTTAGAACTTAAGCATTCTTCTGCAGCCAAATACCACATAAAAAACTGTGGTCCACCCCATCCCTGTCAGCAAGTAGCAAGTAGCAAGTAGCAAGTAGAGAGCTTAAGCATCCCTCATAAGGCAATAACAAGATACCTTTCCTCCGTGGTGGTATCAGAGAAGGCTGAGTGGGAGCCTTGATGTCCAAACCCCCCAGACATAATGAGATATACCTCCTCATCCTCAGTAGGGTGGTTTATTGGAAGTCTAGTGGACAGTCAGGACTTCCACTACAATTCAGTAGTACTTGGACTATCCCTCATAGTGTCATGGAGCCCATATTAGGAAGCAGTAAGAAGGTACTTTGACTCTTCCGGCCAAGGTGGTATCAGTGGAGATCTATTGGGAAACCTAAACAACTACTCCCACCAACCAGTAGCAGGGAGCCTCTGTTACTGTCTGTGACAATGGAGGCCACCAAAGAACCCAGATTTCCACTCCCATCTGGAAGTAAAGAAGCAATACTCACTTCCTTAGTTAAAGAGGTGTCAAGAAAGGCCTGCTAAAACACATGATTTAAAATAAGATCCAGTCCAGGCACAGTATCTCATGCCTGTAATCCTAGCACTATGAGAGGCCAAGGCAGGTGGATTACCTGAGCTCAGGAGTTTGAGACCAGCCTGGGAAGCATGGCAATTCCCCATCTCTACCATAAATACAAAAAATTAGGCAGTCAAGGTGGTACACATCTGTAATCCCTGCTACTCAGGAGGCTGAGGCTGAAGAATGAGATCTCCATTAAAACGTCACTCAGTATATCAGGAACCAGAATGATCTCAACTCGAATGAGAAAGGATAGTCAACTGACATGAACACAGAAAAGACACAGATGTTAGAATTATGTTGCAAAGATCTCAATCATTATTTTAAAGACCATCCACAATTATGAACATGAGTGAAAGAAGTAAAAAGATAGGGTTTTAGCAAAGACATAAAAAATATAACGAAGAACCAAATTACAATCTTAAGATTAAAAAAATCAAAGCTAAAATGAAAAACCTGAATTACCAATAGAAATCACTCAACCTGAGCTACAGAAATGAAGCAGACTGAAAACACATAAATTTTAAAAAGTGAACAAGGACATAAAAATTATAACAAAAAGTCTAACATTTATGTCATCTGAGTCCAGAGGCAGAGGAGAAAGAGGGTGAGGCTAAAAATGTATTCAAATAAATAATGGCTGGAAACTTCTCAAATCTGGTGAAAGACATAAACCTACAGATTCAAAAAGTTGAGCCAATACCAAACAAGATAAGTGCAAAAAGAAAAAAGCCAAAACTTATGAAATCTAAAGACAAAGAATCTTAAAAGCAGTCAGAAATGGCATGTTACTTACAGGGCAAAAATCAATTTGAATGACAGCAGATTTATCATGTAAAATTATGGAAACTAGAAGAAACTGATACATCTTTCAGATGCTGACAGAAAAAGAAAAAAAAATGTCTGTACAGCATTCTATATCCAGTGAAAATGTCCTTCAGAAGTGAAGGAGAAAGCAAGACATTCTTACATGACAGAAAATTAAAAACTAAAAACAAAAACATCACAAGCAAGCCTATCTTAAAAGAGTGCCTGATGGAAATGATCTAAACAGACATAAAATAACAAAAGAAATATTGGAACAATAGGAAGAAAGATAGAACAACAGAAGGAGCAAAACATGAGCAAGTATTATGATTTTGATTGTCCTGAGTTGTCTAAATTATGCTTGATGGTTGAAGCAAAAATTATGAAACTGTCTCATGTGGTTCTTAGTGTATGTAGGAGCAATACTTAAGACAATTATATTATAAATGGATGAGGGTAAAGGAACAAAGACAAGTAAAATGTCTACCCTTTACTCGGACTAGCAAAGTGTTAGCATCAATAGACTATGGTAAGTTCTATGTCTATAATAACTTACAGCAAAAAAACTTAGAGCAACCGCAAAAAAATAGCTGTGCAAAAATATGCTCAGAAAGACTACAAATCTCCAAATGTCATAATTATAGAGGTGTGAAACATAAATTGCTGCTCAGAATTGGGAATAGAAGAGGGGTGGTGATAAATGTTACAATAGGAGAATCATATGAGGGTGATCTTGGGAGGATAAACCAGTTCTTTATCTTGATTTTAAGAGCAGTTACATACATTTCCACATGTAGTGAAATGACATAGATCTGCATAATACACACATTGTGCCAATGCTGATTTTCTGGTTTGATATCACACTAAAATTATATAAGACATAAACATAGATGAAGGGTACATGGGTCCTCTCTGTATTTCCTTTGCTACTTTTGTTTCTCTGATGTAACCTGCTGAAGGAAAAACAATAATCTCTAATGTTTGTCACTGTGACAGAGGAAAAGAGAGGACAAAAGTCAGTAGTGGCTCCAGGCAAAGCTTTGAACTGATTCCATTTTTTTAAGCAATATCATAAGTGACCATCACTAGGCCTTCTTTCTCCCTGTTTTTTCTTCATTCTCAATTTGGTTACATGCCTGCTGAGACCAGCTCAGTTGTAGACACCCCAACACAGGCAGCGCTGAAGGAATTAAGAAACAGAAACAAAGACAGAGTGTAAAAGTGGGATCAGGGTGGCCCCATCAGCAGGCTGACAGCATTTCCCGCTGAAAGCCCAGAGCAGACTCTGATAGACATACTTAGTTTTTGTGAACAAGTGATTATTTTTAATAAGCAGGTGCTCAGTGTTTCTTCATAGAATAAAGACAAACTAAACAGTCAGATAGTGCCTGTTCACTACTAAAATAGAAATAAGCTAGAAAGCACTCTTTGTGAGTCAGCAATGTGGTCAAGGTCCTGTGTTTTGGGAACTGGTTTAACTAGTGCATGACTGGTACATATTGCTTACTATCCTAGCAGTTTTCTGCCTGGGGATGATGGCACAGTGTTCCTTGCCATCCCCTCTCAGCAAACTACATATACTGCATCATACACATGTCAAGACCTTCTCCCAGCATATTCCAATTACTATTGCCAGGGAAATAGAACCAGCAGTGTCTGCCATTGGATCTGTGATTGGTATCACTTCCAACCAAACATTAAGACTTAGATGGGAAAGGAATGTCCCCTAAAATAACTTCAGGGCACTCTTATAGAAAGATGGGGAGATTGAACCTGGGGAATAAATGCCTATTACAACAAATAAATGTGGTGAAATATTACTTTACAAAGCCATATATTTTCCAATAAAATATGAACCCCTTTATACCTGGGGTGATGACAAGTTATTTGCTTATGTGATTCCCAGAGCAGTCCATACAGTCTGATACACAGTTGGTGATCAATAAATCATTATTGAAAGTTTGACTGACTGACTTAGTAAGAAAAGTAGAAAGGAAAGAAGGGTGGGAAGAATGAAGAGAGGAAAGGAGGGGGAAGAAGGAGAAAAGGAAGAAATAAATGGAAATTACTCATGATTTAATTAGATAACATATCATTTTTATTTTTTCACTTTTATGTTTGTTTGTGCCTAATTTTATAAAACAAAAGAAACATTAAAACAATATTAGTAGAAAACAGAATATATGCCAAGAAATACAATATGCTGGGAACATTCATTGAAGATTCCCTAAAACGTATGACAATTTGCAAGTTACATAATATGTTTAAAGTAGCAATTACTAGTATACTATTCATCTTAAAAATATGTTAAATGAATGAATGATGAATCATGTAAGCAAAGGGATATACTTTGAATACTTTTTTCCTTGAATTTTGCATACAACTGTCTTTCTAATATCACAAATTTAATCATTAAATATTATAGTCAAATACGCTTTTTAAAAATTACTAGCACTCACGACAGGCTCACTGCAGCTGGAAAAATAACAATGAGAAGAGCAAGCAGAGAAAAACGGAACATAAATCTTTGCGTCTTGCAGAGAGTCAGTGAACAACCTAATTTCCTCTTATTCATTTTTTTTCCACTTAAGCTAACCAGAAAGGATTCTGTGGTTTGCAGGTAAACGCATACCCTCTCCCCACCCCCAATTGACACAGTGCTTCTGCAAGACCCCAGACTATACATAGGCCTGGCCATTCAAAGTAGACATGGGCCACCTTGGATGTGCATGCGGAAGTGCTTCATATACTTGTTATTCTTCTTTTCCTCCTGAGTAAAAAGAATGAAGGCAAGTGCATTAAAATTATTCCTTTTCAGAAATCAGTCAAGAGGATCTTTTTGTGCTTACAGTCCTTTAAACCTCAGCTACCATATTAAAGATCATGCCGAAACTCTGGCACTATGATTGAGTGTTGTTTTTATAGCCATGATACATTAATGCCAGCAGCATAGAGCAAAATATTTATATGATGAGGCTTGTTCATGGCTTTTATACTAGAAGGAATGCTGCACTTACTTCTTGAAGTACCATCTTAAAATGATGGTAAAGGGAATTATAATGTACCTTAAACAAACATTTAGCTTTACATGTTCAAAGGAGCAAACATACACATTCAGTGTGTTTTAAAGGGGCAACAGCCAAAGGGACTATTTTAAATTAAAGATCCTTTTCATCTCAGAACAGTAACACATGCATGGACTTATGTGGATTAAACTCAAGTGTACATGGTGTGGTTAGTGTATAAAGCTGATTTTGCACATCATACCTGTCTACTGCCTCTACCTTCTAAACCTGCAGAACTTCAGATAAGGCTAACTCTGTTGTATAGATATAATGACTTCTAAAGTTTATTATAAAATAATTTGCATTTCCTAAACCACTTTCTGAATATCCATCAGACCTATCACTAATTTTACTGCCCATAGTTTCTTTCTCTCCTCAGTCAGAGTCTGCCAGGGATCAGTCCTGTGGACAAGTTCCCCTTGAAGACTGCAACGCACAAGCAGATTGCTGACTGGGCCACAGGCCATGAATTCACCTTACTCAGGCTGGATTGTGGAAAGTTATCTAATCCAAATCTGTTTTGTGTTGGTGAATACTGTGTTACACAGATTCATCCACTCATGACAGACACACTGAAGCTGCTGGGATTCTTGGTGGCTGAGATCTTGCATATGAGTTCTTTCCCTTTGATTGTCCTTAGTTGAAGAGGACCACCCTTTCCAGGATTGCACCCTCTGTCTTTCATGGAATGACTATGTGATATAGGATGGTAAAGGCTCAGCTTGCTGCTTTCAACTCAGAACTGGGAAGGGCATTCCAGCTTTAGAGCTCTCCGGGTTTGGCTGAGACTTTCACTGTAACAGAATATGACTCTCCCGCTGTCAAATCCTGCTTCTTTGTCTCCTGTAGAGGTGTTGATCCTGAAAGTATATGGCAACCAACCACTTTTACATAACTTTCTGTCTCACCATTTGCTTCCTGAAAACTGATTGGTAACATCTAATGACTGTACTCTCTTCGTCGCCTGGCTTTTACATACAATCTTCACTCATCGGGATTTGTTTGTCTTGAGAATTTAAACAAGAAACAAAGCAAAAAATGAGGAACTGATGGTTGGTAATTGAATGGAGAGTTTATAAAAATAGAAAAAGGCATAGTGACACCTACATAGGACCATGGTTAAGGTAAATAAGCTGATGGATTCATTTGAGAAATCAGAGTAATGGAATAGACCCTCTTATCAAGACAGTGATCGAAGTGGTCATGTGAGGTGGAAACTCTGTTTCCTTCTTTAAGTCCCTGTGATTCCAGGTCATATCAAATATGCTCTAAACAAATAGCTATACGATTATGTGTTATATTTCTAGAACTCCTCCTTTTCACTTGAGCTAGCTTGACTCTGTTTTATGTTATACAATCAAAATAGCTTTAAATAAAATATTAAGAGTAACATAAATGTAGGGTCTTAAATTTTACAAAGCTCTAGGCAAAGAAAATATGACATATTTAGAGCCCGAATTAAGGATTCAGGTACAAATAATTTATGAAGAACAACATCTCAGGAGGAACCACTTCAGGAGGATACAAGAAAAGAAAAGGGGAAAGGCCAAGCAAAAATGCAATTTCGGAAGAAGCCCAGATTTAGCCTGATTTCAAAGGGAGTTCTGAAAAGGAAAATACACTTTAGAGTCTACTCTGCCCCAGGACAAAAAGATGGGCTTTTTTTAAAAAAGCTTTTATAGCAGTCAGTCATTGGCTACATATTGTTGATATGTGTGTGTGTGTGTATGTGTGTGTGTGTGTGTGTGTGTGTGTGTGTGTGTGTTTGGGGCATGGAGAGCTTCACCCAGTATTCTGGCTTTCTAGATATGTGATTCGCTTCAGTGGCCAAGAGCAAGCCTCTGAATCTGGAAAGTGCCAGCCTTTAGCAGCAAAGCAAAAGCTGGATGGCAGGTGCAAAAAAAAATGTGAAAAGCATCTGAAGGGATCTGGGTAGAGCATAAGACTGGAACTAGTTTTTTCTACTGAAGCTAAGTATCCAAAAAGATTCTCAGAACTAAATTGATCATTTTAGTGGTTAAAACAAAATATGTCTACAATTTGTGTTATTTCTTCTGTCAGGATGTGGAACCAAATTCCTCTCTTCTGAGTACAGGCTGGAATAAGTGACGCTATTCTATCAAATACAGTAAGGCACAAGTTATGGTTTGTAAACTGAAGGCTAAGTCATAAAAGGCAAGAATGGGTTTTCTCTTTTCTACCCCCTCTCTCTTCTCTTTCTAGGGCTGTTTTCTCTGGGGAAGCTAGCAATTATGTCATTGTCAGGAGACAACCACATGCTAAGTAACTGTGATCAACAGTCAGCGGAGAACTGAAGGCTCCTGCCAACAGTCCGTGAATGAGCTTAGAAGTGAATCCCCCAGCCCCAGTCAAATCTTCAGAGGAAGCAGCCAAAGCCTATGTTTTGAATGAAACCTTAAGAGAGACTCTGAGCCAGAGCAAGAGCTACATAGCTAAGCCAACCCTCGGAAGCTTTCTGAAATAATAAATATTTGTTGTTTTAAGCTGCAAATTTGGGGAGCAATTTATTATACAGGAATAGATAATGAATACAATCACCCAGTGTCTTGGAGGTCTAAATTTCTTTTAGGTGGCAAATCACTCACTAGGTCATTGATCTTCAAATAGATTACAAGGCAGCTTCAAAAATAGGCTCAGTCCTCAAATGCAAATAATTTGTTCTCCTAGTCATTGACAATCAAGTACCAATTTCTCTACTACTCAAAAAATCTGGAGTAGGTAGCATTATGAATTAAGCGGTTCCAGGAAGGGGGTAGACAGTACAAGGTGACGGAGTTGCCTCAGAAGCATTTAAAAATGACAAAGAACAAATTAGTAGTAGAGATTTAGAAGTATTAGCCTATGTACTGAAAAGAAAATTGGACTAGGAGTTAGAATGTCTGTGCTAGGTAAAACTCAGCTTTGCCACTCAATAATGATAATTCCTTTCTTTTTTTCGGTTCCTCAATGACCTCCTCTATAAACCGATAGGAAGAAGATGAGCTGATTAGGTAGTTGTGAGGTTTAGCTGGGTCAGTGGTTCTCCTGGGAGCCTCAGGGTATTCAACCAATGCATAGTGGCAGTTTCTGTTGTCAGCATGATTAAGGGAACACTGCCGACACTTAGGGGAAGGGCTGTGGAGGAGAGATGCTCAGCAGTGTGCCCAGCAGGACAGTCCTGCACCATGCAGAAGTGCCTGCATTTCCAGTGTCCTGCCACCCATTCATGGAGAGGGAAGCCCACCTTGAAGCGATCTGACCTGAGAACATTATACATTTTACACACAGTTACAAAGTTGGTTGTTTTTTGCTAAAGCCATATTTTACGACGTACTGAATTTTCCAGAAAAACGGCTACCATGAAACACACAAAATATACTCCTTTAAAAACTGAACATAACTAAGAGTTGTTGAGCATTTTGAAAATCATGCCACTCTAGGTATGGGCACAGATGACAAAGCACACCGTATCAGTCTCCATTCACAGCTGGCACAGTGATAATAACCACAGCTGCAGATACTGGAATACTTTATTATCTTTTAGATTGGCCAGAATCTCAACACTTACGTGTTGTTACATATATTAAATTTTTATTGATTTATTTCCTTTTATTTATGCTTTACATAGGTTCTTACATTGATTTTTTTTTAAATGTATTATTTAGGTCATATTAGGTTTTTAGGTAGCATTGTCTCTGTGCTTTATGTCAACAGCAAAAAGAGATTGTAATAAATTATTTCCACTAGAAAAGATACATTGGAACTGATATATTGAGAAACACTGATTCTGAAAAAAAAGACGATCGAAAAACAAGGAAAGTCTATGCAAAGATGCTATTTATAAGTCACTCATCTTCAATTCCTAAATCCAAACAAATCTGAAACTCAAAAGCCTTTCTAAATTCACTTGGCCATAAAACCTGACCTAAACTTAGCTTAAAAAAGTACAACTTGAACTAACATGCAGTTATTTATAGTATTTATTGATTGCTTTGTTTATTTATTCAAGTGCTTATTTGTGCATTTTGCTTCAGAAATATTTAACAGCTTGAATCTGGAGTGCTGTCCCAGATTCAAGCAATATCCAGAATATGTCCCTCTATTTTGTCTTCTTAAAATTTAAAATATTCTGAATTCTAAAACAAAATGGGCTCCCTCTATTTCAGAAAAGAAATTATAGATTTGTGCCATTGTAGTCTGGTAAGGCATTGCTATTTGAGCCTCAAACTCTAGGTACAGGTTTTGTTATAGGTTTATAATTATAAACTTAATACTAAATTTATAATTTTAGTAGAGAATATTTAGAGAACTTATTATCTTGAACATAGCTACTCAATAATTTACAGTAATGAGACACATTCAAAAGATCTAACAATGACTATAGCTAAATTGTTGACTGTATCAATAACATAAATGATGAAGGTACTTTTCCATAATAAATCAAAGCATGATTTCTGTTATTTTTCAGTATTTATCAACTTTCTATTATGTTTTAAGGCCTGGGAACTGTACTCCCAGCTACTTAGGAGACTGAGATGTGAGGATTACTAGAGGCCAGGAATTCAGGGCTGCAATAAACTGTGATCAAGCAACACCTAGTCTCTAGGGAGAGAGAAAAAATCCCCGAAAAGCAGAACAACCACCATCACAACAAAATTCTCATGATTCTCATTTATAACAATGTAAACTGCTTCTTTTTCATTTGAATCCCTTCTTATTTTTGGAAAAACAACAAAATTTTTGACATTTTCTTTCATGTATCCTACTTAAAGAAATGACCTGTTCCAGAGAGCTTCTATGTTTAGAACTAAGGAATAATGTTAAAAGCAGCGAATTTTCAAATGGTTTCTGGGAATGTAAAGTGAAAAAGCCAACCATTGCATGCCTGGTAATACTACACATCCCTATGTTTTCAAGCCTCTCACATTTCCCCATCCTCTCCCTGAGCCCCAAACCAGATTCCCTCTACCCATTCAGTAGTCTTGAAACAATTCCCAAGAGTTCTCAAGGATTCACCTACCCTCTCTGTTTTTCTTCCTTCTCAAGAAATATGCTAATGTCCATACCTCATAGGCTGTGAGTCCTCATTTCTCCCTTCAGTTATCCCTGTGGCAGAACCAAACAGCCCTGTGATTACTTGAAATGCAATTGATTGTATATCAGGGTTAGGTAAAGGCCTCTAAAATATTATAAAATGAAGACTCAATTATTGTGACCTTATACTCTCTTATCCATAAATTGCTGCATGTACGAGTAGATAGCCTGCACTGGTTACTCACCACCTGTGGCAGAAGGAATCATGTCTAATAAAGCATAGAGAAAAGGCATGGGTATTATGTGCACCAGGATACAAGAACTCAATGAGAATACTCTGCAGTTCATAGGGAATAGAGCAAGAAATTAAGCAATCAGTCATAAAAACCTTTTATTTTAAGGACAGTGCACTCAAGAAATACAAAATTAGGTATTAGGATAGACAGCAATTTGAATTCAATTAATAATGAAAATTTTATAGCTAATGTTTACTGTATGTATACAGGGTTCCAGGCACTGAGCTAAATGAACTTCTCATAAATTTCTTGTATAATCCTTACAAACCTGATCAGGCAAGTATTTTTATCATCCTTTTTCGTTTTAGTTGAGGAATCTGAGACTTACAGTGTAGTTGAGTGACTTTCCCAAGGTAACATGGCTGATGACTGATACAGCTGAAATTGAAACCACATTCTCTCTGACCCTAGAGCCCTAACCATGAACTTTATGCTTTATTATCTTTCACAATGCCTTCAAATATTATTACAGGAAATAACTTCTTAGGGTTCTGAAACTACTATAAGAAACATATTTTCAGTCCTACTACAATGAGATAGTGGTAAAGTATAGACAGATGCTAAGATCAATTTTATGGAAATCATTCGACATCACACAGAAGTGAGCAGATAGTGAGCTCAATTCAATCATGAAAGTGCATTAAGAAGTTAGCTTAATGTATAAAATACAGATTTCAGTTGAAAACTATTTAGCAGAGGCTCTTTCTGGTTTTCAAACATTTCTCAAGGGAAAGGAAGCAATTCTACCTCTCATTTAGGTAATAAAAGGAAAAGGAAATTATCTTAGAAATATAATATTAATGATTTAGCTCCCTATGGTAATGTACAATGATTAACTGTTATATATGGAAAGAATATTACTTGCTTCTAATTAGAAAAGGTCCCTCTCCATCCTGTAGCACTAAGAGAAAACAAGAAAAGCTAAATGGTTCCAAAATGTTTAAAATAGCTTTTAAAGTATTAGAATGTGCCTGTAGGATGTAAGGTATGGTATAAACATCTTACAGGAAAGAATATTAGCTAGAATAGGAGACCAAAACATGAAAAATGTCAAATAGATAAATCTTGGATGCAAAGACTGTCTTAAATACTTAATCTGTGTGTTTGGTTCAAGGCAAGATTGAATCACATAAGATAAAACAGATTCTAGGGGGTATGTCAAGGAAACATTAAATGTGAATGTTTTAGAGCATTAATTTATTTACTTTGAGTATTTAAATTTTTAGCCCTCATATATTCTTATTTTATGTTAATATTTTCATTTATTTACTCAGTTACTTATTCAACCAGTCAATAGCAACTCCTCACTGAGTATCAATTAAGCATCAGGCACAGTTCCAAAATACTCAGTTGACCCTTGAACAGGAAAGGGTTGAGGAATGCTGATTCCCCTCAACACAGAATTTTTACTGATTTTAAAATAAATCATGCATGATAAAATATTAAAAGCCTATTTAGGCAGATATCCTTTCTCCTCAGTGGATTTCTTAATGGGAACTCACCTGTTGCCTCTTGGTTGACAAAAGCTGCTTCTCATGTTATCTTTACATTTTTAAAACCAAACCTCTGTTGAAAATTATCAAACCATCCTTTGCTGGCATTAAATTCTCCAGCTTTAGATCTTTCCCTACTTTTTGCTTTAAGTTGGCATATAATGACTTTCACTTTTTCTGGAATCTTATGAGAGTCTATAACATGGGAAAGCTTTTATAGACATAAAAGCTACATTTTCAATATGAGATTAAAAGATATTTCAAAAAAGTACACAATTTTCATGCTTGCTGGCATAGCTGCAGTGACATCTTCACAAATTTCCTTTTCTTTTGTCACAATGGTCCTCATGCTAGATGTATTTATCTTGAAATGGTGAACAACAGTAGCTGTAGGTCTCAATCTCTTGTTCATATCAAGCAATTCAACTTTTTCTTGTAATGTTATGACTTCTGCTGCTTATTGGGAGCATTCTTACTATCAGTAGTGGCACTTGATACGGGTTCCATGATGTTGTTCAAGATTTACAGTATTCCACTAAACATGATGAAATATACACAAGAACTGCAAGAGATCACTTTTTACTGTGGTAAGCAATTTGTTGGAGAGAAGAACTGCTCACACAGAGATGATTAGTGTCACACAGCTTCTTAAGTGGATATTCACAACACTTGAGCTCACAGCAATAGCAACAGGAGGTGGCTATGAAATTATTACAGTAATACAGTATGTACAAAAGTTAATTTTATGCAGTTATAACTTAATAATGCCTCTATACTTGTTTACATTTCTCTCAACTATGAATGGCATCTTGTATAATCTGTGTGTGTGTGCATAAATTTTGATAAATTTTAACTTTTTATGATAGATATGTCTATATTTTATGGTAGTAAATAATAAAATAGACTAGTATCTACATATGTTATATGCATTCATAACATATCTAAATTTTCTTATTTTTAAAAATATTTTTAGGCTATGAATTCTGTCTGTGAGTTTTTCCAAATTGTCACAAATCTCCAAAGTTTTTCCAATATATGCATTGAAAAAGATCCATGTATAAGTATACCCATGAAGTTCAAAACTGGGCTGTGCAAGAATCAATTGTTTTTAGCACTTTTTAAAAAAACTGTATTTCATATTGAACCCTTTTCTAAACTCCACATTGTACACATTTTGATATGGTGCACATGTATGTGCATGGGTGTGCATGCTGTGTATGTGAGAGTATGTATGCATGTTTGTGCATGTATGACTGTGTGTTTCTGTGTGTGTGAGGCAATCAGATTCTATGAGCAGAATATTAGTAAATTCATGAAATCATAAAGCAATGTTTATTTCTTGCTATTTCTCATGAAAAATACTGAGATTTCTTTGACATTAAAAACATAATTTAATAGTAATGCAAAATTGCCAGTATTATTGAAGGAAATTTTTCACAGCTAGCATCTGCTTCTTATTGAGGTCTAAACCATCATTTTCCTCATTCTCTTTGAGGTTTTACAACTCTTCTCTGTTAAGCTTGATAGTGCTTTAACATTTATTTAGTAATATTGGATAGATTATGTCTACGCATTGCTATAAAAGCTGTTTACAAATATAGAAATAATTTTTTTAAATGACATATAGGGAGAAAAAAATCTTCACCTGACTATAAGGAGAATATAGGTAATTTTACTACTGTACTAATGGCAAGTATCAAACTATAAAGACTTGACAAAGGTGAGCTGTATTGTCAGACATACTCCATAAATAACTGAAATTTATTTTACCTGATTTTATAAAAATAATAATAAAAAGTGTTAAGCCGAACAAACAGCATAATAAACTTTAAACTTAATGGGCTCAATACTTGACTGGAGCATTTTAAAAAGACAAAAAGGAAAAATTATTTATCTAGATAAACATTCTACACGCAAGAAAAGAAATATGTAGAGTATGCACATATTTGGAATTTTTTAAAGTAACTTCCAATGTAGATGAAATTTTTGTGCAGTGAAAACCTTCCCCCCCAAAATCAGACAACTTCATTTTATTGCCTCCTTGATAATGTCCCAATTCTGTACATAATTCAAGCTGTGGAAAATGGTTTCAGCCATGAAGAACTTGAAAAAACACTCATGTAAGAGAAGAGACATTTCTCCCAAAAGATTATTTAGACCATTATTCATTTGGCTATAATTTACTCATAATAAATGTCAAATGTTAGCCAACTACCATAATACTTATCATAGGAATCAACTTAGTAGTAGACTCAAAAATGTTCATCTAACAATAAAAAGTCATCAATAAAATATTAAGAGAAGATCTAAATAAATGATTATGAATTCATGGAATGAAATAGTATGAAACCATTCAACTAAATTATGCAACATACATGACAAGGAAAATGTTTATTAAATTATATTAACAGCAAAAAGCAGGAAGTGCTGACATGATGATACCAAGTTTATAAAAGGTAATGGGAAAGAATTATGCCAAGAGTTCATATTAGGAAATATTTTATTAAGAGAAATCTAATCAAAATACTATGCTAAAATTTGCTCTGGACACAGTGGCTTACGCCTGTAATCCCAGCACTTTGTGAGGCCAAGGTGGGCAGATCACTTGAAATCAGGAGTTCAAGACCAGCCTGGCCAATATGGCAAAATCCCATCTCTACTAAAAATACAAAAATTTGCAATACATGGTCGTAGGCGCCTGTAATTCCAGCTACTCTGATGGCCGAGGCACAAGAATCCCTTGAAACCGGAGGCAGAGGTTGCAGTGAGCCAAGATGGAGCCACTGAATTCCAGCCTGGGTGACAGAGCGAGCCTCTGTCTCAAAACGAAACAAAACAAATTTCATTCAGTCACAGGCTTTACCAAGAGAGGCTCTTTCTGCTGCGGTCACATTTGCTTCATGTGTTGAGAAATGAAATACAACATGTAAGTTAACGGTTTGAAGGATGTGCATATCTTTTGAAACAAATGTGAAGCCAAATTCTAAATGTAAAAATTTCACATCAGGGACACGACTTACTGAGAAGTTAGAAACCTGTCAGAGGCATGTTCCAGCAAGAATTCTTTTCCTATTTTATCCCATCTAAATCGGGACTGTGTTGACTGAGCCATATGGTTTTCCTCTATGCACGTGGTGAGATTTGCTGTCTTAGAGGACAGGGAGGTTGGGGAGGGGAGGGCCTCAAAATCTGAACATGTGAAAATTAGGTGGTGGCAATGTTGGAGGTGAGTTTAAAATTGACCGGAGGTTAATGTGCTTGAGCTTTTGTTGCACTCTCTGTCATCTCTCCCATAATTTCTCCAAAACAGGTTCTGTTTTCTTTCTTAGTAATTATCACTGACACACATCTGGCAACTTAATCCATGAGCATCTTCCTGTAGTTCTGCAAGGAAGTGAAATTCACCTTGCTGTGGGTTGGTGCATGAAAGTGTCCTTGAACTTTAAGCTTTAAATGTAGTGAGGCTGTGAGCTCGATTCCCACAGGCACTTATTTGCAGGGTCTGCCTTCACTGGGACTAACATACAAGTTAACAACTGCAGTGTTGATAAAAGAGATAGTCTATAAATGAAACATACTGCTTCCTGCCGTGTGGCCTCTTCCAATAGATCCAGTCTTCTGTGTACTTTTATTACAAATTCAGGCTTATTCCTATTACTCTTTTTCAGAAATTCAAAATTAAAAAAAATCATTACCACATTGTCTCCTAACTCTGATTTGTTCCATCACTGATTCATAATCTTTTTTTCAGTCGAGAAGTCTTTTAACAGTGTTAGAAAACTGTTATACCTGTGTTTTTACAAAATATTTACATACCGCAGTGTGAAGTTCACAGATAATTTCAAGCACAACCATTGGCCTCAGTCTAAGAGCACTTGTTCTAAGTACTAAAACCCACAAATGGATTTCTGTAGTAGAAATCGTGAATAGGAAAATATACTACTTGAGAGTGGTGCTGCTTTCCTGAGGCAATTCTATAATGGAATCCTGCTTTCCCATTGATTTACATTGCAATTGTAGAGATTCATAGATAAATAATTTGTTTTTATCCAAAGGTGTAATAAAATTGTACTTAGAAAGAAGGATTTCTGAAACACAGTAACTTTCCTATAGCACATTATCAATGAACAACAAATTTTTAAACCTGAAGAAAATACTAAGCCAACCCATTGAGATGCAGGATAGGGTCATTTATCTTAATGGAAATATTCTGCATGTATTTTTTTTCAAACAAAAGTTATTTTTATCCTTAACCTCTACACTTTCTTAGGCAATCTCTGTCAAAATACATCTCTGGCAGGCGAGTTGGCAACATGATTGAATTAGTTTGCAACTTAAATGGCAGGAGATTAAAGAGAATACTTTGAAAAGTACAAATATCTCCTAGAAGGAATCACAGTGAAGCAAGTGTCTAAGAAACAGAGGTAAGAGTGTTTTACTGACTAAAATATTTGTAGAGGAATACACAGAATAATATTGTTTGCCCAATAAACAAAATATGGGTTGAAATAGTAAAGGATTATAAAACACATTTTATGGCTATGACAAAAGGGAGTACAATAGAATTAATGAGAGAAGTGTGGAAATGTAAGAATATTTTCTGTTGAAGAAAGCAGAGAAGGAGGTGTGTATTTGGGTTAAAAAATAATCAAAAGGAACGTGTTCCTGGATTATGCTGTAGACAACCGTGCCATGTACAGCACAGTTCAGAACTAAGGGTTTGAGAACATTTTTTTTTTGTATTGTAATTACTAGATGGGCACTGGGGCAAAACATATTTAAAGAAGATCTTGATTTAGCAAACATTTTTGGAGAGTCTGTTCTATGATAAGGTGAAGATGTTGTAAGTTGAGCAAGACCTGTGCCTTCTTTTTTTTTTTTTTTTTTTTGAGGCAGAGTCTCACTCTGTTGCCAGGCGCCAGGCTGGAGTGAAGTGGCACGATCTCGGCTCACTGCAACCTCCGCCTCCCAGGCTCAAGCAATTCTCCTGCCTCAGCCTCCCAAGTAGCTGGGACTACAGGTGCATGCCACCACATCCAGCTAATTTTCATATTTTTAGTAGAGATGGGGGTTCACCATGTTGGCCAGGCTGGTCTCGATTTCTTGACCTAGTGATCCACCTGCCTCAGCCTCCCAAAGAGACCTGTGCCTCCTTGAATTGAGGTCATTGTTGAAAATCTACTGAAGGAAGAAATCAAATATCATGGTTGCAGGTGCCTGTAAGGCACAAATGATTATTAATATCTAGCGTGTAACAGCCACTTTGCTTAATACCTTAGTTTCATAATCTAATCTCAGTAGAGATCCTCTGATCTCTGTTTTACACATGAACAATGTGAGAAATCAAAAGATATTAAAAATGGCCAAAAATCATGTAGTTAGTGTCAGAACTGAGAGTTGATGCCAAAGCCCCTGCAAAACAGCACAAGGTAACTGTTGTTTAAGGAAACCTGTGAAGCATACACCCAACATTTGAACTAGATCTAGAAAGAGCATAGGTTTTGCAGTAAAAGAAAAAGGGAAAGACATTTAAGGCAGAATAAATAGCACCTATGAAGATACCGAGCTGAGACAAGGCATGATGGAAGAAATGACTGACGAGCAGGATAAGTAGTGTCAGGACCCAGAGTAGCATAAAGCTCTGTGAGCTTTACTGTATGATTTGACACAGGAGGTTTTTGAGGAAATAGGGGATCTGTGTTTAAATGCGTCTTGGCAGCAATAGTGTTTTGTGAGTTTGTGGGACTGAGGTGTTGGAGAAGGGGCAGAGGTCGTGCAGAAAGAGTCTTCATTGACAAGAAGAAATATCAGTTAAGTAATTTATAATAGGCCGGGCACTGTGGCTCACACTTGTAATCCCAGCACGTTGGGAGGCCAAGTCAGGCAGATCACTTGAGGTGAGGAGGTGGAGACCAGACTGGTCAACATGGAAAAACCCTCTCTCTACGAAAAATACAAAAATTAGCTGGATGTGGTGGTGTGTGCCTGCAATCCCAGCTACTCTGGAGGCTGAAGCATGAGAATCACTTGAACCTGAGAGGTGGAGGTTGCAGTGAGCAGAGATTGTGCCACCACAACACTCCAGCCTGAGTGACAGAATGACTCTGTCTCAAAAAAAAAAAAAGAAATTTATAATACAGCTTGAAAGACAATAGCGGGCTAAGCTGAAGCAGTGAATACAGAAAGGGCAAACACAACAGTGGAATTGATAGGGCAAGGTAGCTGCCAGGATGCACGGTGGGCGTGGCGAGGGGGGCGCTCAGGATGCTTCCCAAGTTACTAGCTATAGGAGGTAAGGTGGATGCCAGTAACTCACTGAGAAACCAGAGAGTAGAAACAGATGTGAGAAACGAAATGGATAAGTGTGAATTCCATTTAAGTGGTACATAGAGAACATTCAGGTGGGTGATTCTTTTGAAGTGACCTGGAGCTCAGAGACAAGAGCAGGGCTGGAGGTATAGAGTTTGAGTTGACCAGCATATGGCTGGTAGCTGAATTCATGAAAGTGCAAGGGTGGAGTCAGGAAAAGAAACATAGACAGCAATCAGCATAGGAGACTGAAATGCAATGCTAAGGTCATGAAAGAGAAGCAAGAATAAGAGTATACTGTTAAACAAGAAAAGCAAGTTTCAAAAAAGAGTAGTATCATACATATTCACTGATAGCCTGGTCATGCACTGAGAGCTAAAGCCATGAAAGAGAAGCAAGAATGAGAGTATACTGTGAAACAAGAAAAGAAAGTTTCAAAAAAAGAGTAGTATCACACATATTCACTGACAACCTTACAATGTAAAGTAATGCATTTCGTCTGTGAAAGTCAGTTGCATCAGCAACAGGTTCAAGAATTCTGACTTGCAAAATAACTGGTGGTTGTCATTGACTACAAGATCAAGGCATATTAACACTTGTATAACTCTACTAATTCACTGCTTTGCAAACTTTAAAGTAGATAGAAATAATTGAGGAACTTGTTAAAATACAGATTCCAATTCAGTAGATCCGTGATAGGGCGCCAAATTCTGTAATGCTGTAACAAACTCCAGGTACCGCTGATGCTGCTAGTGTGAACTCCACTTTTAGCCCCAAAGTGCTAGATCAGCTAATGTAAGTATAGGCTGCTTTAAGGGGGTCACTATGTCCACATCAAAGGAGGTTCTAGTCTCAGTGTTCTTCGTAATTTGCAAAGCAATTTTAAGTCAAGTGCTGAACACAAAAAACACAATAATCAAGCCACAGTATCTGAAGTCTGGTTACAAGCACTGGTAAGCTTTACTTATAGAAAACAAAACATAGGAAGAATTCGGAAGTTTTTTTTTTTTTTTTTTTTTTAATTTGAAGTAGATAGTTTTAATTGTTAAAAAGGTTAGGACAAAAAAGGAAACTTAGTTGATTTTTGGTGGGGGGCATGGGAAGGTGGGTTTCTGAGAAAAATCAAGAATTTGCATCTATAATAACATCTAGACAGTATGGAAGCATTTAAGCATGGTTACACATGATTAGGTCACTGTAAATTATCTCATTGACCAATGAAAAAATTAAAGGCCTAAGAAAAGTAATTTGAATATTTGTTTCTACATGTATTAATTCAAAATTAATTGAGCAATTACTAGGTGTGAAATCTCTGGCTGCTTTTTGAGCATAGTGTGATGAATTTACTTCTATGGGTTGACTGATATCCTAGGGCCGCCCATAAAATTTGAGGAAGAGAAGAGCTGAGCTAAAAGGTTGAAGCCATTCTTTGTCAAAGTATTTAAGTGTCTTTGAACCAAAAGTCTTTGAACCACTGCAGGTTGGTGAGGTGGCTCATTTGTGACTTTATGTATGCCCATCATGCCTGATGGAAATAACTGTGGATAATGGGTAGAGGGTTTCATGACCTGTTTGATCCCAGCGTTTGGCTGGGCACCTAGGACAGAGGCTTTTCTCAATAGATATTGGGAAACACCTTTAATACAGCTCCAAAGTGGCTAGGCGCGGTGGCTCATGCCTTAGTCCCAGCACTTTGGGAGGCCGAGGCGGGCGGATCACGAGGTCAAGGATTGAGACCATTCTGGTAAACTTGGTGAAACTCCGTCTCTTCTAAAACATACAAAAATTAGCTAGGCTCTGGGTGTGGTGGTGCGCGCCTGTAGTCCCTGCAACTCAGGAGGCTGAGGCAGGAGAATTGCTTGAATGCGGGAGGCAGAGGTTGCAGTGAGCTGAGATCGCCCCGCTGCACTCCAGCCTGGCTACAGAGCTAGACCCTGTTTCCAAAAAATAATAATAATACAGCTCCAAACTAAAAACGAAGCTCGCTTTTACAGAAGGAAGACATAGGCTTTGTTTACTCAGGAAAGGTTGTAGCTAAATTTAAAAGCAGATGTATGTCTGTGCAAAATAGCTTGCCTTCTCCCATAAATAGAAACCAAGTATGAACCTCATACTTTTCTTCAAATGTTTTTACAGGATTGTGTGTACTGTTATTCAGTCATGTCACATTCCCACTTCCTGACTCAATCACCAGCTGCAAAAATTAAAATGAAAAACTTTCCACAAAAGAAATCATTACAAAATATTTAAGTGTCTTTGGATAAAAGACAGTTTAAAAAACTAATCAATATGATTTATTACCATGCCATTTAAGATTGCAGTAAGACTGATGTCTTGCTAACAACAATTTATATGCTTTTATTCCACAATGATGACAAAATATATTATCAAAACAGATAAAGTTTATGCAATACAATAAGGTTTTGATTTAAGAAATCATTCACAATAAGCCATCAAAATATGTAATGACAATCAAAATTTCTTTCCTTAATTATTGTGTCTTCCAGGACACATGTAAAGATACTCAAAGTAAAATTAGTCAGTTTAAGCCTTTTAATTTTGTACTTTGTGCTTAAGGTCAGCTTCTTACTTATCACAGTAGAAAAGTCCAGTAGCCACTTGAGCTCTAGTTCATTGATGAACTAAGCTGGAAGAAGCGCACTCAGTCCTCCTCTTCCCTGCCCTACCACTATTATACTTCAACTGCGGGCAAAATCAAGTTTTCAGAGCACTGCTTTAAGACCAAAAACAAGGCAAATCAAACTCTAGTCAATGAATAATTCACGTAATTTCCATTTTCCTTGTAATAGATTTTTTTCCTCAACATGTATGACATGTTGTAATTGTTGATCTATGAACACATTTGGGATTAAGATCATCAATCTGGAAATTTGGAAGACAACCACTAACATAGGTACAATTATTTAAAAAGTTAAAAGTTAGGATACATTGATTTTACTTCTTTTATAAATTAATCATGAGACTAATACATCTTAATTTTCAGATTTTCAGGAGGATTGCTCTTCAAACATTTTCTATTGCTTATTATTATTAAATATATACACATTTTAGTTATGTTAGAAACCAGGTTATTTCATGCAAACTATGTTTTATATACGTCTTTCTGTCTGGGGATGTCATTGGAACTGGTTGTCCGTCAGCAAGTCCAGGCAGCTACTTCTTTGAATAACTATATAAAAACTGATTTTTTCCCCCGTACAATCCCTTGGTTAATAGGAACTTGAATAGTATTTAGTGGGCTGTCATGAACTTGACTTATACTAGAGATGTCATTTAAGAGAGTAATACTGAGATCTTTAAACAGAGTCAAAAGTTGAACTTAGTAAAATATTTACTTATAAATTGAACTGAAGATCTTTACAAAATTTATACTAATTTGATTTTTCCTAAACATAAGAAAAACACTTGTAGATAACTATCTTAAATTTAGCTTTGGAAATTATCGTATTTCCTACCTGACTTCTGTGGAAGAATTTATGCCACAAATGAGATTAGGGTGATATCCCAATGTTCACTATGATGGGCAGAATATCCACAACCTTCCTAGTATGAAGTAGCATTAATAACATTTTTAATTGAATCTGTAACAAGATTGAAATATAGACTGCATATGTTTCTATAGGGCTATATACTACTTAATTTATAACTATAAAATAAAAGTAACTTATTTCAGTAACAATAAGCATTCAAACAAAAATAAAATTATTGGTAAATTATAACAGTTTATTATCTTAAAATGTTTTCTAATACCAAGATATTAATAGTGAAAGGGAGCTGAATCACAGAAACAAAATTCCATCAAAGTGTTAATTTACTAATAGAATTAAATGAAAGAGACACGCTTCATGCTGTACATTTCAGAACATGATCATTTAGGAATGAAAGAGTAGCTTATGCTGAGAGTAAGACTTAGGATAAGTCTCATTCTAACCTCTTTTTTCAGAAATATTACTGAGATAAAATTCTAAGCATCCTCACGAATACAGCCAACCTTGAAAAGAAGTAGTCTGAGGAGGTAGCATTCTCTTTTCTCTATTGCAAGTAGAAGGGAAGAAAACATGGTTTTGGGGGAGATTTAGGTGAAACATGGACATTGAAAAGTTGGAACTGATGCCCTCAGATGAAAATATTGCCTCAACTTCTTCACACTGAGTGATGAATAAGATCTAAAGCCTATTTCAACTGTCCCCTTAGTGCACTGCCTGAGGAATGGATACATGCCTTTATCAGAATTAAGCCCAGCAAAAGATATCATGACACAGCTGAGCAGAATTTCTTCATCAAAAGGTTGCATTTTCCTCCAATTGTTCTTAACCTACTTTTCCCAAATGAAATAGAAGATTAAGTAGACTGTACCTCGTCATTCAGTTGTAGCTCAATTTGGTAAATCCGTTTTATAAAAGTGAAAATGAAATCAAGGATTCACTCTTCCCACATCAGAGTAAATAGTAACCAGGACATAAACTATGAACCATGTAAATAATCAGAAAAAAATAATAAAGGCTTAGGAATTATGAAAATATCTTGTGTTTAAAAAAGAAAGAAGAAAAGAAGAGGAAGAGGAAGGGAGGAGGAAGAGAGAGACAGAAATAGAGACAGAGACACACAGACAGACAGAGGTAATAAGTTTAAAAATAACCTAAAAACCAGGAAATTTTCTCCAAGTGCTTCACATTATACAAGTGTTTATTGAGACATAAGCATAAATGTTTACTAAATGTGTTTACTTTTTAAAATTAAATTGTTATTCGGTTTATTATATTGTTATTCAATGTTTATTAAATCATCAAATAAACAATATAATAAATAAAAATGAAGACAGTTGTTGAAGAGGTAGTCTAAGATGTCAGAGGTCTTATTTTTTGCAGCTTTTTAAAAATTTTATATTTAACTTTTGTGGATACATGGTAGGTGTATATATTTATGCAGTTCATGAGGTGTTTTTATATAGGCATACCACATGTAATAATCACATAATTGAGAATGGGCTATTCATCCCCTAAAGCATTTATCTTTTGTGTTACGAACAATCCAATTACTCTCTTTTAGTTTTTTAAAAATGTACAATTAAGTTTTTCAGAGACTTTATTTCCTCTTCTTTCTTAATAGCAAATGAACACAAACTAACTGCAATAAAGCACATGCTTAGAAAATAATTCCATGCTTTTAATATTTTCAATAATTTTTGCAGCTTTAGTGATTGCTTACAAAGTTATATCTCACATAGAAGAAACATTTTCCAAAGTACATGTTTTTTCTTCTTCATAAATTTTTTGTTTATAAGTTTCAAGTTTCACTAAAAAATAGCATGTATGATATGAGTTCCTGTTAAGTGAATATCTCTTAGTCAATCATCACCAAATAATGCTGCATAACAACACTCTCAACATTTATTAGTAATATGGTTTCACTGTGTCACCACCCAAAATCTCATCTTGAATTGTAATCCAAATTGTAATACCCATGTGTTGGGTGAGGGACCTCCCAGCAGGTGATTAGAGGATTAGATCAGCGAGGTGGTCCCCCATGCTGTTCTCATGATAGTAAGTGAGTTTCCATGAGATCTGATGGGGATTTTTGTTGTTGTTGTTGTTATTTTGTTTCTTTTGAGATAGAGTCACTCTCTGTCACCCAGGCTGGAGTGCAGTGATGTGATCTCAGTTCACTGCAACCTCTGCCTCCCAGGTTCAAGTGATTCTCCTGCCTCAGTTTCCTGAGTAGCAAGGATTACAGGCACATGTCACCACACCTGGCTAATTTTGTATTTTTTGTAGAGATGGGGGTTCACCATATTGGTCAAGCTGGTCTTGAACTCCAGACCTCATGGTCCACCTGCCTTGGCCTCCCAGAGTGCTGCAATTACAGGTGTGAGCCACCATGCCAGGATGATCTGATGGTGTTATAAGGGTTTCTTCCGTCTGCTTTGTTCTGCACTTTTCTCTCCTGCTTCCATGAGAAGGAGGACATATTTGCTTCCCTTTCTGCTATGATTGTAAGTTTCCTGAGGCCTCCTCAGCCATGCAGAACTGTGAGTCAATTTATCCTCTTTTCTTTATAAATTACTTAGTCTCCGATATTTCTTCATAGCAGCATGAGAATTAATATAATTAACTTCCAACAAGAAGTATTAATTTCTCACTCAAGGATCTGTGGATTGCCGGGACTCAGTTGGATTTGACACCACAGCATGGATTGGATTCAAATCTTCCCTATCTTTTCTCCTGGTGATAGCAGGAGTCAAAGAACTCAAACCCATCTGTGCAAGCACATTTGAAGCCTTAACACTCATTGCAAGCACTGTTTTCCCCTTTTGTTCAAGCAACGCATATGACAAAGACCAAATTCAACAAGTGGGAGAATGTACTCCCATTACCATTAGGCCACGAAAAAAGTATAGATGTCGAATATTACTATATGGGACAGAACTGATACCAATGATTCTATAACATCATCCATTTATTTACCTATACTTCTACGCATAGAGAGTAGATTGGAATCCTGTACACTGAGGTGACAGAATTTAGGTGATTTTCTTTTACTTTATTCCTTATTTGGGAGAAAGTGAAGAAAAAGTTTTATTTCTTAAATATTACGCTATATACAAGTATAATTTTTTAAAAGAAAACAGCTTTAGTGAGATACAATTCATGTATTAAAAACTTCACCCTTTTAAAGTGTATAAATCATTGGTTTTTAGTATACTTACAGTTTTGCAACTATTACCACTATCTAATTTCAGAATATTTTCTGAAAAAAACCTGAGCCCTTTCCTTAGCAGTCCTCTCCCATTTTTCTCCTTCCCCCAACCCTTGGTAGCACTAATCTAGTTTTTGTGTCTATTGATTTGTTTATGCTGAATATTTCATATAAATGGAATTATACAAAATGAATGGCTTCTTTCACCTCGCGTAATGTTTTCTAGGTTAATCCATGCTGTAGCATGTATAAGTACTTCATTCCCTTTAATTACCTAATAATATTCCATTATTTAGATATACCATATTGTTCATCCATTTATCAGTTGACTGATGTTTGGGTGATTTCCATTTTTTGGCTATTGTGAAAATGTGATGAATATTTCTGTGCAGAATTTTCAGTTCTCTTGAGTGTATACCTAGGAATGAAATTGCTGAGTCATATTTAATCTATGTTTAACATTTTCAATAACTGCATATTTCCCCAAGTGGTTGCAACATTTATAATCTCATAAACAATATACCAGTTCCAGTTTCTCCACATCCTCACCAACACTTGTTATTGTCTGTCTAGCCATGTTAGTGGGTGTGCATTGAATTGTGATTTTCATTTGCATTTCTCTAATGACTAAAGCGGTTATGTTTTTATATGTGTTTTGGTCATTGTATATGTTTTTTGACAAGTGTCTATTTAGTCCTTGCTCATTTTTCAATTGAATTGACTTTTTAATTATTGAGTTGTAAGAGTTCTTTATATGTTCTGATACAGGATCCTAATCTATAATTTGCAAGTATTTTCTCTCACAATGTGGGTTATTCTTTCATTTTTGTTATGGTGTCCTTTGAAGCACAAATTCTTTTAATTCTGATGATATGTTGCTCATTCATCCTTTTTTTGTAGCTTGTACTTTTGGTGTCCTGAGAACCATTGCCTAATCCAAAGACACACAATTTTTCTTCTATATGTGTTTCTAAGTTTTATGGTTTTATCTCTTATACTTAGGTCTTTGATTCATTTTTGGGTATGAGGAAAGGTTCCAAAGTTATTCCTTTGCATGTGCATATTCTGTTGTCTTCACACCATTTGTCAAAAAGGCTATTATGTAACCATTGAATTGTCTTGTAATTCTTGTCAAAAATCAATTGAGTATACATTTAAGCATTTATTTCTGGACTCTCAATTGCATTCCAGTGATCTCTGTGTCTAACTTTATTAACTTTACCACACTATTTCTGTAATGTTGTAGTAACTTTTGAAATTGAGTAGTAGTATTTTGTACTTCTTCAAGATTTTGTTTTGGGAATCTTGTATTTCCATATGAGTATTAGGATCAGTTTGTCAATTTCTGTAAAAAGGCCATCTCAGGTTGCATGTATAATTAAAAAAATTATAGTTATTAATCTCTATACAGAAATGGTAAAATTCTTCTTTAAATTGCAAATAAATTTATATTGGATAAGATTTACTGTTAATAAATTAGCAATTTTGAAAGAAACTGAATATGATGCAGGTAGTGTGCAAATGCTTTCTGAGGCAGAGAATAAAGAGATATAATTAGTATTTTAGTAAAGTGAGAGGGAATTATTGAGCTAGGTACAGTGCCCCAAAAAGAGAACATAGTTATGTGTTAGCATAGAGATATATGGAGACATCAGTATTTTCAGGAAACTGAGTGTTTACTAGAGCTGTATGTTAGGTTTGATGATGCAAAATCAGTCAGCAATATTTCAATTAGTCAGGATTATTCATAAGGAAATTATAAGTCATCAATCATGGATAGTTTTATATGTTCATATTTTAAATGTAGTTGTAAATTCTGAGAAAAATTTAATCATACTGTAGAATAAGTATCTAAGACACAAAGAATACATAAATGTATCAGTTAATCTCCTTAACTTTAAAAACAGTTATCTGAGATACCTGGGGGTATAATGAGAAATAAAATGGGAGCAAGTCATTATAATATGACAATATTTGTGATTGAATATTCCTGGAAGCATAATGGAAGTGCTGCCAGTGGAAAGGAAGGTGGAAAAGAGCTTCACTGGACAGAAATGGAAAGGGAAACACAAATACAAGAAAGATCAAAAAGTCTAAGTCACTGAGACTTTGTAATAGATTACATATGGGGCATGTAGGGAAAACAGGATGCAAAGCAATTATCTATTGCAATGGATTGTTTGTGTCCCTTCAAAGTTGTATTTGAAGCCCTAACCACCAATGGGATGATATTAGAAGGTGGAATCTTTGGGAGGACTGCAAAGCATGTGCCCGAACAAAAGGGTGCACGGAGAGTTCTCTCATCTTTTCCACAAAGTGAAGACATCACAGAGAGGGGAGTCTGCGGTTCAGAAGATGGCCCTACCAGAATCAGACTGTACTGGTGTTCTGATCTTGGACTTCCAACCTCCAATGATGAGAAATAAATTCCTAATGTTTAAATGCTTCCCAGTCTATAGTATTTTGGTACAGCAGCCTGAAATGACCAAGACTTCTTCTGTATTTTCAATTTTCCTACTCCTTCTTGTGAATGTAAAGGATGTTATAATTTTTAACTGTCTTTATAATGCATAATTGAAACAGTTTAAAATATCAGAAGGGAGGCTATCACATTATCCTTTTAGAGATAATGATATAACATTAAGTGTAAAACCTGCATTTTCTGCCTTTTGTTAAGCCAAATCACAAGCAGAATTCAACGCACCTGGAGACAGGGAGGCACTGAGGCTAACCAAATCATGCCAGATGTTTCTCCAGTGTAGCTTCTCATTACTTTGGTCTTTGCACCTTTCCCAAGTGCAAATGAGAAGTATTAGATGGGAGGGAATGCAGAAATGAGACGTAACAATGAAAAATGTGGACATGAACACCTGCCTCATGACATTTAAGGCTTGTTTAAGAAACATCACTAGGCAAAACAGCCCATGGCTCAAGGGCAAAGGCATGAAACACACAGATATCATACACAAAGCAGTGTGTGGCCAATACAGTCAATACTTACTGGACTTCTCAGAACTTAGGGTTACACGTGTTATTTATGTGTTATTATTATTTTTTTAGTAAAATACACAGGATCTATGAGTAAGTGATTATAAAGTGATTAGTCCTCACATGGTAACCACTCACCGACCGGCAACAGTGTGAGGACGGCTACCTTTATAATATCTTCTGGCTGTCAACATTGTATAAGTAAACAAAAACTAAATATTAAAAAAGGGAAAAAAGGAAACACTGGATTAGACATAAACAGGCCATTTACTGAGACTTAAGGGTCTTTACTATGCTAATGAAAGTTGTAAATTGCTAACTACTTTGCATATTCCATGGAGCTATATCTAGCTGGCCTCTATATGGATAGGACAAAACTAGAAGGTAAGGAAGTAAGGCAGAACACATAGGTTCATTTTGTTTCTTTGTATTTCGTGTAGTTAGGGGCAGGGTAGAACTGCAAGGTGTGGAAGCACAGGAGAAGGGTGGTTGCCTGAAGAGTAGGATGAGGACAGATGGCCTTGGACACTACACATCTCTGGCAAATTGAAAGGCTGAGGAAACGATGCTGAAGATCCCAGCCCTGAATAAGAATCTATGTCTGGAATTGCGGAACCACACCTTGAAGTGTGCTATGTAAAATAATCTATACACCAAATCGATTTACGCTCACCCTGTTTCATAGTTACCAGTGACAATGAAAACATGAGTGGAAGATTCCAAGCTTTTTTTCCCCAGTTTTATCCTACCATATAACATATCACTAAGCATTTCATAAACCATACAACAACTTTCAAGTCAGGTGAAATTTAAATTACCCAAAATCTATATTAAGACCATGGAGAAAAAGAAAACCACTGCTCAAAGGCATTGGAAATAAGAGGCAGAGAAAGGCTCACGGGAATTTTCCCTTTTTTGTCTTTTGAATTGACGTAGGCTTTTGCATAATGAAAATAATAACACAAAACTTTATCGCTTTCATTTTCTCAGATTCCAAGAGATAAATCTTGAGTGCACACACACACGTAGACACACTTAATTTTCTCCACAAAATAGCCACATTTTTTTATTTGATGATTCAATACATTTTTAATTCAAACAGTCACCACATAACCTAGGCACAATATTAAGCATTTTACAAGCAAAATAGTTTACTGATTTTCAATTGCCAAAGAGTACAATAAGTGAGCCGGTTAAAGGATATACTTCTGTACATAAAAATATCCATGTATTTATACAAGTGTATGGAACAGAGTTTAAGATCATAAAACTGTTACATCACAATAAATAGGATGTGTTCCTACAGCACAGCACAGCACAGCACGCCTTGTTGGGAAGCGGCCGAGTCTTTTTCAAGGTGTTTTATGTTCTTCTGAGCTAGGCTCAGATTTCTCCAAAAAAGGAATAGGTTATTAATGGTTGGATCTGAATGTCTATTTTCATAAGTTGCTTTTTATTTTCATCTCCAATAACAGGAATGGAAGATATCATAATTTAATTATTTTCAAAAAGTCGTTGCAACTTATCAATTCTATTGATTTCCAATTCAGTTTTTGAAAATGCAGATTAACTCCAGCACCATACGAGAATGAAATACATGTATTTTTGTCAGAGCAACAATATTTTATATCATCTTTGTTCCTCTGGCTATAACAATTCTGTTTAGAAAAAATTTACCAAGCTAAAAATAGTTGATCTAAGTTGTCATAAAAAAGAATATTAAATACCTTTGGTAAAAATAGATATATTTAACAAGATTAGAAAAGCCAACAGTTATAATGTCAAAAGGAGAATGTAAAAATGTACACAATAACACAAATAAACTGACTTAGAGATAAAGTGAAGATAAGGCCACTCTTGTTTTCAGGTTTGTCTCTTCCAAACCATGAATTTAGTTCTCTTCTTCTAAATGGCAGAAATTTTAATAAGAAATAGGAAATATCCAGTCTTTCCTATCAGCATGACACAAGTCTAATTCAGATCAACACAGTTCCTTTTTAAAAACCAGGTTTGTAGTACATAGAATGTTCTGGTTTACCTATGTGAATATGAGAAAAAAATCCAGATTTTAGACCCAGAACATGGAGCTTTAGAGTTAAGCAAGACAACAGAATCAGGTGCTCACTTGCAGTTTTTTCCTGTACTGACATTACCCTAAGCCGTGTCAGAACAACTGAAATACAGAACACAGCTAGTGGAATAGGCACATGGTAACTCTGTAACTAGCTGGTGATCTATTTATTACAACATTTAATTTTCTTTCCACGATTGAAGAACATTTCTCCTGTCCTTTGGGCCTCCTCTCAAAAGAGCTGTTGCACAACTCCTAATTCTGTTTGATGTCTCCTCTTTCAGAACGCACTGTAAATCCTGAAGATGAAAGGTCCTTGAAGCAAACAACTGAGATTAAGGATGGAGATAATGCGTAAGTTCTCTAACAGAATCAGCCACTGCACTGCACAGCTCTGGGCAAGAGCTGCCGGTGGGGATGCGGTTATCCTCCTGTGCTCCCTCTGCACACACAGTCACACTGCTCATGGTGCTCCATGGCCACATCGGTGAGTGATTTATGCAATCCCTTGACACCGGTCTTTGGTCTCAACTGCAGGACCTGAAAGGGAACAATAGTAAGCCACCTTTAAAAATCCATGTCTATGACTTGCTTTTATAAACAAGTAATGTTTTAGAAAAGAATCTTGGGGCCCAAGAAAGACTCAAATTTTAATTTTTCCTAGAGGAGGCATTGTGGAAACACTCCCCTACAAAAAAAAAAAAAATTCTTATCATCAGCATTTCATGAAAGGACAGACATTTTAATGCCAACAATTTGGAAGCGTTCTGTCTCCAAATAAGGAAAAGTACTTAAAGGGAAAGACTCACCATACAATCATTATTTTCTTTATCTGACTATATTAGAGAGAATTTCACCTCAAGTATTTTGGAACTACCAGTACACAATTCGTTTTTCTGTTTGTTGCTTTCTTTCACTCATTCATTTATTCACACATTTAACAAATATTTATACTTGATGCAATACACTCAAGTACAGAAATTCTGTGGAAAGAAACATGATCATTCCACAGCTGAGTTTGCTCAATTATGCCACTCATTAATTTTCTTGGCTACACTTCAAGTCCTCTATAAACTTGATGAGATGGATTAGATGTACTTCATAGACATCAGCTCCAGTCACAGCTAACTTCCTGCAGCTGGATCCTACTGTGCAGTGAGAAGAGGTTTGGCAATAATAACAATAATGCCTCTATTAAATAAACTTATTTGCAGTTTGGATTGTGAAGGATTTTAGTAAAAATACAGCAAGATTGGCAGTTACACTACACATATTTCCCCTTAACACTGTGACAAAAAGATAAGAGTTGTGTATTCTATAAAATATTATTTGAAGTATGTTATGTTGCTACTTGTTTAAGTGTATTACATTTTATTTCTTATGAAAGAAACAACAAAGTTTAAGAAATTGTATTTTGTTTGGATTATGAACAAAGGTCGGAGAACAAAATAATATGAAATTTTCTAGCATCTCTACTTTTTGGATATGACAAAGATAACCTCATAAAGCAACTTCTAAAAGCTATTGTTCCTGAAAATGTTCATTAATCCAAAAAGGCACAAGTCAAGTCTTATGACTGTTCTATTTAAAGACTTAAAAGAAAAACAGAGAATGCATACTCCTCACTGGAGTATGTGGTAATATCAGAGGTTAATTAGCTAACATTTTTTGAATGCTTACTGGGTGCCAGGCACAATAATAATGTTTTTACGTACTTTAACACACAGGAATCCTATGAAGTAATTTACATTACCCCTATTTTACACACGAGTGAACAGAGGCTTAGAGAGAATAAGTGACACAGACTTTATTTGTACTTAGGCCAAAGATGAATTATTAAAGTTAGAGTGATGGATAATAATTTTATAGATTCAGAATATTACTGCTCATTCTATTTATTTAGTAACTTTCTTCCTGAAGAGATAAACTTCAAAGTCTTGTAATAACTATTAGAAATTGTAAACTTTTAAAGTAGAAGTGGTTTTCTCATCTATTTCACAATTCTAGAATAAAAATTACTTAGACTTTACTTCTTTAATGTGAAATTTAACTCAATGATTACTGAACATTATTTTATGTTCATACTGATTTACTATTTTTGAACAATTTAGGGTGGGATCAAACTAATGACATTTCAGATACTGGCACTATTCCTTATCACACTCTTGCTATAAATTGTTTCTGGAATGAGGCTGGGTGGGTAAGATAAATTGCAATATTGGCATAGCCAATGTCTTCAATTCCTATATCTACCTGTATGCGTTTTCCATTCAGCAAGGAAAAAAATTACTATGTAAGGTAAAGGTTAGAGAGGCTACCATACACAGTCCTAACAGAAAGGCCAAGCTGCAATCCTTGCTCCCTCTAGCATGCATATGCCAAGATGCATTTGCTGAATCAAAGTCCCCTGTCTTTGTCTGCTGATGCTCATGGAGATTTACATATAGCAGAAGAATCTCTTAATGTTCTAGTAAGTTTAGTCTTGGATAAGAAATTCTAATGGTGGAGGACACAATTCGTGTTATTTTTTTTTTTTAATTCGTTTTGAAAGTTTTGACTTTGGAAGAGAAAAGCAGACTTGGAAAATGATCAGCAGGTTCCAGGAAATATTAAAGAGGAAAAGGACATAGATTATGCCACTAGAAAAGAAACAGGGTGGAAGTTCATGTCAGAAAATGTAGAGGTTGAAATTAAAATAGGTCCATCAAAAGTAATGTCCAGGTAGAAGCTGAGCCAGAGATTATGGAAGATATTAGATCAGGCACAGAGAGAACCAGCAAAGGACAAGTGCTTATGGACCATTGCTCAACACTTTCAAACAAAATGACCTTAAACTTCTGAGAACCACAGGGCACTGGGAACAGGGACTTAGTATAGAATAAGACAATTGAATGGTATACATTTTTTGGACTGCTTGTGCAAAACAAACAGACCTAATGTAAGACTGTAAGATTATTATTTCATAAAAAGTTAAATATGTAAAAATATAAACAAGATGAAAATGATTAAGCAAAGAACAGAGAAAATTGAACAAATATACTATTGTCAGAGTGTCCTGTAGACCTTTTGGCCAGAATACCTTTCCTCCTTCAAGGCAAAATTCATTAAATCTTTATTGATCGTTTACCATAATCAAAGAATAAGACTAGGCACGGTGAAAAAGTAAAGATGAGTGAGGCAGCAGCTAATATATATTAAGGGCATGAAAATTGCCAGGCATAATTCTAAGTGTTTTGTAAATATCAACCCACTAAATCCTCACAATAAAGTATGATGGTTGGAGACTCGCCTTACAGATGAGGAATTTAGGCACAAAGGCTCAGCAGTTTGCTAAAAGTCACACAACAAACAAATGTTATGTTCTAACCTGGGATGTCTAGCTTTGGAGTTTGTGTTCTCAAGCATTACATTGTAATGTGACTTTTGTTTTCCTTACTTCTCAATTCAATAGAAACAAAGAAAAATAGACAATAATTTTGAAATACCAACAGTTTTCTAATAGAGTATCTTTAAAGCTCTACCGATGCACCAAAGATGCTAGGACTGGTAGGACACCAGCATTTTAAGGAAGTTAGGACATCTAAGTTTACATGTACATAAAATTCCTGACTTGATTTTCTGAAAATTCTTATTTGGGACTTAGAAAAATCATTAAGAAAATATATTTATTTGGCTAAAATGTCTTCCCACAAAGAGATCCAGTGATTGATACAAAAAGTAAGAATCTTATTAATACATTATCATACTACAGTATCTTTTAGTTTTCCTCAATTATATCCCATCTTCTCCAGAAGCATCAGGTAACAAACGTGTATCAGGAAACCATCCTTCTTAAGGAGTCAACTTTGAATTTTACAAAGCCTTTAAATAATGACAATAAAAATCTTCCCTTCTGACTTCATTTAAAAATTACTTCATGACCTTTAAATTTTTTCAAGAAATAACATGAATATCTACTTAATAAATAAAATGATTTTTCACAGGCAGAAAGCCTTCAGTGAAACCTTCATCTGTTAGGTGAAACCCTCATCTAGAGCTAGGCTTTCACTTCAATTAAGGCTTTTGCTGAGGTCTTTATGTGTATGAAAAATCGTTTTATTTATTAAGTAGATATTTATTCTGTATTCTTATTTAATTTAATGGAAAAAATGAAGGAAAGGCAGTCATATTGACATGATGTCAGAAGGGCAGATTTTGGCTTGGTCTAATGTAAATATTTTGTAGAAATTAAAGGTGACTCATCAAGAAGGATGGCTTCCTAATAGAAGTATTCTGTATGGTGCTGCTGGGGAGATGTGGAATACAATTGGGAGACTCCATCACTAACACAAAGTTAAGTGTACAAGTTCTAAGGTTCCCAGGGTTCTAAAAAACAATAATTACAAACATGTCATATAATACTTTCTTTCATTCCAGAGAATAAAGAGATGAAAGGTTAAAAAAACCCATAGAACATTTAACATGTTATCTGAAGAAACATAAATAATATGACATTTAGTATAATTATGAATACATCATCTTAGGAGTCTCTGTTGCTTCAAGCAGAAAAATAAATATTTCTCCTTTCTCCAAAGTAGATAATAATGTATCTCTGAGCTTGTCTTAGAAATATTTTTCCTTCATAGTTTGAAAAGTTTAAAAATTGAAAATCTTTACTGATTATTTTTTCCTCAGAAAAATCTTTCTATTTTTTTGGTATGAGAGGCAAAAACTTCACTGACCACTCGTATTGTATTACCAGAGAATAAGCTTTCTAAATCCCTAATATCTGGAATTTTAATTAAAGGTGCTAATTAAAAAAAATAAAAACATAAACTCTTTGTAAACCTTGTTTTTTTTCCCCATGAATACTGCATCTTTTTTCCAAACATATACGCATTTCAGATTCACTGTTTTGTTCTAAGACATAAAACACCCGAAGGAAACCAAAAGGAAAATTATGCACCTACCTCATGATATTTTTTAGTAACTTTGCTTGGGACGCATTGACATTCATTGCAATTGTGGAGACAACAGGCACAGTTTCCTCCACAGCGTTTAACCAGCAGACAGCCTGGCCAGTAAATGGTATCGGTTCTCTTTAGTTCTTCCCTTATGGACACTGAGAAGTTACGAGGTGTGCAGCTGTACAATCTCACCTCCTCTGTTAGAAGATTCAGATCCACCACTATATGGCATAAAAGAAAGCAGGAAAAATAGATGCTGATGCTTTGGGCCTCAATGTATTTCATTAAGCTCTCTTCATAAAGAAATCTTACGTTATTTCATGAACAATATCCATAACAATATCCCCTCTTATTTTAAGTAGATCTTAGAGATATATAACTACAAATTGGACTTTCTATTTCATACTAAACAAAGCTTCATTATGACCTAGCGACCAGTAAAGAGATGCCATTGTGTAACATGAAGAACAGAGCCAACAAAACAGTTGAAAGCTATAAATAGGAAACTGTATAGAGACAAAAAGGACCACACTTTTTAATCTTAGTAAAAAAAAAAAAAAGACACAGAGATAAGAATAAACGCAAAATGATAAATACTTTGATGAAAAACAAAATTCTTAAAAGGATTTAAAGCTCTTATAATTAGTCAAGAATATATTAAAACCTGTCATTAGTACTTTCTGTAATCTCTATGGCAATAAGAATCATAAAAAATAAAAAATGCTTGAAGAAAACACACACTTGAAGACAGCTGTGTAGACTAAGAGTGAAGAAAAATGACATACTTTATAAGAGCAGAAGTTGTAGGAAGGGACTGCTTCAAATGTATTGAATAATTTCCCATCTTGGAAATTTAGCCTAACTAAACTCCTTCAGATTACTATCTTTCCCCTGCTAATGGGTGGAAGAAATGTTTAATATCTCTAATTTATAACCTGTCTCTATTTCTTTAACAAGTTGGTTAACTATGTTGTTTGTGCATTATTCTATGAAAGAATACCTACTTTTGAGGACCGAACACAATATTCTTTCATCAGATTGTTGCGATAAATCCTCAAAGAACCATTTTTAACTACAAGATGATTCTGCCTTAGGAAAATTATATCAAAATAACATGTCATGTTCAATATGAATTTATACATATCACATGAAAACACTTCTAATATAATTTATTTTCTGCCTTATACCTCTTCCTATTTTTTCCCTAGAAATATTCAAATAAAGCAATTCCAATGACATTGAGTACTATCAGAAAACATATGTTCCTTTGGGTATTTTCTCCTAAATATTTTTTAAATTTTAGAAATATTATCTAAAATATAATAAACCTAGTTAAATATATTTTCACTAATATGCAAAACAGACATGAATAAAAAAAAGAAAATATTTTCTGGTTAAAGATGGCTTCAAGTAGAAATAATCATGATGTAATCCAATTTTTTACATTAAGAGCTAATTTTTATTAATTTTTAAATGACAAGGTAATTAAGAATCAAATGCTTATTTTGTTGGATTTGTTATATATATATGATCAATTGTCTTCATTGTCTTTGATCATTTAAGTATTTAAATAAATGTATTATAAAATTATGCATAGGTAAATTGGAAACTATAAATGTATGTTAACTGTATGATAGACTAAAACTTGAGTCAAGTGTAGGAAAGCACCATAGAAATTCTAATTCAATGAGTCCATTTCAACACCTTATTGAGCTAAAAGATTATTTTTCTAACTCAAGGGAAAATCATTGTTTCATTTGGCTACTGAAAGATTTCTTTTTTATCTGAAAATGATCCTGTGAAAGCAAAGCTTTTAAATATTTAAGAGCAAATCCTTCTTTCAAATGCCCTGAATAGACCAACTTATCCCTTCAAAGTAATGAGCTCATTATGCTAAATGGTATCACATATTTTACCTGGTTTCATTTTGCTATCTAATAGTATATGCACACATTCCTCTTTTGTTGTTAAAAGTATATACGAGCTTATTGGAATCTTTTCTCTAGTAGTTAATGCCTGGGCAAGGAGGAAGAAGACTTAAAAATATGCACAAACACAAAATCTGGCTGCCAAAATGTTCAATGCTTATTTAAGAAGTATACTTCTTTAGCATATGAGTGAAGAAGGTCTCAGCTCTCAAAGCATATTCACCTATGTCAAACAGTTTTAAATATGATAATTCATGATAATAGAAAGATTGTATATGTTCCCTTTAAAATGTTTACTTAACCACAATAAAAGTTTCAACAGATTTCCCAAGTGAACTAAGTTGTGATACCTGCTACAACGTGAAAATTTAAACACACTTTTAACTTAGCTTCCACTCATTTATCACGCTTGACACAAAAGTCAAAAGCCCTTTTCAAGTACTAGTTAAGCTTGACTTAGAAAATACAGTAATTTTTTTTTTGTAGCAGTAGCAAGGGATGAATGAAAACCCTGAACCAGAGGAAGAAAGTGAAAGGAAAAAAAGTAAAGCATTAATGCAGTCCACAGTTTTTTAAAAATATAATTAAGGATTTTAAATTTGACATTTCATATTTGAAATTTATGCTGCCTACTGCTAAGGCTTCAAACACATAGAAGCTTTGTTAAAATAAGTCCTGTGTCATATATTCTTGAAACACTGCATAGTACTTTTAGAGGGGAAAAAGGCAACGAAAACAAGAGAAAAAGGAAAAGGAAAAAAGAAAGATAATTCCCCAAAGCATACTTTGTAAACAGCTTAACTACAATATTAAAGAAGTTTCCCTTCACAAAATATTTGTAAAGTAAAAGTTGGTCTTCAGATTTTCTTTCCTTTTCATAATTATCTCCTAAGACAAAAAATGTATAAGTTTGTTCTTCTAAAGAATGCAGATTTTGAGCTCATCACCAAGCAAAATCACTATTTCTAAATGCAAATGTCATCAATATTATAAGTTTTACTACAAAAAAGTTTATATTTTCTTTGTTATTTCTTCATTCTTTTAAGATATTCAGTCCAAAGATAGTCTATTACTATAATGTAATCTGAGGGTGGTCTTTCTAAGATGAATGTGGTAACACTGTGATATGTTTATTCTGTGGAAAATCTATTTCAATGTCTAATTAGATGCTTTTAAAAGTTTTACTCCTTATTCCTTTGTAGAGATACTCTCAGGAGGGGAGTTGGTTTTGTCTACATAGATGTTATCCCACCCCTGCATTTTAGTTTATGTAAAGTTTCAAAAATATACACTGCTTTTCTCACACTTACTGTATGCTTAAAAAGTTAATAGTTTTGGCAAACGGCAAAGGGCTTCAATTTTGAAAGTGTTAAATGAATATTTGAAAGATCTAGTTCAGCTTCCGATGCTTTTGAATGCAAGCTAGCCTCTGGCCAAATCTTTGAGCTCTAGGCGTACAGTTTCAGACACAAAAGCTTGGCTAGAAGGGAGATTTTTAGGCTCAAATCCAGAAATCAGCTGTCAAAAAACCAGATCTCAGTTTAGAACCTGATTCACTGCCCCTGCTTCTTACAGATCAACATGATAATCAACTTCAAATTTGCTAACAAGGGCTCTATTCATGGATGTTTCAGCTAGTCTTGCAGATCTTCATCTTCCTGTTCCTAAGTGGGAGGGAAGGGAAATGTTGTTTGTAAGTTATTCATCAAGTTATTCATCAAGATCAAATCTTATAAATATGTAACAGCTTTCGGCATCTGGATAGGATTCAGCTGCCCATGCACTTGAACGCCGATTTCAAATATTGCCAAAAGGAAACCACGTCTGTTGGCATAATGAAATACCAGGGCTGGGCAAGTCTGAACATGACCTGCTGAGATTAAAGCTCATGATCCAAAAGAGCTGCCACTCTTAAAGCAGGAAAGGGCAGGAATTGGGTGTCCTTCTGACAAGATTTAGAAGAGCAAGTCTGGTGCAGTCTGCCCTTGTGAATGGCTCAAATTAACTGAACATTGTTCCTTTCACATAAATTCTCTAGGCTGTCATTACTTTCTCTAAAGTGGTAGATTTCAATGCTTCTGACAGACTAAAACAGATTTTTTGAGTGCACTGTAAATAAAGTTATTTCTACACATTTTCATTTGTGTCTGATATGTATACTTTTCAATTCTAATGTTACTAAAAAATTAGGTAAACTTGGAGAAAACTCAGTTAACACTATTTCCAATTTCTTGGCCATATAGAATGGGGTTTAATTAACAGCATTTTCACTTCACTCTTAGAGAAAGATATGCCCATATGGCATTTCAACAGCAAAAGTGATTATTTCTACAGCAAATTTTAAAAAATTATTATGATGTGGCTTCTTTTAGGTTCTTGTTTTCTTGCTATGGATGCTACCTTGAAAACTACTAATTCTACTTTATGTTGGGCCAATGTCGTTTTTCATATTTTTTATAAGTGTCTAGGCTTAGAAAATGCAAAGCGATATAATACTGACCCAGAGGAGACACTGTAGACAAACACTTTTGTAGAACATCCCCTTTTTTTACCCCTAACCTGGTTTTGCAGCTATGATAATTTCTCTTGAGTCTCAAAATCAACATATTCCAAGTATTAGGTTTGAGTAAGCAATGATTTTTGTAATCAATAAAGGCCTTCATCAAAATGATATTTTTGAAGATGAAACATAACTGGAATTTTCAGAAGTATCCCTTTCAATTTTCCACACTCACTGAGTTATAACTAAGTTCTTCCTTTTGTGTATATTATTATTCAGTATATAAATATGCTCAAATGTTAAGAAAATTCATTGAATATATTACTGATGAATTTTAAACTCTACTCTTTAGAAGCTGTGGCAGAAGAATCTGAAACATAAGCTGCTAAGAAAATTAAACGAGGTTCTAATCTGAAGAGGGAGCTTACCTCTGGATTTTCTTCCAAAAACAAAAGCCTTGCCAAGAATTTGCCAAGTTGGCCTATATAGCTCTTCTATGTCCAACTGCCATCTATCTGGTTCAAGATATCGAATAAGGTCTTCCAAGGTAGTAAAGGCAGTTATAGCATTATTAAGCAGGTCCAGTGGCAAAGCTGAAGCGGGCAACACTGAAGGACTCACAGCCTCTGTGAATTGCTGAAAGTAAAATGAATCCTATGTTAACTGTTTTAAAAACAACAATGTATTCCTTCTGGACATATGCAAGAAGTTATGAAGACTAAGGCCGGAAATATGTGCGAAAGGAAATTATATTCAACCCAATTAGAAGTAACTACTCTGCAAAAACTTCATGAAGGTGAACTCTGAGAGATTTCCTGTAAAAATCAATGAAAAAGACATTAATTTTCTTTATCACAAACCATGATGGATGTGGCTATCTTTTGGTCATATACAAAAATTAAAAATATCATCATGGTTCAATTATAGACTTACAAAGAAAACTATAATACAGCTTACAAAATTTTCCTTTTCTTTTCCACTTTTCCTTTTCCTTAATCTGAAAAATTACCTGGTAGTTATGCAAATTAGTGTCACATAAATTAAAAGTTGAGTAAGAAATAACCCACAAAAATCTAGAACAAAATACAGGCAGAAATTGTTTGACATTAAAGAACTTGTTTCTCAAGATAGAAAATGCCTAAATCATAAATAAGCAGCTTAATAAATTGCCTACAATGTATTTTTTAATATAAAATGCCTAATATACAAAATTAAGAGATCAGAGAAACACTGGGAGAATATCCTGACAAACTATGTGACTGTCACAAGATTAGTATCCAGAATATGCAAAACTAAAGACAAATGCAATAGAAAAAATGGGCATATTCTAGACAAGAAGCTTGAATGATCAATAAACATATGAAAATATGCTAAACTTCATTCGTTATCAGAGAAATGCAAAGAGAGGTATTATTTCACATATGAAAAAAGGATACTATTTCACAGAGATGAGACTGGCAAGAATTTAAAAAAGGATTACTGAGGATAGGATTAAATTGGAATTCCTCTGCTCTGCCTACAGAAGTTAGTGTAGGGTACCACACTTTAGCTGATGTAACTGATAAGCACTGACTATTCACTCACTTATGCACATGGAAATATGTTCAACAATTAGAAAGACTGGAAGCAATCGAAATGCTCACATATAGGGAAACACTAACACATCAGCTCTTCCTTTTCATTTTCATTACTTCAATCCTGGGCTAGAGACTAAAAACATGTACTATATACAGCTGCTTCTAAACTTATCTCCTTCCCTTTAATCATTTCTCTCTCCTTTTGCTCTATGCTGCATAATCCTGGGTTAATCTACTAAATAAGATATCACTGATCCTATGATGAACTGGGAAAAATGCCTATGATTTCTCATCTGGAAGATAAAATCCAAATTCCTTACACAGCATTCAGAGCCCTCACAAATTGACCTCTGCTGACCTTCCCATTTAATCTGCTACTTATCAGACATGCACATTTTGTTCCAATCAATCTAGTCTCTTCACTGACTACTGCACATATAATATTAATCTCAGACTCTGTACCTTAACTTACGCTAAATCTGCCCCCATCCCACATGCAAAAACTCCCCCCATGTTGATCCACATCATAAACCTTCACCATTACAATGACCTTTTCAAGAACCCAATTCATCCATGAAACCTTGCACAATGGAATCATCAGTGTCCCATATATCTCCTTTGGGTCAATTGGAAAGAGTCTCCCTCTGCGGACTGCTCTGTGAGCACTTGGCTTGAAGAGCAGAAGCTGCCCAGTAAACTAGGAAAAGGAGCACCTTTCTCTGGACAGGCACAACTCTTCGTGGGACTCATGGATTTGTGGGTGCCCCGCTGCCCACAGGGGGATTTTCTTACAGAGTATAATTGGCAGAAATGAATGTGGGAGTCTTGGGTCAACAGTGATTTCATCCTTTTTTTTTTTTTTTTTTAAACACAAGTTTATTGAGTAACTACACTGTTCCAGGGCCTGTGTGTGCATTATGAGAAGAGCACAGTCAAATGACAATGTCTGGCCTCTTTCCTTGCCTGGATTACTCATGTGTACTTTCCAAGTCTCCACTCAGCTGTTACTCCTTTCGTCTTTTTGTTTTTTTAAATACATTTTATTTATATATTTGAGGTTTATGACATAATGTTACAGGATATGCTAAGATACATGGATATGCATAAATACCTGTATTTTGTACAATGGTTACTATTAAAGACTTAATTTCAATAATGTCAGGGATCTGGCTAAAATATTAGCACTAAGATATTTTCTAATTATTTTATGATGATTTGCTCTACTCATTAGACTGTTAAACTCTGAGAGTAGAAACTAAATCAAATTTATTTTTGTTACCCAGTGTTTTCTATAATTGTCCAATGGCAAAAAAATTTGCTTTGATAGAACTATGACTGAGAACTCTATTACAGATATAAATATTGATCCAAAAATGATTTTAATTTTAATTTAGCCAATTTAGTTACTATTGATTAAATTTATAGTGTAAAATGGTTAATGCAAAGTTTTATATATTTCAAAAATATAAGCCTATATATGCATATAACTATTTTGTGAGGTAAAAATTAAGGGGTCAGTAATCATTAAAGAATAGTATTACTACAAATGGAAAGTTTCCAAATTTGTAGAGAGAAAGTAAGTGGTTGCCAGCAAGGTAATACAAAAAGTATACATTATTAGTTAAATTTTCAGGGTGCAGATGTATATTTTAAGCATGAAATACAATTGTTATGTAGGCTATTTTCAATTAGACTATAATCTAAGAGTGAGTTGACTTATTTTGCTTCCAGTCTGTTGGAGACTCTCTGAGCAAATTATTCCTTTTGAAGCAATACAAAGTTCTAACTGAAATCAATATTGCTGAGATAAAACTCAAAATATTAATATAAAAGAAGGCAAAACAAAATAAGCTTACAATACTGGGCAAACAAAAGATGCACATCTTGAGTCCAGTCTGCATAGCAATCCCCTCAAATGCTAATGGTAGAAAGAAAAGCGTCTTCTGTTACTGCATGTATAGATCAGTTGGTGTCAGAAATCTCGAAGCTTCTAAATATTTAAATTAAAATTTGAGGCCAGGTGCCGTCGCTCACGCTTGTAATCCCAGCACTTTGGGAGGCCAAGGTGTGTGGATCATCTGAGGTCAGGAGTTTGAGACCAGCTTGGCCAACATGGTGAAAACCCATCTCTACTAAAAATACAAAAATTAGTCGGGCGCTGTAGCAGGTGCCTGTAATCCCAGCTACTCAGGAGGCTGAGGCACGAGAATCGCTTGAACCCAAGAGGCGGAGGTTGCAGTGAGCTGAGATCGCGCCATTGCACTCCAGCCTGGGTGACAGAGTGAGGCTTTGTCTCAGAAAAAAAAAAAAAATTGATAAATTTAGAAAGACAACCCTCTCCTCACCACACTCCACACCCAGTGGTCCCCACCCAAAAAACAGGAAAGACGAATGAACATGAGTTCCCGGGATTCAAAGAATCATCCCTGGACAGAACAGAAGAAGTGGTGCTTCTATTTAAGGGCCTTCTCATGACTGTCACCCCACCCACTGTTCAAAGAACAGCCAAGTTGTTCAGTTTCAAAGTTCTGCTTTTCTAAGTTGTTTAAAGGCACTCTCAGAGAAAAAAGGGGAGACAATGAAAAAAAGAAGTTACAGGAAAAAAGTCTTTGAATTTTTAAGTTTTCCTTTTCTCTCTAACAAAATACCACTGTTCATTATAGATAATAGCATTTTCTCCTACAATTAGTATCTAGACAATTCTAACATTTTACTTTTGATTTAAAAACACTTATGATTGGGCTATTAAACTGGTTAGAATATGCAAAATATACATTGACTTGAATTGGATTTTTATATTCTCTGTTTTGTATTTCTTTTACTCTTCGTAAAAATATGACAGTGTACTTTAAGTTATAGGCTATGGTAAGACAATTTAGTGGATGGCAATGGACACAAATGGGAATAGAGTTTCTTGGTGTTCTGCAATGCAGATAACTAAACTAAAACCAGAGAACAGCTTCTGTGCTATCACCTGGAGGGCAGTAATGACAACCTTGGTGATGGTGTGGCCCTAGCCTAGACCCCTTTAGGTCTGTTACTTTGTAAGGACAGATTGTCAAAGAGCAGAAAAGGCATCTGAAATCTATGTGATGAAGTGTCCTGGCAAAGAGTACATTTCTGCAATGTCAGCTCCATGAGCTAAGGATCCTATACAAAATGAGGTCTTTAAACTTCTCTGATGAAAGTTACTCCAAATGACAACATGATAATGAGAGAACTATGAGCAGGAGTCAAGGCACGGGACCCTAAATCCCAGAGGTACTCACATGTAAGGAAGAGAGTCTGAGTAAACTGCATAATCTATCTGTGACTCAGTTTCCTCCACTATAATATACGTAGCTAAATTCAACCACCTTCAAATTTCTTGCCAGCTTTTACATTTAAAAATTCTATGTAATTGTCAGATACAACAGGGTCCAATACAGCTTCACCAAAATTATCCTGAGAGCTTCAAAAATATAATAAACCACTTAGTAAGTCAGTGATGGGACTGAGCTCTATTTCTTTTTTTCTTTGAAAGCTCCAGGTTGTTTTAGCTTATCAGTGAGTTCTGGGAAACACTGCCAGGTGGTACAACTGTGGTATAATTCTACATTTACAAATATTGTTTTGACAGTACATGAAGTTTACCCAGCTCTTTAGGAAATCAAATATCCTAGAACGCATGTCTGGCTTGAAAAGAGAAGCAGTATGGTCCTAAAAATCTGAAGGAAACAGATCCATGCTTAGAAAATTGATATAAAATATGTTCAAAGGAATACAGATACATGCTGTGTTATGAGCTGAATCAGAGTCCACTCAAAATTTCTATTCCACTAAGGTTCTACTCCAAGTACCTCAGAATGCCTGTATTTGGAGACAGAGTCTTTAAAGAGATCAGTAAAATAAGCTAATTAGGGTGGACCCTAATTCAATATAACTGGTGTTCTTATAATGAGAAAATTTTAACACAGACATAGTAGAGAGGGAAGATGAACTGAAGACACAAGAAGAAAATGAAAAAGACATCTACAAGTCAAGGAGAGAGGTCTCAGAAGAAATCAAAGCTGCTGACACCTTAATCTCAATTTCTAGCAACCAAAATTGTGAGAAAACAAGTTTCCATTGTTTAAGAAACGATTGTTTAAGTCTGTGGTATTTTGTTAAGGCAGCCCTACAATGCTAATACATGCCATCAACTTCTCCCCTTACCTATTATAGGAGCAAACAAAGCCATGTCCATTAAATCAATCAACAAACATTTATTTAAAAACCTGTAAGGGCTCACACAGGTATGATGGCTCACACTTGTAATCCCAGCACTTCCCAAGGCCAAGGCTGGTAGATTCTTAAGATTCAGAAGTTCAAGACCAGCCTGGCCAATATAGTGAAACCCCATCTCTACTAAAAATACCAAAAAAAAAAATTAGCTGGGCATGTTGGCTGCACTTGTAATCTCAGCTACTTGGGAGGCTAAGGCATGAGAATTACTTGAACCCAGGAAGCAGACGTTGCAATGAGCAGAGATCGGGCCATTGCACTCCAGCCTAGGTGATAAAGTGAGACTCTGCCTAAAAACAAAAATAAAAATAAAAATAAAACAAGTAAAACTCTGTGAGGTGAGAAAACAGAGTTTTACAAAACAGAAGAAAACTCTTGCCCTTGTGAAGGTTATTCTACAGAAGCCAAGTATGCTGCATCATAGAAGAGAGTTTTTTTCTTGCCAAAACAAAGCTAAAATGAGAATCTGCCCTTATGAACCACAAGAGTAACCAAAAAAGTATCACACAAATCCTGGTGAATGTGGATGACAAAAAGTGAACTTAGTATGTAAGAATTACTGAAAAACAAATATATTTCTATTTTTATTAATGAAAAGTAACTGGCAGCCCAGGAGTTTAGACATCATAACGGCCACAGGAACGAGCTCAAGACAGCATGTTTGGCTGCAAAAGTTATATTTTCTTATTGACTTCTCCAGTGTTATTCTCAAAAATCAGTGTTTCAGTGTTCTGTATTTTATGATGGCTACCTTAAATGCTTTGTGCACTTGTGAACATCTTTCCCCTTTTTTAGAAAGAAGAAAAGCTGACTTCCTGTTTGGAATAGTACGATCTGAACTGCTTATAATTTCACAATAAGATGTTACTTACCTCTAAAAAAACACAGCTTGTCATTTTATTAGGATTTCTGTGGCCAGTACACTTTTAAAAACACATTTACAAAGAATCTTCCTTGGACAAATACACACATATAAATGTTTACCTCGAGTAGCATAGCAACTGTTGTAAAACTGTTAGGGCCTACAGAGATTTATGTTGCCACTTTCTTAGTCAACTGCATAGAGTACACTTCAAGCTGATAAGAAAGCTTTCAATTCATTCATACCTAACAGAGGATTAGGAATGCAGATTCGGTTTTATCGTTGGAGTTAAAAACAAAACAATATTATAAAATGATCAGGTATTTGAGGAGAAGACAATAAATGTTCAGCCTTGTGTACACATCGCTTGTTAAAGGTGTCTCCAATCTCATTTATATAATGTCAAACTGATGTATTGTACAGAGGTCTTACTTTTAAAGAGCCTAAGCAGACAGCAGGGCATGCAGACACAAATGCCTGCCAGGAACAACTCACGGGAGGTTCTGTAAAGACACAAGGATGTCCTGAAACAATTCATTTAAACATGCTTCTTTGCCTTTCCTTATGTTTTTATCTGAATTCATCCAAAAATTATCTGGGTTATGTTTTTAAATTATTTTTAAGCCGGCAAAGAAAAGCAAATGCTTGCATTCCTACTCAAGAACAGATGTTTTAATATCATGTGGGTAATGCAGATTATATATTTAAGTGAGAAATCCTAGGGAAGGTGGCCAATTATATTCAGATCAAGGCTTAAAATTTAGGGGTTCTTATTAAAAGAGCATGACAATTGAATAAACCCTGACATATCTATATAACCCATCACAGCAATAGTCTGGTATAACAAGTGTCTGAGCCAGCATTTAAAAGCGATACTTTTAAGGCTCAAACCTGCAACTGGCCTTTAAGGGCCATGAGTTTCACGGTTTCAGAAAAACCCTGGAGAGCAGAAGTCTTCCTGAGCAGAATGGATATATGAAAAAAGAGATGGCTAATTTTGCCAAAAGTGTTGTCTTAAATAAAAGTAATGTTTATGTACCAAGTAGAGCTTCTTACCAACTTGATGGATGAAACAACTGCTGTGGACTCAATTTTCCTGTCATCATGAAACTTGAGAACAACCACCATCTAACCAGATTTACAAACTAAAACACTGTTACTTCTCACTTAAAGTATTAGTGGTCTACAAGCTAAAGAAAAAGTTTCATCCTAGTGCTAGCACCTTAGATTTGAAGGTCTCCATACAAGTCAGCTCTACGACAGAGCAGGCTCATTGTTGGCTGGTGAGTCAGAGTCAACACACACTTTTCCACTTCCTAGGTCAAACTGTGGGTTATAATAATCAACGTTGAAAACTAGAAATCTATGGGATGACTGAATCACACAGTCCTAGGAATGTTTTCCACAATGGCATCTGTGGGAAGCCAAAATTAAGGTTTTTCTTTTTTTTTTACTAAAATTTGAAAAATTATTCCCTGAATAAACAATGTGACCGGCCTTAAAAGCTAAAACAACATCTATCAGTGGCAAGTGTTTGACAACAAAGTGTCACATGACTTTTTCTCCTTGTTCTTACATTGAATGCTTGTGGATTTGCTTTGCTGTGATACTTAAGAAATGCCTAACAGTGATGAACTTCCAATGAAAGAAAATGTAAACTAAGAACTGTTGGAAGAAAAACACACCTTCTCTGCAAAATATGAAAAAATATGAACCCCAAACCCAGAATCTCTGAAGACACTTTCTTACAGAAATGCATCCTACAGTACAATATTTATTCAAGGTATCACTCAGTCACCATCAAGGGAAGTAGTGGAATGTTTTGTGGAAATCTAGCTCAGGAACAGTGGCTATATTGGTAGACGTTGTCATTTATATGTTCAATAAGTTAAACAGTTGGATAATACACTCAACTTCATTCTAGTTTAGTATGAGCTTTGAGTGGTAGACCTTATTTTGAATAAGAAACAAAGGTACTGAGTTATTTAATTTAAAATGGCTTGACAGTATAAAAAGAGTATAAGTAGCTGAAACTGACAGGGCAATAGAAATATCCCCCAGTGAATTGCTTTGAGGGGAAAAACGAGATAATTCAGTGGAAGCCATTAGAATGGATGCAAAGGCCAGCAATGACCTCCACATGGCTGAATTCAATGGTCTGTTTTTTCAGTCTTATAACTGACCAATCAGCAGTAAGAGGCTTTTCACACACTGTGCTCTGCAAATTTTCTTTCTACCTGACAAGACGCTTCTCGTTGGCTCTGAGTGCTGGTTCCTCCTCACCACTTCCTTTTACACGCTGGAGTGTCCCAAGGGTCTCTGCTTGGACCTTTTCTAATTTCTGTCTACATTCTTCCCCTTGGTGATCTTCTATAGCTTCAAAGCATTGCATATCATTTATACACTGACTGTCAGAAAAATTCCTATTTCTAACCAACACATTATTACCATCTCAGTAAATGCCAGCTCCATAATTCACAGTCATACTTTGCTCCTCTCTTTTTCTGTGCTACACTCCATATCCCACATCAAGTTATCTTGGCTCGATCTTCATACCGTGTCTAGACTCTGACCATTTCCCCTACTTGCACTGCTGCCACTTTACAATTCAGGCCAACATGTGAAACAGTCTTCTAACTGGTCTCCCTGTTTTTGCCTTTGTCGTTGTTGTCTGAATTAAATAACCGAAATTTACACATTTTACAACAAATCTTCTATAGGGTATTAGTAAAAATGTCAATTACTTTTCTAGAAAAATATATCTGCTTTTACATTTTAAACTAAACAATGGCCTTTATTTTAAACATTCCATAGATTATTCACAGTGGAACTCAGTGGAAGGGCTTTGTACAGTTAATGCAGTATGCCTCTAAAACAGATATTCAAAGGAGGGACGATTCCACCTACCTAGGAAAACTAGTATAAGGATTAAGCAAAATAGCATATTTTAAAAATTACAATTCAGCATTACACATTTTTAGAGATGATCATCCACATATTTACTATATATTTAATTATCCAAGTTGTACCAAGTTTAGCAAAGATAAATAATTATTTTAAAAGACGTAGCTCATGATTGATGTTGGTCTGTGTTGTATGGAGCAGCATGACCTCTTTAATCAGCATTCAATGACATGTCCCTCCAACATTCTTTCTAGACTGATGTGGCAAATGAGAGCTTGCCTAGCCCTACAAGGAAAATCCTGGAACAAACTTTTTTCTCTTCTAAAACAGATTTAATTCAGTAGCTGTTCTGGAGGGTGAAATGGGCATTACACATCAACAAATAAATCTTTATGGCCATGAATACCTCTGTGCTAAAGAACTTAAAAAATAAGTATAGTAATATCCTTAGCTTACTATTCCTATGTCAGTTTTCTGAATGTATATTTTTTGCCTATAAAACCTTTATATTAAATGAAACCAATAAAAAAAACCCCAAGCAAAATTTAGGATTTCAATGGTGAGGCCCACTGTGTCACTGTTATCTTAATTACAATGTACAGTATTATATTAAAACAAACTTCTATAAAGTAGTCAACATGATATTCCTATTTCGACAATGGAGAAAAATATGAGTCATAATTATTTTACGAAGTGCTTGGTAATTTCTTTTCACATTTTTTTTTTTTTTTTGAGACAGAGTCTCACTTTGTCACCAGGCACCAGGCTGGAGGGCAGTGGCGCGACCTCGGCTCACTGCAACCTCTGCCTCCCAGGTTCAAGCAATTCTCCTGCCTCAGCCTCCCGAGTAGCTGGGACTACAGGCACGCGCCACCATGCCCAGCTAATTTTTTTGTATTTTTAGTGGAGACAAGGTTTCACCATGTTGGCCAGGATGGTCTCGATCTCTTGACCTCATGATCCACCCTCCCAAAGTGCTGGGATTACAGACGTGAGCCACGGCACCCAGCCTTCTTTTTACATTTTTAAATCACTCTGTGACACCCCTATTCTGCCATAAAATCTTTAGTACTCATCCACAGATCTGAACACTTCCAAAAAATAAAAGCATAAGCAGTTGTATGTTCTTTGGTCATGTTTTTTCATGTTGGTCACCATACTAAAATGAGACTGTGTCTCACAGCCAGAATTCTGGGCAGGTCAAAAGGATCACCCGAGGCAACAGAGAATACAGAATACTCTTGTGAAAAGTTGGTATGGTCACCTCAAACACACTTGAGAAGGCTTCTTCTATTGATATAAGCAAGATATGGCTCTGAAAACAGGGTCGGACACAAAGTGAAATCATTCAGTAGACTGTACTATACTCCTCTCGTGCTTACACTGAATGAAGAAGATGAATAATATATGATTATTATTATCATTATTCATATCATTTATTATCCAGCTGATATATATGTATATCACATATGTACAAAATATGTACATTGTGAAGTTTGTATCTGCTGAAGCACAAACCTGTGTTCTTTAGGTCATGACTGCAACAGAGGGGAAAACCCAAGTGCTGTGAGAGTGATTAAATCTCCCTGGAGAATTAAGGGAGGGATACAAAGAAGAGATGAAAGTTAACCTAGAGCTTAGAGAATTCGAAAGTAATTATTATATAGATTAGAAGGGAAAAGCACTTTAGATATTTACAAGGAAACTGAATTGGAAAAAAAATGGTGTTCAGTGAAGAAAAAGATGAAGACTGTGACAAAGCATTGCTATTAGGGGAAGAACGGATGGTGGGAGGTGAGGCTGCAGGAATGAATTGGGGTCTGATTGGGAAGCCTTTGTGCATGCCATGCTATGGAATTGCACTTAATCAGAAAGCAGTGCAAGAGTCAAAAGAGATTTTAAGGAAGGCGGGATACATACAAGTTTAATTTTTCTTGGTTTCTACTTCTATTTTAGGTGAGGAGGTACCTTGGGTTGGGAGAAAGGGGTATGAAGACTCTGGTGGGACTCATGAACAAGGCTTTGGTATTTGAACCTTTGCTCCTGATGTCGGCCTTTGTTAATAACTGCCTTTATCGCCCCATCATATGGCTAATCACTACTCACCAATAAAAGACTCGGCTTCTCCAGCAGGCTTCCACTAGTGAGACCTCTCTCTCTCTATATATACTACTACCTCTAAGTTGGTCTACCTTTGTGATCCTGTATCATTCTGTTCATCACTCTAGCACTACATTGAAATGAAATAATTGTACATCTCTCCTACTTGCCTCGAATTCTTTCATGGTAGGGGCCAAATCTTAATGTCTTTCGGATATTTTGATCTCCAATAGTTGCAGGATCAGAGAGAATAATATTAGTGAAATGCTTAAAAAAAAAAAAAAGTATGCTTTATGAACTGATTGATTACCACCATTGAGGAAAACAAATGAAAAGAAGGGTGGCAAAGTATATGACCATAGTAGAATCAATCTGAGTTGGTAGCCGATGAGATGGGAGAGAAGAGATATCCTTAATTTTAAATGATTCTAGCTTGAGAGAATGCATTAACAGTGCTCTAACTAACATAGGCAAAATCGGTAAAAAAGAAGGAAACAGTTCAGGTCGGGTCAATTTATAGTAAGTAGAGGTGTATTGACATGCATACATCTAACGGACAATGGCAAACATTTCTGTGGCATTAAATATAGAGGACTCGCTTGGGATAGAGAATGACAGTCATTAACATACACAAATGTCAAATGTTAGAGCCACGGGGTAAGAGCACCAATGAAAAGAGAAGAGGATGGAAGACAAGAAAATGGGATGTCCCCATACTTAGAGTATAGGCCAAGGCACAGGATCAACCAGCGCTGGTGTCTGAAAGTAGATCAATCTAAGGATTGGACGGAGATCCTGGAGGTGTTAGTGACTTTGCCTTCCAAGGTGAAGAGAGTTTTGAGGAGTAGAGAGGGACAGTAACACCAAAGTGATGGAAAGATCAAGAAGAAAGAGGAGTGAAAATAGACCACTGTAGTTATTCAACAGGTGTGGTTTTGTGACTTTAGGAACAGAGAAGTTTCACTGAAGCAAGAAAGGAAGAAAGAGGGCCCTTAAGAAGCAGTGGAATGGAGAAAGCAAATAAAACTTTTTCATTAAGTTTGGCAATAAGAAAAAAATAAGAAAGAATGATGGTTTTACAAGAAGAAAGATTAGAAAAAAGCTTAATATAATAAGTACAGTAATATGTGCATATTCGCAATAAGAAAAAAGAAATTTGAAGACAGAGGAGCATTAATCTCAACTGTAGATAAAGACAGGGCAAAATATTTTTCTCATAAGCTGTAAAGAAGAGTAAAACGTCAGAGTATTTCTGAAAGCCAATGCAACAGTATTTTCCCCAAGCATTAAAAATGTCCTCTTCTCACATCCTATAATTCCATATTCAGAATTTTTATCTTACGGAAATAATCAGAAGTATAATCCAAGGATAGTCACTGTAGCATTGTTAAGAGAGAAAATTAAAACTAAAATTGAAAACTTGAATGTTTACCATTGGAAGATTGTTAAATAAATTATTATACTTTATGTATGTACAGTGGTCTATTTTACTCTCAATAATTTTTAGTGTACGTGAGAACAACGTAGAAATGATCCCTAACAGCACAGGGATATGATTGCCAATGTGATCTAAACTATAAAGCAAACAGGATGATTCACATCCTGTATAGGCAAAGACTAAGGACAACCAGGCTAAGATGTTATTGTTTTGAATTTTTTTGAGACGGAGTCTCACTCTGTTGTTTAGGCCAGAACGTGGAGTGCTGCGGCGTGGCAGGATCTTGGCTCAATGCAACCTCCACCTCCCAGGTTCAAGGGATTCTCCTCTCTCCGCCTCCCAAGTAGGTGGGGTTACAGGTGTGTGCCACCACACCCAGCTAATTTTTGTATTTTCTGTAAAGACGGGTTCACCATGTTGGTGAGGCTAGTCGTGAACTCCTGACCTCAGGTGATCTGCCAGCCTTGGCCTCCCAAAATGCTGGGATTACAGACGTGAGCAACTGCGTCTTGTTCTAAGTTTAATAAACTTCTCAAAGTAGATCCACCAGTCCTCAATCTGATATGCAAAGAATCCACTTGATGTACAGCAGTCCAGAAAGGGAGCAGCCAGCATCAAGTAAAGGGGAGACTGAACAGCATTATCAGTACAAGTGAGAGATGACCAACTCCTGAAAGTGTAACCTTCACGTAGTTACAAAAGGTAAAATTCTATCAAGTAGGATCAATTTATGGGACTATTAACATAATGTGTATTTTTTTTGCATGTAAAATCTAATGTTTAGATTCGGCAGGACTAGAATACTCAGGAGATGCAAAGCCACAGTGAGATTTAGTAAAGTTCTAGGTCCGTTGATCAGTATCTTCCCACAAAGTGCAAGGTCAATTGATAAATATCTTCCTACATTCTTTTCTTTGCCTTATGGTTTACCCTGGCCCTCTATTCTGTATCGCTTTGCCCAAAGTATACAATGCTCTGGAATCATCTTTATTTCCCTAACATCTACCTTGATCTCTCAAGATCTTCATTGCTTCAGCTGATTTCAGATAGGATATTGTGAAACTAATCAACATTATCCTGTAAATTATATGAGAATTCATAATCACACTAATAGGCTCTTGATTATCTTGGCACCATTTACATAATATACATTCATTTGCAATAAATACATACTGATCTAATATAAGCCAGACACTGTTCTAGGTGCGGAGGATCAAGCAGTGAACAAAAGAAATTAACATCTCTGCATTTATATAATACATATTCTATTGGAGAGAAATAGACCATATACAAAATAAATAATGCATATAGAATGTTAGACGGTGAAATGTATCACAGAGAAACGGAAAGCAGGAAGGAGACAAGAATGACAGTCATGGCCTCTGTGAGAAGCTGATGTGCAAGCAAAACCCTAAGGAGTTGAGGCTTTAAGTCATGGGGCTATGTGAGGAAGATCATCCCATGTATATGGAATAGCAGGGCAAATAATCTGCTTTCAAGTATGTTAGGCAAATTCAACTCAAGGAATGGCAAGGAGCGGGCATGGTGGCTAGACCGAAGGTCGGCGATAGGACTACAAGGGGACACTGCAGGTCGTGGTGAGGATTAAGAACTTACTCTGGGTGACTGGGGAGAAGAGCTGTCAGATAAAACAAAGGATGTCCAGTTACATTTAAATTTCAGATAAACAATGAATAATCTTTTAGTATAAGTATAGCTCCAAAATGATAAAATCATTCATTGTTTAGTTGAAATGCACATATAAAACTAGGCATCGTGTATTTTTATTTCTTCACTTTGGCAACCGTAGTAGGGAGCTATTGGAGAGTTTCAAGGAAAGGAATGACATCATCTGCCTTATGTTTAAAAGGATCATACTCACTGCTGTGCTGAAAACAGAATGCGGGAAGGCAATGGTGACAACAGGGAGACCACTTAGAAGTAGTTTCAATAATCCAAATGGAAAGATTGAGAGGTGTGTGGATATTCAAGAGAAGATTCTAGGTTAGATGGGCTGGATACCTAAATTTGAGATCCAGAGGCTTATGGGTATTACCAAAAGCCATGAGATTGGATGAGATTGTCAAATGAGTTATTAGGTAGAGGTGCCATAGTTATAAAGTGACGTCTACTAAAGAGGGAACTGAACCTAGAAACACTGCCATAATCCTAGCTCAGAGAGAGAGAGAAGGAGGGACCAGGGAAGAGGACTGAGGAGTGGCCAGAGAGACAGGTGGACATCGGGAGAGGGTGCTGATCCACATACCAAGTTCAAAGTGTTCAGTGAAAAGAAGTGAAGAATCAGGTGCGTCAATCACTGATGATAGGTCTGATAAGAGGAGGACTGGGGATTTTCCACTGAATTTAGCAATATGTCTCTGTGGAGTACCAAGTGCCATTCGGACAAACGATGAGGCAAAAACATGATAAGCATGAGTTGAGGAGAGATTAAAAAGAGGGCAGTGAATGCAAAATAACTGTCCTGAGCAGTTGCTGAGAAGGGAGCAGACAACATGGGTGGTAGCTGGATGACAAGGTGGGATCAGGAGAAGCACATATTTCTTTAAAGATGGGAGAAGTAATAGCCTTATTGGCGTGCTGAGGGGAATGAACCAATAGAATGGCCAAGGGAAAAAAGGAGGAGGAGGAGGAGAGAGAGAAGAGTGCAGGAGGCATACCTGAGTGGTCCAGAGATGAACAAGATGGAGTAGGGAAGACACACGGTGTTCGGTCAGGGTCACAGGGAGGAAAGTCAATTGCTCAGGGATAATGAGACATGCAGGTAAGCAGTGTGAGGAAAGTGTGCAGAAGTCCTTTTCTGATGGCTTGTAATTTCTTTGTGACAGAGAAAGAAAATTATTATCTAAGAGTGAGGATGCGGGAAATAATGCCAGAGGCTTGAAGAGATGGAAAATGTAAGGTTAACAGTCCAGGAGAGGAGCAGAGAAGATACACAAAGAAGATGGCAAATGTTTACCCAGCAGTACTACAAAGCATGTGAGTCTAAATCAAGTCTAGAGAATGACAACAGGATTTCATTCACGGACAACATTCATGGTGTGGAGGCATAATTCTGTGATTGAGTATTTCCAGAGCGTCCTTAAATCGAGTGTGCTGGCCAATAATCTTGGACAAGGAGTCTCACCGATAAGGAGTCAAACTAGGCAAATGCTGCAGTGATAGGAGGGAAAGAAAAAACACACAGAGAACACATTGGGAGCAAGGAAAGACAAATACACAGGAGAGCTGAAGGAAAGATGCCTGGGTGTCCACGGAGAATCTCCAGAACCTCAAAAAGCTACCAAGATCAATAGTTACTTTTGTTACTGAGGCCCTTTAAGAACTTTGCTAGGAGAGATTAAATTTGTGAGTCTGTGTTTTAGAGATTTTTGGAGACAAGTTGATAAAAGTTTCTAATAAGTAAAAATTAAATTTCAGTATCAGAAACTCAGCAGGGCCAACAAACCTTACTTGAATAGAGCAATTGGCCGTTTTCACAATGAATTCAATGCTGCTTCTTATTCAATATGAAAAACTGGTGAAATTCAAACCCTAATGTTAATCATATTCTAACCAATTAGCCTCAAAGAAAGAGTAAGATTGGTTCAAAGTATTAGCTTCAGGGAACTTGAAACATTCAGTGTAAGCAGTAGAGTTTCCGAGAAATCAGTTTTAAAGAGGACTATTTAAGTTCATTAATGTGAATGCTGATGAAACAAATATAATGCCGTTTTTAAAACCATTTTTCAGAAATGGTTACTTTAAAGGAAAGATAAAAGAATTTCTCTTCCTAAATGTCTTCCTTATTCACTGATGCAGAAATACTTTCTGACTTCTGATTATTTTATGGAGAATATTATGGAAATAATTATATACAAGTACTAGGAAAACTGGCTTTATATGCAGTGATCAACTGCGGTTTCAGCTTGTGCTACTGCTATTCATAATTTAGGAAGTGGTTAGTTCATTCTTGGGTTTTGAGTATAGAACTATGTAATTGTTGACACTGGGGTAACCTCTTCCTTTGTTATTTAGAGCCTAGTATAATCCTGTATCTACTGGGCAAAGCAGTTTTTAAGTGAATATTGGAAATATTTTTGTTTTTTTTTGAATCCACTGCTACAACCTGAAAACATTTATTTTCTGTGCTTGCCAGAATGAATGAAGTTGGTAAGATGTGAGGTTCTTCCCTCTAATCAAATAGAGTGCAGACAGAACTAAGATTCTTAAACAGCTGTCTAGAAAAAAATTATTTTTTCTGATTTCACAAAAAGGTAATATAGAAAATAAGAGAAAGGCCTATAATTCTTCACTTGAAAACTCTGTGCCTCTGAAATGGCACATGATATATACATTTGTTTTTGAAAATGCTCATATAAAATTTTACTTAAGATGAGAGACTCAGATAAACAAAAAGTAACTGTGTATATGGAGGCATTCAAAGTCTGGGTGTAGCTAAAAAATATTTTAGAAATACCAGCCAGAAGTCTATGAACTTTTTGCAAGATCTGCACCTGCACACACACATGCACACACACACACCAGCTAGCATTCATCATCTTGCTGCTCTTACTGAAAATCAGTCACTTCAGAAGTGACTAGCAAAATCAAGAAACTAAAGAAGCTGAGGATATATAGTCTTAAGAAGTATAGAATCTATGAGACATCACTAAAAATTAGAAAGAATACTTTGAAGCAACATAGTATCATGTCAAGAAATGGAATTTTAAATCAGAAGACTTGGGCATGGACCATGGGATTCACCATTTATCATTTGTGAGAGTGATACCTGACCAATTACTTATTTTCTCTGTGTTTTAGTGCAGTTTTCTGTAAGACAGAGAATAACACGTAAGCTATTTAATTGGATGGATTGCTTTGCAGCACAAATAAAATAATGTGCATAATTATATCTTATAAGCTAATAAGTATGCATTATTAGTAATGGTGAAGGTCATAAAATTATTGCAGGTAGCTTCAAAGGAAAGATAAGGATCTATAAGAGGAAGTTGAAAGAAGAAAGATTTTTGTTTAATATAGGAAATAACTTTCCAAAAACAATATTAGTTAAAAATGGAATGGAGTTAAGAGCTAAGAGATAATGAATTCATAAATTTTATGCCATAGACACAGAGTCATTTTTTTTTTGGGAGGAAAGGGGGTTGAGAATCAGATGGAAGGTATGTAAAAACAATTTAAAGGTTTTTTCAAATGCTGAAACTTTATGAATTTGGATAGAATAAAAACATCTAAATATTAACAATACAAAGACAATCTTCTCCCTAAATTGGCCAACAGCAACCAATGTATGTCTATTGCAAATTCCACCCACCCCAATTTTTCTCAATGAAAATATTAACCTCAAGATGCGAACCCCAAAATTTATACCAATTATTTATTGAAAATTTTTTCATCATAAATATTCACTAATCATGTTAATGCATGTTAAATATTCTGTAATTGGAAAGGCACAATACAAATTACGTATAACTATTATGATGGCATACTGAGAACTGGGCAGCCCAATCAGTTAAGTTCCTCTGGCACAGGGTGGCAACTTGGATGTTTTTTATTACTCCATATGATCTGAATCTTTTTTCCTCCCTGACTTTTATACTTTAGATTCTACATAGACATCAATGTCATATCTTGAAGGTGCCAATGATTCCTCAGGCAAACCACCAGGGATTTTTTTCCTAGGATCAACATTCATATGGAGCTCAGGGCTGCGGCTCTCTGGCTTTGGGCTTCAGAAATTTGGTTTACCACAATACAATGCAAAGCCTGGCATTTTCCCAGCCAGTACTACTAATGACCTTGTGCTGCTTGCTGTCACAGGAACATTTGTCTCTGCCGCCAGAACACCAATGAAAGATATATCAATCATTTATTTATTCACTTAAAATTCTAGAGTGCTTACTAAGTCCTAGGTACCCTGCTATAATGTGAAAATACAAAGGTAAGACAGGCTCTGATCTCAAGACCTTTGGACGAATTGCAATCATTCCTGTAAACAAGTACAATTATTATTTTTGATGTCCAACTTATTATGTATTTATTAGTAATGTGAAAATTCAGAAATGACTATGTTGAGTCTGACATGCTTTAAAACATTCAAGCTCAGAGGCCTCAAAAATAAATTTTCTTTTAATCAAGCGTATAGTAACAACAGATTTCAGAAATAATAATAATAATGACAAAAAAGCCAGCGGAAACAATATAAAGACTAAAATGACCTAATAAAGAATTATTTTTTAAAAAGCTTGATTCCAAAGAACTGGTTGACACATTAACTGGGGGGAAATCTGCTAAATACAAAGTATTGCAAATACAGATTTTACACATTTAAATCTTAAAACAAAATTCTATGTATTTATTTTGTTTTCTACATGTTAATTATTTAGCATCCCATGTACCACACTGAAATTGCCCAAAGAGTAATAAAATACATTAGCTGCGGTAATCTTACAAAGATGGAATACAAAAAGAAGTCTTAACACATATTTAAAAACATCCTCACTGAGTAATCCATATGAATGTGGTAGCAGCGGTGTTAACACCTTGCCTAGGATGGGCCTGAAAGCCTAATCTCCATTTGGCCATGAACTTTCAAACATATTTTGGGAAAGCCTGGAAATCTTGATATATCTAATGAAATCCTCCCGTTTATTATTCAAAGAGATCAAAAGGGATATATAAAAAGCAGTTTCACTGTAGTGAACATCTGTAAAAAAATTATCTCAATCCCAAGGTCCAAGGAAAAGGTTTAGCATTTTTGTCTATGCTTAAAACAAATATGACCAGCAAACTGAAATTTTTAATGTTCTAAATTCAAAAGTAGCACACTGAAGCCGGGTGGGTGGGTGGTTAGGAAAGTGAATAAATAAATACTACTATCTATATAATATACAATTTGGATAAAAGAGCAAATAATACAGTTTTCACTGGAGCTACAATCCAAATATATGAAGGAAAAGACACTGTCAATATAATTTATTTATAACATGAATTAAACAAGCAGTGTACTGGTGGGACACTTGAGCCAATTTGGAATTGAGTTAGAATGTAAAAGTCACATTCCATGAAAAATCACAGAGCACATTTTTAAAAACAGAAACAAACATGTCAAGATCAGAAAACAGAAAAGCAAAGAAACAGGTGCACATACATGTGAAGAGAAATATTTTGAAACTCCAGAATCTCACAAGAAAAATGTTTCAACTGAATGACAAGTTATTTCCACCAAAAATACATTATCTTCAGGCAGAAATGCCATGAATACACGAAGTAAATATGACTGAAGGCCAATTCCACATAGTGTGCATAGTTCAGGAAGTCTACAGACCTATTTAAACAATGAATAACTGTGGTTTCCAAAATCTTTAATCTGCATTTCCAATTATAACACCGAGAACAAATTTCAGACTCCTGCATTTTATAAGCACTACCATGAGACAGTCATCCATAAGTCATCACTCTTGCCTCTTCTTTTGTCTCCCTGAAACTTAAAGATATCCAGAGGATATGCAGGAAACCTTCACCTTCACCTCACATATTACCATTGACACCAAACAGTTATAGGGGACAGAGGGACTCTGGAGTGTTGACTCAGAAACCGCTAATTGAACCTGAAATTCCTGTACTAGAAGATTGATGACTTCTTCAAATAATGGGGGAAGCAAACTCAACAATAGGGTGTAATTTCAACAAACTGTCTCTTTTAATATCATCAAATACAAGTAGACATTCGATAAATAGTTCCTATCTTCAATAAATAGTAAAATTCTGCAAAGCTATCATCAAGCACATATTCTTAAAAGGAGACAGATGTTTATGGAAGACTTAAAATCTAGATTTTCTAAAATCTATTTTAGATTAACAGGTTATAATGGAAACTATTTTAATATCAATTTTGGGGATTATAAGAATTATTCTTCCATTTGACCCAGCAATTCCATTACTGGGTATATACTCAAAGAATTATGAATTTTTCTCTTATAAAGACACATGCACATGTATGTTCACTGTGGCACTGTTTACAATAGCAAAGACCTGGAATCAACCCAAAAGTTCATCAACAATGGACTGGATAAAGAAAATGTAGCATATATGCACCATGGAATACTACACAGCCATAAAAAACGATGAGTTTGTGTCCTTTGTAGGGACATGGATAAATCTGGAAACCATCATTCTCAGCAAACAGACACAAGAACAGAAAACCAAACATCGCATGTTATCACCCAAAGGCAGGTGTTGAACAATTCTAATTGGACACATGGACACAGGGAGGGGAGCATCACATACTGTGGTTAGTTAGGGGGGGGGTTGGGGAGGGACAGTGGGGGCTGGGGAGGGTGGGAAGGGAGGTAACAAGGGGAGAAATACCAGATATTGGTGATGGGGAGATGAAGGCAGCAAACTACCTTGCCATGTATGTACCTATGCAACAATTCTGCATGATCTACAGATGTACCCCAGAACCTAAAGTACAATTAAAAAAAGAAAAGAATAATAATTATTCTGTACATATTTTAGTAGTATTATATGCCATTTTTCCAGAAAGGCATGTAAAATGACCAAAGAGCATACTCTTTCATGTACAAATGATACATCTTTTACAATCTAAGACTTTTCAAACTCACGTTGTGACATGTTTAGTGGAGTTGTAAAATTAGTTTAGTGCATTGTGACCAGCATTCTTGAGAAAAAAAATGAAAAAGAAAACAATAATTTCATATAGCAAGGTTAAATATTATTTTATAATACATATGAATTATTTGCATAAACATACACACACATATACATAGAAAACACTTTAAAATGTTATATGTGTGTGTAAACATGATCACACTTTAAAATTTGTCCTTATAATGGGGTCTTGGGCAACAACATTTTAAAAATACCAATCAAGGGGGCAGTGGTTAACATCTGTAAAAAAGCCTGGAATCAGAACATGTCAATAAACCTGACCTTCAAATAAAAGTAACACATACTTGTTGACTACTATATGCTAAGCATTGAGCTAGCCATTTCATACTAATCCTCACAATAATATATGGTGGAAAATTTTGTTATTAACATTTTTGGGGTAAAAAAAACTTACCCAGGTTTATATAGGTAGATTTATGGTAGGATGGGAATTCAAGCCAAATCTGAAGCACTCAAGGTTATGAGAATACAGCACACTTGCAGTAAGATTCAGTAAAGGATCTTGGTCAGTAACTGAGGAGCTACTAACACCTTAGTAGCATCCAAGATCTTAGAAGAACATGGATGCTGTAATTTGTATCATAAAACACTGTCTTATCCAAGGACACATGACTATGTATTATGTGTGGATTATGGCAGCATGTAAGGAAAATAAACCTGAGCATACTTTAAACTGTGTTTCTTCAGCTTGATCTTTTCATAGCCCTGGGGTTGCTGACACACTGGAAAAGCTGAAGAGGCTTAGCTTCTTACAGCTTAAAACACTGAACCACCTTTCTCCTTAAATCAGGACATGCTCTATATTGGAAGAACATGGAATATATTAACAAATAGAATGTGAGATTTTAACTAAGGAGTTGATTTAACTTAGATAAGAATTTTTTTAAAAAGTTTGCCTTTTTCCTAAAGAAGTGTTAGATTAGGGAAGTCTAGACAAAATTTTGAAATATCTTTCAAAATAACACAAACCAAGAAGTAGTTTAAGATAGGGAAGAATTTAAGACGAGAAAGGAAAATAAGAAAAGGAAGAAAAGAAGGGAGGGAGGGAGGAAGGGAGAAAGAAAAGAGAACTCTGCTCTTCCTTTACTTTGGTGAATAATATATTTTATAAGACCTTTCGCTTTTTATTCATAAGATAAAAATATCCATTTATATATCTTCATCTGGAATTCTATTAAAGAGTATCATTCTAGTAGAAAATTCACTCCCTCAAACTCAAAGTAACTTGCAACTGCTTAGAAGAATAGCTTGAAAAATAATGAACCTGAATCTTAGACAAAAATCATGGAAAAGAACAAGGATACATTAAAGTTAACATTTTGTCAGGTATATTATTAGCTACCTGGATATATATACCAAGACACGTTACCAATTACCTCTCTATTGACAGCATGCATTTAATTTACCATTTTCAGTGACATATCATGCAGTATCAAGATGGAAACTGAACAAAGGACAAAAGGCAGCAGCCACTGCCATTGCTGACCTGGTTTAACCACTTTTCCTATGCATGTGAAGCATACTGACTGATGACCCCACAACTCACTGAACACTACTGCTTACTGGCATCCTTTCTGTTTCCACCAGTTAAATGTTTCACTTACCAAGAGGCACTTGTATTTGTTCCAAAAGTATTTATATCAGTAGCACCTGTTGTTGTAATTACTAAGTTATTCAAATATTATGTAACCCAATTAAATATGAGTTATTGCATCCTTGAAAATTGAGACGAATGCCTTGGAAGAACTCCATATAAAATGAGTTCTATAAAAAACTGCTGTTGAGTCAGGTATGAGAGAGATAACTGTGAAATTCCAGAAGGAAAATCTCATAAAATCATGGAGGATTTCTATACTTAGATTGCTGTAAAAGGTGTCTTTAAGTTCTCAACTTAACTCAAAACCAAACTGAAAGTTAATTGAGGCATTATGGCTATAATTTTTGGAATAAACACAACAAAACTCTGGTTAGTAAATCCCTATTTTTTAAAAAAGTATAGGCCCTAAATTATGAGTGGTGAAATTAAAATTAAATATTTACCAATAAGTGTATAATTTTTTTTTTTTTTATAAGTGTATAATTTTTATGGTCTTCCATCTGAACTGCTCAAGGTAACTAATGGTCCAGTTACAAACCTCAGATATGTTCATGAGCAGGCTTCCACTGAATTCTAAAATTAAGAAATACTTTGAAAATACTATATATTAATGTAGTTTGCTTTGAAAACAGTTTAACTTCCATATTTTACATAGTTAAATATAATATGCACTAAAAAAAGAGAAAAAAGAAGAAAATAAAAAATAGAGAAAACAAGAAAAAATATGTAAAACTACCACATACGATACCTGTTGGAACCAAATTATATAAATTTTACATGAGAAGAGATTTAGTTGCACTACAGTCATCAATCTTTTCTAGAAAAATGAAGGGCTTTTAAAGCAATCAGTTCTGAATCTTGACATCAGTTTAAAGCTACAGATTCTATCTTGAGCTCTTAGCATCCTAAAACTTCATTAATCTCTGTCGTGAAGGCAGCAAAGCCTCATTCATAGATTTATTTAGAGTTACTATTTATGTTTCACACGTTCACTCTGAATTGCACATCAATAGGAGTGATTTGTGGTATTATTTTTGATTTTGTAATCTTTAATCTATGATAGATGTTGTGCTCTAAGCTGCAATGATGGTTCTGTAGGACACTGCAGAGTTTTAGATGAAGAAGATTATGAGATCACCTACTTCAGAAAAAAGTTTCCTCCTGACCGAAGTTACTATTCTAAAGCCATTTAGTGTTACAAAATTATACTCTCCTTCGTTATTCTTGATTGAGCCATTTTTAAAACTATGTACTAATCAAACATCTTTTTAACATATAAATGAAATCTTTTCATGTAATACTTTTATTTAGTACCCCCTATAGTGTTTTATATTCATAATTTCCTATTGAATTTGGTGAATTGTATCAAGTATCAATGTTTGTTTCCAGGTTGTGATATACTATTATATATTGTGCAAGATGTTATCATTGAGGAAAATTGGGTGGACAGTATACAGGACCCCTCTGAATTATTTTTTACAAAGGGTATCAATTTACAATTGTCTAAAATAAAATTCAAATAAACTCTTATCAAGCAATATTGGTTGGGAGATATTGCACTGTGGTTGAAATTATGGATTTACTATAATTTTTCCCATTTATCTGCTCTGAATCTCAGCCAAGCTGTAGTCTCTCTCTGAGTGTACTTCCTCTTAGGCAAAATGTTGATGATTTAGCATAGAGTTACTGAAAAGACTAAATGAGGTGACTTACAGCAAGAACCCAATTCAACAGTAAGTGTTCAAGAAATGGTGCATATTATCATTATTACTATAGATAGGCTGTATTTTTTAATCAACAATATAAACTTATAGAAAATTATATATAAATCCAAGTCAAATAAATGAATAAGCAAAGTCACAATTTGCTACAACCTTGCAAGATAAATAAAGAAGTATTAAAAGAAAAACTTCAGACAATTAAGTTTAACAGAGTTTAATTGAGCAAAAAACGACTTGTGAACTGGGGAGCATGCTCATCCCCCACCCATACCCCACCTCAACCAGAATAGGATGAGAGCAACTCCAGCTCTGTCAGGTGGTCTGACAGAATTTAAAGACAGATAAAGGAAAGTGATATACCAGAAACAGAAGTGAGATACAGAAACAGCCGGATTGGTCACAGCTCTGCATTTAAACATGGTTTAAAGCTCCAGGGATGTCCAATCTTCTGGTTTCCCTGACCCACACTGGAAGAAGAACAACTGTCTTGGGCCACACAATCAATACACTAACACCAACAATAGCTGATAAGCTAAAAAAAAAAAAAAAAAAAAAAAGTAAAATCACAAAGAAATCTCATAATGTTTTAAGGAAGTTTCCGAATTTGTGTTGGACCACATTGAAAGCCATCCTGAGCCACATGGGGCTTGTGAGTTGGTCACCTGATAGTGGTTGAAGTATGGCTGCTGTGATTGGTTGAGGCTTGGTTACTCGTTACACGAGTAGATTATAGTCTGTTTACACATCCAGTTAGGTTACAGTTCTTTATGTAAGAAGACACTTTTAGGCCGACATTAAAATACTTAAGGAGGCCAGGCTTGATGGCTCATGCCTGTAATCCTATCACCTAGGGAGGCTGAGGTCGGGGGTATCACTTAAGGTCAAGAGTTGGAGACCAGCCTGGCCAACATGGTGAAACCCTGTCTCTACTAAAAGTACAAAAAAAATTAGCCAGGGTGGTTGGTGGTGGGTGCCTGTAATCCCAACTACTGGGGAGGCTGAGGCAGGAGAATTGCTTGAACCTGGGAGACTGAGATTGCAGTGAGAAGAGACTGCACTACCGCACTCCAGCCTGGGCACAGCGAGACTCCCTCTCAAACAACAACAAAACAAAACAAAACAAAAACCTTAAGGAGGCAGCTTTAGGCTAAACTTCATTTAAGAGAAGTAAAAATCAGATGCAAAGGGCACTACTAGCAAGGTCTAAGATCACACCAAAAGCCTATATGACCTTTTAGAGAGTTAAAATCCATAAATCGCTCGTGGACATGAAATTATGCCATACTCTTAATGCCAAATAAAGTCTGTGGCAAGCCAGAGGAAACGGTGAATGGCAAGTGAACATCTTTTACGTAACTGGGAATCCTATTAGAATTCCCCTGACCTCAACACAAAACAAAACACTGTATGGCCGGGTAGGAGAGGGAGTTCTTACTACTTTTATCAGTAATGGGATTAGGATATCATAAAACATCACTCATCATATTCCAAAAAGAAAGCAAAATATTTGTGTCAGAATGCTTGAGATGGCTTCTAAAGAATCTCATTCAAAGGATGTGTCATACCTTTTAATACCTCCTCACACAGGTATTGAAAGTCAAGTTTCGGCATGTAGTGTTTCTGTCTCTCTAACCCTTCAGTGCCTGCATATTTCTTTCTCTAAAACAACTAATACTTAATGCGATTTCATTAACTTGTACCCAGCTGAAAAGTGCCCTTTTAAAATTCAACTCTATCAGAATGTTATTCCACTGGGAAAAAAGGCATTTCCTCTTTAGCAATGCTATACAAATTAAAAAACCCAGTTTCCGAGGAGGTATTAGAAGCTGCATGGGCGGATTTGGAGACTTCTACATTTATTTCCAATTCCTCCCTCAGATTTTATGTTAGAGCCTTAGATAATTGCTACTTTAATGCCTTTCCTATTATTCTTCCATTAAACAAAGTTTTTAGTATAAACCTTAGCTTTCTTAAGCAACCTGCCTTGGAAGTACCTATGATAATTCATGTACTCTTTTAAAGCAAGAGATGACAGTCTTGATCTCTCGCCTGAATAATGACTTGTGGTGAAGAAGCACAAGGAAAGTACTAACCAGGTATTTCCATAACGGCTTTTATTCACACTTACACAAAATCTGATTGAACTAGAGTGGTAACATCTATGCTGAAACAGGACTTTGCCCTGAGGCCAAGACACAAAGACATCTTGGAATTTCCCCTCTCAGTTTCCTGAGGCCTTTGGTGGCCTATGGGTGGCCACACTGCAAAAAGCTGAAAAACAATGTATTAGTCTTTCGATTTGTGTTTTCTCCTCCAAACTTACCGTAGTAGTGCCTATTATCTTTCAAATATTGTGCACAGATTGCGTAATTTCAAACGAAAAATGCTCTGAGTCTTTTGCATTCCAGAGTGACACATTCTGTAGGTGTTTAATAGAAGACAGCCTATTTGCTAGAAATACTTGCTTTCCAATTTTATTATCCTATTTCTTAGAATAAATTTTAGCCTTACAAGTTTCCATAAGAAGACAATTCCGAAAAATTTGGTACTGACAAAATTGCTAAGATACAGCATGGAACTGGGTAATTTTGCTAATATTGATGAAATATGACTGATAAGTAAAATATTGACTGCACTCGTATTTTTACTTTTTCTTAGACTCCGGGTGACTTTAAAAACAAGCGTATTTCTTATTTGGATTTCAATTTTAAAGGTTACTGTGTGGAGATAGTACAGTTTAACGCTCAATATTTATCACCATTGTCATTACTTTAAAAAAAGGGTAAATTCTAATTAGTTCACCATTTTTTCAAAGCTAAGTATCTATGACATCATAATCAACAGAAATAGTAAACAGGTGTTTTAATTGGAAAACAAAGACGGTAAGAAGAGATTTTAAAATTTTCTGTTTCTTTCTCAGTGATCTTTCTCATACTTTCCAAACCAGTCAAGAGGCAGTCTGGCTTTAAAGAAAACTATCTTCACTCTATATATGTGAGTTTTAATTTACAAAATGGTAGTAATATTGCATTATGGGGATTAAATAATATATTTTTAAAAGCCATTGTAAGACACACTTATTTTAATGTATGTTCATTCTCTTCTGCCTGACTCAACTATTTTCAATTTAATACCATTAAACACTTTCTTTCCAAAAGCTTAAAATACATGTGCCTTTAGAAATGAACATCTTTAGAAGTATAAAATAATACTAACTGTACTTATCTTTTAGCTTTGTTCTAAGATTATCAGAGGACATAAAAATGGTAAGTTATATATAAAATCAGATTCATGTGATTTCAAAGTAATATGAAATAAATAAAAATACAATTATGTCATCTGAATTAGAGAGAAAGGTAAAATTTTAAAAGCTCCAGTTTTAATGTTCAAAGCATTTAAGATATTAATAGCATCACTAAATAGACAAACAACTGTTGACTATTTATGAGAATATGAGAGTAGCATTTTCTCAAATGTATGGATCAAATGGTAGGTTGTTTGGTGACACCTACCATGTATTATGAATGATGCATGGTTGGCATCCTAGTGTATACAACTAGGCATTATATTAATGTTACAACAGAGTTCAAGATATTCTAAATAACCAACCAATATTGAAACTGCCTTTGCAAAAACTGTATCTGTGAGAAAATTACGACAGTGAAAGGGACCTAATTTAACCAGTCCTCATCTTGCCTTTAACCACCAAACAGCCCTTAGTCATTCCTAGACCAAGCTAACTTTGAACGAAATTTAGTTTATAGTTTAAATTTCAATAGACTTTTCCCCAAACTCAACTGTCATTGTAAAATGAATGAAAGACTACCAGGCTATAGGGATGAAAGAAGCCTGAACTCTATGAAGGTGTAGAAGTAAAGGATTATGAGCCATTATTCCCAAGGTCAAAAGATTTGCAACTTTCCCAGTTACTCCTGCAGATGGCCTCACTATTGTAGAACCTAAGATTGGTCTTTTAGATGTCTTTCCAGACTCTTGCATTTCTGATGACCAATACCTCCCCTCAGACTCTTTATCGGTCCTATGGCCCCACCTAGAAGCAGACTCAGGGTAAAAGAACTGTTTTCCATACCCCTGTGACTACGTTCATAGCCAGTCGGCAGCACCCATTCCCTTGCCTTAAAAAACCCTAGCCTCTGAATTTTGGAGAGGCTGAGTTGAGTAATAATAAAGTTCCAGCCTCCTGTTTAGCTGGCTCTACGTGCATTAAATTATATCTCTATTGCAATTCCCCTGTCTTGATAAGTCAGCTCTACCTGGGCACTGGACAAAAAGAGCCCCCTGGAAGGTTACAATATCAACCCCTATGTACAACTTTCTTGCATTAAAAAATAAACACAATATTATCATAATCATGCAAAGTATCTCCTACTAGGGTTTATTTCATCTGGTGTGGGAGGGAAATGGAGAGTTCTTCCTTGGATGCCATTTATAGAGCATGGCACTTGGCACATACTAAGTCCCTAATATACTTGTGCAGTGTTTTGAATATTTTATTAATCAAATATAAAGCCAATCTTTAATATGAACATCAATATATGACTTCCACTAATAAAGAAAGAATTCAAAGATGGTAATTGTGGCTCTGTTCTCTCCAGAAATTATTAATTCTAAAGGTATTTCTAAAATGCGTAATCCTTTGTGAAAAAAAAATAAAAACTTTTGTCGAAAGCAAAAATTAAGTTGAAACCTCAGTCATGCAAGAAGCTGCTTTTCCTTTATTTCCTAAGTAGATAGCAACAGATAAAAGGTTAAATATCTCCACAAGTAGCTAGCTACTCTATGTTCACCTTATGTTATACAAAAAGCCAAATTAGTGAGCCCAAGAAGAATACATAATTGTCTATTTTCCTACCTGTTCCTTTTCTCTTGCAACATGTGGTTATCACATCCTCCCTCTTTTTACTCTATCCCAGTTTTCTCCTTTAAATATTCAAACCCTCACATTCATCTTCAGAGAAAGGTATGGGCCACAGACTGCTTTTGTGATTCTGTGTCATTTTCTTCTGGGTGTATCCTTCACTTTGGCAACATAAACTTCTAAACTGATTGAGATCTGTCTCACACACTTTTTGGTTTACACTCTTAAGGCCAAAGAAAATCAGAAAAGAGTGAACAGTGATAAAATTCTGAAAACTAAAAAGGAGGCAGATGTGCTGTCATTGGGTTGGTGAGCTTTTCAAAATTTGGCAGGGGGCATACCCAAGAAGCAATCAAATATACATAGAGGAACAATAAAAGAATGACTGAAAATCTGTTAATGAAACTCAGATACCCCAGACTTGTTTTCCTCTTGGCAGGACTGACAGTTCAGATTTGTTCTATGGAGAAAGGCCAAGCACAGTTGAGGGTATGGAGAAGGTAGAGTAGAAACATACACAGACACGTATATATTTTACATAAACAAAAACTTGTGTATACATATATGTATATATAGCTTAGATATACACAAAGCTGAATATCTCGGTGTTCATCCACTCAGCTCCTAGTTCAAAGAATTGGTAACCAGTATTTATACTCTTAGAAAAGAGATGAGAGGAATCAGAGTGTTTGCAAGGAATTGTCTGAGCCAGCGTGTAATACAGTAAAGACAACAGTCGGCAAGCCCATCCAACATGCACGGAATGTCCAATCAACTTTTAAGTGGCCAACTTAAATTCCAGACTTAATCAGTGTTCATTTAAGTTTGAGGGTTAATTCATAGAGCATTCTAAGAGATGCAGGGCGGCAACAGTTTTATCTGATGCTCTATTTTCTCAGTATATTCATAAAAGTTTTATTCCCTTTGCAAACAAGGAAGTAAATTGAGAGAGGAAGACAAAAGATCCAGCAGACAGAAGGTTTAATGCAAGAAAACAGCAAAAGGAATCTTCAGGACGCTGGCAGAAGGAGATTGCAAGGATGACAGTTGTGCAGCCACTCTAAACGGGAAGCAGTCCACATTAGAGCAGGCCAGATTGTTCCAGCAAAGATTTCTTTAAGAAGACAAAATTATTAGAAAACCGAATGTGTCTGATTGTACTAAGGGGAGACTTATGTATTCTGAGGAATAGTTTCAGGACAAATCAGTGGTGAATATAAAAGTTAAGCAAACCAAAAAAATAATACAATTCTAAGGGAAACACAAATAGGACAAAAACGAAATGTAGTCATGGTATATAGTTCATGGCTCAGCTGTGAAAAATGACTACAGAGCCACCGTAATGTATACAGTGAATTTGGATTTGATATAATCAAGGTGTCACAGAGGATGGGGTGCTGGGAAGTACCTGTATGGGTGGTAACGGCAGGAGGGTGAAGGAAAGTGATAGATGGCTTCATCTTCCAGTGAGAAATCAATAGGTAATTTGTATGAGAGTGAAGAAGTAGATATAAAAGCTTGTTAAGTAAAGTTGTAGAGATAAATTCTAAAGAATCAGTTTAAAAAACAGGAAGTGCCTGCCTATAAAAAGTAGAAATCATTTAGGGAAAGGAAAGTGATATGAACTGCTATTTTCATAACAAATGTAAGAGAAGTCTTTGCCATTTGCAACTAGGTGCAAAATTAGCTTTGACAAAATTAAAATTATATTTTAAAAATGCATATAGAAAATGAAAGAGTACTCCTTGACAGAAATGTCTTGTTTCACTAACAGTGTCTAACATTATATAATGAATGAATATCTATTCTAGAATTGTGCTTCAATGTTGGAATTAAGTCATCTGTGAATTACCAAACAAGATAGTGTTGAACAGAAAAGAAGGCAGAGGACAATCTATCATAGTTCCATGGTAACACATACTGATAGTTGACAAAATTGATAGTCTTTAATATATTGCTTGGAAGAGTTGGTACAATAAATACAAGTGCTAAAAACTCATCCCACTCTTTCTGCAACTCTGAAAATCCCACTCTTTTTGCAACCCTGAAAAATAAAGAGAATGAATACATGTATTAAACATATGTGCAGAGTTTCCAGACTATTCATATAAAATTCATGTGTTTGAATATAAAACAATTTCACCAAAATCTTAAAGCAAAAGTAATTGTATTCTGATAAAACTATACTTTGGAGCAACTGAATCTTCAAGCATATCTGAGGAAAATGCAGAATATTGGGCATCACACCAGATCAAGAAAATAAGGATCTCTGACCATACAACTGATAATAAGCATTTTTAAAGATCTTGAGAGATTTTTATAATATACTGGAGAAAAAAATTATACTGAATAACTCTCAGAGTTTTTGTTTGTATGATTACTTATTTTTTTTCAATAATCTAAGGATTATGACACTCCTCTGCTCTCAACATTCCTATCTTCCTTCTCAAAATCTTTCCAAACCACTCAACGTGACACTTATTCACACACTGTATTTTTATAGTTATGTATTTTTTTTCCTCCAGAACAAAATATCAGAGACCAAGGGTGATATTATATACATCTTTGAATTTGCTCAACAAATATCTGATCAATTAAGGGATTTAGGGTGTTGAATAGGTGGGAATATTGAAGAAAAACTATTTAATTTATAATTTCAACTTGTGCCAAACTTATTTCTAGAAAACAAACCTTTCTATCATATTTAGATGAAAAGAGAGTGAGGTTGCAATTTTAATTCCAAGCTTTTAAATCTTTGAGGCTTTAGCTATAAAATATGAATCAGTCAAACCTCATGCTTTCTATTAGTCTATGATCTTATTTACAGCCTTCTTATAAAACAACTTACAATAATCTGTCTGCCATTTACCATTCCTACATAGTGCTGATTGCCTTTTTCTTTCTAACTGCAAATCATAGCATCTGTGAAATTCTGTCTTAGACAGCAAGAAATTAATTGGAACAAAAGGAATCAGTAGAAATGAAACAGAGACATCATGATCCTCATATGAAAGAGAGCATTGTGCCCACGGGGTAGAAGTGGGATTGAAAAATATATTAAGCAGCTCTTAGCCAAGTAGGAGTTTAGTCTCCATAGCAATTATATAATTTTCTAGATGCAATAAAATACTGTCACTTCAAGACTCCTTGCATAAATATACAAGTATATTGTATATTTTAATAAAAATCTAATCATTCAACAAGTGTTTCAGACTACAGTATAAACAGTGCTTTAAATACTTCTTCCAGTCTCTAAATAGTAAAAAAATTCTAAAAATCAAAATTTTCTCTTAATTCTCTCTTGAGGTAAATATGTATCTATTTTTACATAAGTTTTCAAATAAATGTCCACTTATTAAAATCAATTTAACAATAGGTGAATGTCATGCAATAAGTCATGAAAATTTAATGCTTTTAAAAATCCTGAGTATATCCTACCACTAATGTTTTTTCTGTAGGATTGCTGTTATTATATTGTGCTAAGTATTTTTATTCCAGGCATGCTGCTTTTTTTCTAGGAAAGAAAGTGAACTAATAAATTTGAAGACTTGTTTGAGAGTTACATAAAAGCAAATTTGGCCTTCAGTTAAGACTTTTCTTTATGTGATATTGACAGTGAAATAACCTACTGGGATATGTCAGAAGGGATGAAAAAAAGAATCCTCCCTCCTCTTCTCCCCCTCTCGCTTCAATATTCACTGTGCCGCTTTGTTCACCGTATCCTGAATAATTAATAACCACTTTGGCAATCAGTCATGCATTCCTTAATAGCACCTCAGGCATCAAGTGTCCTTCTAACCCCTCCCCACAGAAACCCTATACCCATCTACATGGCATGCTGACTGGTACGCTGACTGAACTCTGGATAAGTCACTTACAAAATTACTATTAAGAAAAACACATAGTTGGGACTATAATGTGGCCATAATACTTATATACTATTCTATATTATTATTTAATCTTTGTATATAATTTTAATGACAAGAATAAGGAAGATTCAATATCCAAAAAAATACCGTTGATTATACTTTTTTTAAAATGTAAAATCATAAAAAGGATAGAACAAATTAGGAGGTAACTTAAAGGAAGATGAGATTCACTGAAGCATTGTTACAGTACTCTCGAGTTGATCCGTCCCCTGCCCATCTTATCAGGCAAAGAAAAGAGGGTGAAAATATGTGGAGTCAATTTGCATGGTGGCTATAACATCTATTTCTCTTAATCTAAACTGATATACTCATTAAATGGAAAAGGTACATACATTATTGTCAACCATATCATTAATTTTGATCAGAAACCTTAGGCTAAGAGACTGAAAAAGACGATATTTAATAAAACTATTTAAGAAAAATAAGTGGCAGTTTAATCGTTTTTCATAATGTTAACCAAATTGGAGGGAGAATAAGAAAATCCTCAAATCTCACAGACATTTAAAAAAACTACAATTAGCATTGTACTCAAGAATAATAGTTCTATATATAAGTCTAAAATAACTTTAAAAATTCAGATTTAGAATTGTATATTTTACTTAAAAATAGGTATGATTTATCTGAAGCAGTTTGCTGGCCAAAAAATATGCAGTACTTTTTACTTTTAGAACTGAGAAATAAAACTTTTAGTAAGGTCCTTTGATTCTGGAGGAAAAGTTATTATTTCAGCCTTTGTAGGTTTCTTAACATTTTAAATAATGGTGCTTATGCTACAGTACACAGAGTAAAACATACATAATCTATTATAAATTACTCCAAAATTAAACAAGAAATTTTCTTTTCTTTCTAAAAGATCTGAAATGTGTTCTGGGCTCTCTCTGTGTGTGGTCTCTAAACAGAAACAAGCTTGCACTGTTTCATTTCAGTTTTGCTTCATTTCTTCCCAAACAATCTCTCACTGCTAATCTACCAGGTCTTTTTCTTCTCTCTTTTAGCAGAAAGGGGGGGGAAATATCAAAGACATTAACTCCTTAGGCACAACCATAAAAGCTGAACACTGTATATGTATCATTTGGCATCAATTTGCATGGATTTCTTTTTCATTATTCGTTAATGGAGCATGACTGGAGAATCATATTTCCATAAATAATTTTCTGAAATATCATCAAAATGCTATAAGTCAAAATTTATGTAGCATTTCTACTACTACTGTTTTAAAAAGTTATAACTAGCTATAACCTCAGGTAAACACCATACGCTAATGTTATTTCTAAAACTATGTTTAGTTTATAATACCAACTTAAAATGAAAAAATGGAGAGAGAAATTTTATTTATTTCTTATTGTATGGTACCTGTGAATCGAGAAAATGATATGGAAATCCTAACATTCTAAAGTACAGATATTTATAATAAATATGTAAAATCTTTAAATATTAGATCAGCATCACTTTATTCAAACTAACAAGTCATCTCTTATTTAACTATATGCACTATTATTTATAAATTGAGGGAAAAAAGAGTGGGTAAATCATCTTACAAGGGTAAACATAATTTTTAATGGCAACCTGTGTGGCAAAAACTGTTTCTGAGAATTTTAACTAATGTAGTAAAACTCTCCCTCTAAGACACATGGTAATCAGAATCAAGGAGTCTTAAATGATGACCAGAACCAGATATCCATTTATATTCCCAGTGAAGGCTACAGAGTTCTCTCTTTACCTGTGAAATGGCAATAAGTTTAACATAAAGTTTATCCATAATTTGTCCTAGAAAAAAATGGTATTAAACGCACTTAAACTTTTTTCTGTATATTAATGCGTGCAAAATATTTGTTGAGTTGATTATAAAAAGCAGGTAAGGTTAACTGTATATGCTAATGTTTATAAAATCATTAGCATGCACTTAATTCTTTAGCTTCAGTGGATGTCCCACTAATTCCCATTCCCCACTGCCTCCCCAAAAAAGAAAACCAGGGCAATTGTTTAACTAATGCAAGAATGTGTCTTTGGTAATACAGCCTAATATGCTAGGACAGCAGAATATCTGGTGTCATTACTGTGAGTCTACTGCTTTCTGGTTTATGAATTATCTCTACTGTGTGACAGAAACAGAGGTGACATAAATAAGTAGGAAGGTAGTATAGCTCCCTGTGGGTTTTAGACAACTCTAAGATGGAATAGCTGAATTTCTATGAAATCTGAATGAGCAGGTACAATGTGTATGATATTGTGCTAGGCACTCCTGACAAACCTCAGTGCAGAAAGTTAATTGTCTATGATAAACTAGTAGTTAATATTATTTTTATCATTACAAAGAAATCACTGTGGCCAGTGGAACCTAAAGTGCAATTTTGCAGAGGTAGGTTTCTAATCATTGTGACCATTGCCTCTGGGGAACTGAGTGTGCTAATCTGAAGTTTATCCAGAGCAAAAAGAGAAAAATAAAAGCATCAGAGATGATCTGGCAGCTTGGAGGGACCCTTTCCCCTGAGCAAATGCCTCAAGAACTTTTAAGTCTGCTGTCCTAGAGGCACACTTTCTTGCTTTAGGCTTTCATTCATCTGACACACAGCTAAGATTGATGGATTGCACCCCACTAGTAAAGTGTGGGGGTTAGCAGGGTGTGTGGAGGGCAGGATGTCTTTTAGGAATAGACAATGATAATTCAAAACATTCTGGAAGGCTTAACAGCATAACAACTTATCAAATTTTAACTCATCAGATCTCACCCTTCCGCAGGCAGTTAAGAGTAGAATGAATGTGGCTGTAAGTGGAGAGATGAATGGATATATGGAACCAAGACAAGGGACAGGTGAAGAAATGGCAGATTAATTGTCAAAGAAAATTTAAACACAGAAAAACCTAAGTTTGTGAGATTGTAAAATTCACATATCAATAATTTCTCTAGAAAGCAATCTTAAAAATTAAAACCACCAAGTAATATTTATTAAGCAACACAGGACCCTACCTTCATGCTGTCCTGTTTCTTCCAGTCCAAAAGCCTATTGTTTTCCTAAACATAGTTTAATTACAAGAACTCCTATGCCTTTTTCCCCAACATATCTCCATTATCTACAGCCCAGTATCGGTCAATGTAGTGGCCACACAAAGCCTGGCTCAATAGAGGCCAAGAGAGTTGACAACAGCCCACGGAAGTCCATATTGACAATTTATCAATTTATTTCAACAATCATTGAAAAATGCACTGAATTTAATTTCAACAAGGGAACCAATGACATACATCTGGCCTAAATTCTCTCAGATGTGGTGTCTGGTCTCAATCACAGTAAATCTATGATAACAGGTCAACCCTGGTAACAGGGCCTTTCTTAGCCAAGAGGATGAATGGCAGTTTCAATCAATCCTCAGGCTCCCACTTCATCACAAGGCTCATGAATCTAACAACATTCACACACATATAGTGAATCCTCTATTAAGCTGCGTGACTGAATTGCATGATTAACTCAGCATTCAAGTATTTACTGAGAGACTATTATGTGCTCAGAACTGAGCAAGCTATAAATACCATACATACACTATGTCTACTATGTACATGTGTAGTACATACATACAGTATACTTTTATCTTTACATATTTGATTTAATCCATATTACTCCTTGGGTTACACAACCAGATAATCCATGTGGTCATAAAATAAAATTAAAAAAAAAAACTTCAGTGGTGATTTACATACATTTTAGCTTTCATCTTTTATTCTATTGGAGGACAATAGATTGCTATTTATACACATTTAAATTAATATGATATGGGAAGAAGTTCATTTAAAATACAAATAATATCCTTAACGTTTATTTTTACTGCATAATTGGGATGTATAAAACCTTTACCCTAACAAAGACCTGCTAGTATGCTTTTTACTAAAATTTAATATATTTCATATTTACATATTTGAGAAATATTTCACTTTGTGAAAGTGTACCATGGCCCTCCAGGCCACCCTAGACCAAAAAATATTAAACTCACTAAGTTCTGTGAAAGAAGATACTGTGAAAGTATATTAAACAGATTGTTAGTGGCTTTAATCGAGCAAATAATCAGTATCAAACTATTACCTATATTAATAAAAAAATGTACATATTTGTCTAACATTAACATTTTCCATTTATAGGTAGAATTGTTACATTTTATTAAATTTAAATTTAAATATATTAAAGTATTATATTAAACTTTAAAAAGTTTGGAAAGTAACAAAGAAAATGGTACAGAATCTATACTGACGAAAAGGATTTCAGAATGGAATAGTTCGGGATATCAAATTATCTGCATAAGAAAATTGATCAAAATTCACAATTTATAACATTTGTAGCATACTTCAGAGATTTCTCCTTTACCTTCAGTCATACATGATAAATGATTCTATTATTACTAAATGAATAAATTATCATTTTCAAACTTCAGTTCACATTTTATTGTTTCTTTTTAGCTATACCCTTAACTAATACTTAATTTTCTTCATTTAATCAGTTGCCTATATAATATTTCATAGACTCCTAAACAACCGAAAAGGGAAATTTCTGCTTAACAGTACAATATGAATGTAATATAAGATGCTATGTATTGATTTCATATTTTCCAATTTGCCTAGTGAATTGCTGGCTTGGTATGTACAGAGTTTCTTTTTTTATTTTTTTGACATGGAGTCTCACTCTGTGGCCCAGGTTGGAATGCAGTGTTGTGACCTCAGCTCACTGCAACCTCTGCCTCCCAGGTTCAAGTGAACCTCCTGCATCAGCCTCCTGAGTATTACAAGTGCACGCCATCACTCTTGGCTAATCTTTGTATTTTTAGTAATGACAGGGTTTCACCATGTTGGTCAGGCTGATCTTGAACTCCTGACCTCATGATCTCCCAAAGTGCTGCAATTACAGGCGTGAGCCACCGTGCCCAGCCAGCATGTGCAGAGTTTTTATACCCAATAAAAGTATACATTGTAATTCATGCAGCCCAAAACCATGGTACGTTCTCAGTGTGAATACTAATTTACTAAATCTTCTGTCAAAATCACTTACGATATTAACTTTTAATAGCTTTTTAAATTGTAACATTATTGATTATATTTAACAGGTATGCTAGATTACATCATCCTATTTGTAATTCAGGACTTCTGAATTACTAAGAAGTAGAATGTGATAAAAATAGCAAAATATTTTCAATATTTTTGTTGCACTACAACACACCTGAAATAATATACAAAATACAAAAAGTACAATTAAAATATAATACACAATTATAATTAAACAAAATAGATTTCTTAAATTCCAGTGAGAATTTTAAAAATTCATTTTTTGGGGGTACAAAGAACAATTAATATAATTAAAGCAGATAAATATTAAGATAAGTAGACCAAAAGAGATCACTAGTTCTACTAATATATCAATTTGAAAGGAATTAATATATAAGTTTGGTTTTCTCCAAAAAAGATAGAAAGAAAAATGTTATGTCTATATCTATAAACACATCCCAAATATTTTTCGTACAGAGAGAAATTATGCCACATTAATGGGGAAAAATGTAAAAGATCACAGAAGAAAATAACTTTTAAGGCAATACAAACATGAGTTTAGTTAAAATGATATTAATAAAAAGTAGTGCTGGCTTTCTATATCTGCAATGTATTAATTACAAAAATCTATATATGAATTGCAAATAATGCCAGAGTACAGTGCAACCTTGAAAATTTACATCTTTAAAGTATGAGTAATATTTGGTAAAATGTAAACCACTATCATATAAAAAGGGTAACCCAAAAGGCTGGAAAAGTATATTTCATTATTTAATATGACTCAAACTAGAAATTAATTCAGAAAGATATTATAAAGTCCAAATTTTGATAGAGATCCATAAATGATAGGAGAGTAATAACATAAATTTTCCTATTTTTCTTAAGAGAAAAATGCCATTGTAATTTCATATCAACAATGAAAATTCCAGTGACTGAGTTGGGGAGTAAGAGATATGCTATAATCTTATAAATGTAAAAAATATCCTATGTCATTACAGTATAAGGTTTTTCACATTGTTACTAATCTGCAGTGACAACATTTGATTGTGATAAACACAGTTAATACTTACATAAAAAAGATAACCAAGCTAGGTTTGTTTTCTGATTTTTTTCTGATTCTCATGTGTCAGAAGAGAAAAATAAAAATAAACACAGAGCTGAGTGGCACTTACTTGCGTGACAACATTGTAGTGGATGCAGAACCCTGGTTCAGAAGGAAAATATTCATCAGATACAAATCTTATCTTAATTTGATTTCCTTTAGAAATCTGTTTTCCTGGTACAGTACCAGAACCACACCAGCGCCCTAATATAGTTCCATCACTGGGTTCCTCAACTTCTACAAAGTCATACCTGCAAAAAGACAAAGAGAAAGAGACATCATTTCACAATCTGTTATTCTGGCAATTACAAGTTTCATGTCTGTGGATGCTATGACTCTATGGACCACACCAAGGAGTTAATCCAAAATTTAACTGGGAACTTATAATTAAGTATTCTGAAGAAAAGACACAACTGAAAATGAGCGCCCAGTTGAAGAAATATGAGTCTATTTGGAGTCCTTAGTTTTTCTGTTTACAAATTCCAAATTCACTAAATAACCATCCTAAAACTTAAACATTTTGTAAGGAGCAACCATATGTAGCATTCAATTCATGAATTACTGAATATAATTTCCATTTGGACATGACAGTGTTACTCCACTCTTAATTCCTACGATGACTGCCTTTTACTTGTTTAGAGTACCTCTTTCTTCCTGGCCAGGGACCATGGCTTTTTCCGCATCTGTGATGCAAGCTTTCCTAGAGCCACTTCATACCACACGTGGTACTGTTCTTCCCTCGTGTGACTTTCCTGGGTGTCCTCAGCTCACTGCCATCTTTATCTTTTTGGTAAACACATATTTCTAACTAACCATATTGTGTATAAGTGATCCATCTTCTTAGGTTGTTAATCTTTGAAGAAACAAACCAGTACTTACATATTTTTATTTTATATTTCACTACAAGCAGTATCTTAAACAGAGGAATAAATGAGTGTTTTAAACACATTTCGACTTCTGGTTTGGAAGGTCTGGATCAGTGGTGCTCACTGACACCAGTATTGCCCAGCGACAGAGCGTTTCAGAAATCTGCAGAAACATTTTAGGTTGTCTCAATGACTGGGGGGTGAGAAGGGTATGACAGAAATGTAGCAGGCAAGGTCCACATATGCCAACGTTGGAAAGTTCTGAAGATGAGTACTTGCCCCATGTCTTCTATGCCTTCTAAATATTTCACTGGACATTTTATGCAGATGCAGTTTCTACTGTGGTTCATCTAAATCTGGAACCTTACATCATCTCAGGTAAAAACGCATATATGTTTTGGACTGTTTCAGTTTATGGTAAATTTTCGAGAAAGTCAACTACAGAGTAAATTAAGAGAATTTTCTGTACTTTGTTTTGAACTTTACCAAGAGTTACTCCCTTGGAAAAACACGTGACTAACAGAAACTTTACATCCCAACTATAACAAACATATTCATATTAGTCTACATTCACAGCTGTCACATTCACAAGGAGTCTACTTAAAAGATGCTAACATCTTCCCTTTAGTTTTCTAGGGTAATTGTTACTGTTCAATTTATATATTGAAATATTATTATAATATAAATTACTTTCTGTTATAGATTTATATAACATGCAGGTAATATATTTATTTTTAAAACAATTTCACATATAAATAGATAATTGCTTCTATGAATTGCATTTCAGAATACTAAACAGGGCACTGCAAAACTTTTGTTAAAAGGGAGACTGACATGCTTGTAAACCACTGATAGATTTTTTTTTTTAATTTTAAATTCAGTAGATACTAGACTATCAAAAATACTACATTTTATGTAGTATTAAATATATGAAAGAAAAAAGTTGCTGAAAAAAGACAAAGTGCATAATGAAACAATTACACTTATAAATCTGAAGTATCCAAAACTCTCTTATGGCATGTAACTTAAACTGTTTCAGCTTCATTTACCTCATGGCAAAGTGGGAATAATGCTACCTAACTCGGAGACATTTTAAGAAAGGAAAAATGGGGCAGTACTCTTGCAGCACCTGAAACACTGTTTGCACCTAGTTGCCACTCAAGAAAGTTTGTCTCCCATCTCTGTCCTGTACCCCTCCCACCTTTGCACACCTACCTTTTAAAATAACCTTAGAAATTTAAAAGCAGTAAATAAGAAAACACAAAGACAAAGAGGAGATATGATTTTGATATATCATATGAGAAATCCAGAGTTATAAATTACATATGCATAAGCCAGGCAATATAACTATTCCAGGAGTTTTGGTCTATGTGTGTGTGGGATATGGAAGGGCTAGGCTGTGTGTGTGTGTGTGTGTGTGTGTGTGTGTGTGTTTTGGGGATGTTGGGTAAAGCAGACCTAAGTAGATAGTTCAGATCTATCTGGCAGAAACATTGATAATTGTCACTTTTTATCAAATGTGAATTTTTCTATCAGGGTTGTCTATACATGAAGCAAAGCTTCTATTCATTGAGGATCTGTTTGTTCTGTGCTTGGGAGGTAAGCAGGTTACCACCACTCATTTGACAGGGAAATATGAAGCACTAATTTGGTGCAAACTGCTGTGCTAGATTCTCAGGATACAAACACAAAACGATAGCTTTTTTGGGTTCTGGGTCCATAAAACACATCGGTAAGTGCTCTAATTAGAGTGTGTAATAAATACTGTGGAATAGTAGAAGACGGAGAGTAATTTCATACAGTGAGATGAAGGTCAGCTTACAAAGGACTTGACATTTAGGTTTTCAATAAGTATTGATTGACGAGGGATGAAAAGGGGTGGGGGATGAAAATGCATTCTAGCAAGACGTACAATACATAAGATGTAATAGAAGAAAGGGCTAAGCATGGTCCATTGAGAATTGAGGGTGGGAAACAAAAAATTAGAGGGTGATCAAGGTGGACAAATAGATCCAAGTGAGAAGGTCTTGGTATTGCATGGTAAGATGATACCTAAAGTAGAGGAAGGGGGAATGGATGCAGCAAACCACCATGGCATATGTATGCCTATGTAACAATCCTGCACGTTCTGCACATATACCCCAGAACTTAAAGTATAATTAAAAAAAAGACATTAGATTGTTATTTTGTAGGCTGATGTTGAAAACATGTCGGCACAGTTTAATGGGCTCGATGTCTCTTTAAAAATTTTGTCAACATTTAATAAAATGGAATCTCATAGAAAACCTGGATGTTTGGCTTTAAAAAAATCGAAGATCTGGTAATAATAAATATCATTAGCTTTGTGTGACTCCAAGAAGGCTCACCTCCAGAATTCATGTCAGCTCCAGCAAAGGAGGTATCTTTGTTTACTTTACTGTCTTATCCTGAGCACCTACATCCCAGGCACATAGTAAACCCTATGTCAGTGTTTGGTGAGTGAAGGAATGAATACTTGGCCTTCATAGCAACAGAGGCTGGGGCTAAATGAAAAAAGCTTTAAATAAGGAGTGTTTTTCCTAGTTTTTAAAAATCTCTATCTACTTTCTATGATTAAAACGAATCCAGATATCTTCATTTGCTTATATTTGCCCTTTTGGCATCTGACTTTGCCACCCTTGCATTTAGGAGGCAGAGCCCCTGGAGGTTTCATAGAGGGGGGTAACACAGACACATAATCACCACATGTTTGAGAATTAGAGGAAACAAGAACATTTCCAAGTGTGAGTCAAAAGAAAAGAGCCTTTAACAAAAGCATCTTGAGAAGGAGCAGTCAGGGAAATAAGAGGGAAGCCACTGTGAGGGAAGGTGCAGAGGTTAAGGTAAGAGACAAGAGAGAATTTCACCTGAAGCAGGAGTGGTCAATAGGGCCAAGCACAAAAGAAAGATGAAAGAGACAAAAACTAAAAATTCAGTGAAAAAGAATACCACTGGATTTGGCCAGGATGAAGTAATTTCAATAAAGTGCTTCGACAGAACACGTGTCAAAAATTTTCTTTAGACTATTTTTCAAAATAATCATTTTAATCTTCCTAATATAAAAAGCATCCTAAGGAGAAAAGAATATCCTCTTCAGGAAGTCTAAAATTAACAACTCACATAGCTATTTTACTATATACAATTCTTTTTATTTCTGTTTAAAAGTAAGGTACATCAAATGTTTATATGATCTGTAACTTCTTCAAAAGTATTTTTAAAAAGGTTTCAATGACACAGATATATGTAGATTAAAATGTTAACACTTTATTAAGAAACAAAAATATCTTAACTTTTGCCTCATCTAATTTATGTTGATACAAAATCCACTGTCCTGTAAACAGGAGAAGGGTGATGAGCATATTATTATTTATTTCATGAAGATTTCCAACTAGTTTGTTACCATTTCGAAAATAATCCTTATGAAAATTTCTGGATTTGCAGCTAGACCAGCTGGCAACTAACTCTTACATGTCCATGCAAGTCTAGTGCATACATTTATCATAGTGCTTTGAAAAATCTATATAGTTTTGTATTCCATGAAGGTTAAATGAAATGAACATCTAATAAAGTACTATGTCCTTTATTATTCTAATTGTTTCGTAGTAAATAAGGCATTTCAAGATTTTCTCAGAATTCATGTCATACAAAAAGATGTAATTCTAGAATTCAAGCAATTATTCTACCATTAATTTTTGTGGTCATACACAACAACTATTAAGATGTCTGTGGAATTTAAAATTATTAATGAAATCATTATTTACACACACACACACACAGACACCCTTGTCACTTGATTCCATATTTCCTTTCAACTTGTTTGAGAATGTAAAAGTGAGAACAGAAAAAGAATAATCCACTAAATCAAGTCATCTGCTTTAATAACTTGATATTTTTCTTATTTTCTGACACAACACCATTTGCAGAAAATAGGATTCATAGCAAACGTTGCTTGGCTAGTATATGTTAACATACCACAAACTTGAAGAAGAGAATGAAGAGAGAAAACGATGAAAAACGTTATCTCTAGGCCATAGCCAAATAAAAGGGAGATGATAAAACTAAGCAATATTGACACATAAAAGTGAAATCACAAAACACAGTCATCCTTAAATTCAGAAACCTATACATGCCCAGGTGACTGTTCTGGAGACATGGTAATCCTTATAATACACTCTCAGGTATTAATTTCCAACATGCACAATTGCCCACGTCAGTATTTAAAGGATTTGCTAAACCTATTTTATGAGCCAATCAAACATCACTTTCTCATGGCAACATGATACAGAGCACACAGGGCTAAGTGGTTTATAATGATCACTCCCTTTCTCTAACATACCCCTGGGGACCCGTGGAGGATTTATGTTCTTTTATGTTTAACAAACAAGTCTGGTGTTGTAGACAAAATTTTTATTCTCACATGGGAATTAAAAAACTGTGAGGACTTGAGGACGTCTTTCTTACTCCTAAGAATTTTAAGGAGTATACCAAAGAAATGAATTCATTGGTAAACATAATTGTCAGACACACAGCTTCTTTCAGCAAAAATAAACCAAGCCTGCAAAACAGGCTGTTTCTAGTTAATGCTAAGTGAAACCCTGTCAATTAAATCTACCCCATGAATTATCAAACCTGTCCGTAGTGTGAAACCCTGCCAACAAATGAATGTGGATTTTAAAAAGGCCCAGCCCTCCAAATGTCGACTGGAGTCTGAGCTTGTTGAGAAAGTAATAAGAAGATAACAATTATTCTACAGTGAGTAATGGCTTATACTTTAATTTAGCAGAATGCAACTCAGACATAAAAATAGAAGTTTTAGATTCTCACTTCAATAGTAAATTATCTATGCTTTAACTCACAATGAAAATAATTTTAAAAATAGTAATAATTACATTTGTTAAGTGATTTCTATGTGGCAGATACTGTATTTTGTAGGTACATTTTATACATTAACGCATTTAATCCTCACAACAATCATAAAAATTAACGCTTTTCCTCCATCCAGTCTATTAATTACAAAATATAGAAAAGCTAAGTAACTTGGCCAAGGTCACACCAGCAACTAACTATAAAGCTAAGGCTTCACTTTCTGGAGTCAAACTCTCAGAGCCCATGCTTTTAAGTGCAAAGCCATACTGCTTAATATATTTAAAATACGCCTATATAATTACATCTGCTTTATTTTATGGCCAAACTGCAGAGAATTTCTGTATTTCTATTCAGATTGGCCAAATGGTCTTGTTCAATGGCTGGAGAAATATTAGGACCATACAGATAAAAATGAGTAGTCAACTTGGTAATTTGGGCATATAAATTTTATAGAAATTTATTTTAATTAATTTGGTAATATTTATTAACAGGTACTCTAAATTGTTTATGAAGAGTTTTAAACCTACATGGAAATGTGTAAGTAAAACCAACAGGCATGCTTCACAGGACTCACAACACATGAATGGGGTAATTCTCATGAAACCAGGAAGAGTTCTACCTGTGAGATATGCTTACAAATGTTATGTGGTGAGAAACTGAACATTTAAAATTATGTTATTACTAAAACAAAAAACTATAAACATATAAATCATGAGGTCAACTTACAAAGCTAGAAAAATTAAGCAAATTGAAAGAAAATATCAGGTGAAAATTACTAAAGGCAAAAGCTGTAAGAGATACAATCAAAATTAATGTTAAAATTCAGAATTAAAACAAAAAGCTGATTCTCAACAAGGGGTTAGAGAGAGAATGAATTAAGAATTTACAAAGTTAGCAATGAAGAAGAAGATACAATCAAAGATAAGAACATATTTTAAAAGTATGTTTTATGTAACTTTATGCTAATCAAACCTAAAAATTAGATAACATGGATGACTAAGAAAATGTAAATTATCAATATTCACTGAAAAAGCAGAAAGAGTTAAGAAATTAATAACTCTAGAGAAATGAAAAGGACTGTCAAGGATTTCTTGGGAGGTCAAGAGTTCGAGACTAGCTTGGGCAACATGGAAAGATCCTATCTCTCTTGCTCTCTCTTAAGATAAAAGATGCAAAGAAAGAAGAAAAGATAAAAGGGAGAGAGATCCAAGATGGCCGACTACTAGCAGCTCAGGATTGTAGCTCCCAGTGAAAGGACAGAGAGCGAGTGGATGCCACACTTCCAGACGAATTTTTGTTGTCCACGAACTGGGAGATTCCCAGCGGAGGAGCCCCACGGGTCGCCAGAGCGGCCCTTTTGGCTGGCGTGGCTGTTTTGCTGGCGCCTCGGCGCAGTGGCTCTTGGTGCAGAGTAAATGGGACTGGGTGTCCTTTTGGATGATGTTTGGAGCTCTGGGAAGGCAGAGTCACCCATTCAGCTGATTGAAAAAGGGACCAAAGAGAGAAGCCAGACCGGAGACTCCCGGGCAGAAAAACACCACGAATCTCAAAGCCGCTGTTTCAGCCGGTGTTGCAGGTCACCACAGTGAAAATTACATAGATTCCGGCGCTGGGATTCAACAAGCTGGGTGTCCACTCAGAGACCTAATTTGAAAGTCAGTAATTACAAAGACGACAGGTGGATAAATCTACAAAGATGGGAAGAAACCAGCGCAAAAAGACTGAGAACACCCAAAATCAGAATGTTTCTCTTTCTACAGAGGATGGCAGTTCCTCATCAGCAACGGAAGAAGGCCTGATGGAAAACAAGTGCAATGAATTAACAGAATCAGGCTTCAGAAGGTGGATAAGAAGAAACTTCTGTGAGCTAAAAGAACATGGTCTAACCCAATGCAAAGAAACTAAGAACTTTGAAAAAAGGTTTGATGAAATGCTAACGAGAATAGATAACTTAGAGAGAAATAGAAGTGAATTAATGGAGCTGAAAAACACAATACGAGAAATCCGCAAAGTATGCACAAGTTTTAATAGTCGAATTGATCAAGTAGAAGAGAGGATATCAAAGGTCGAAGACCAACTTAATCAAATGAAATGAGAAGACAAGATTAGAGAAAAAGGGGTAAAAAGGAATGAGCAAAGTCTCCAAGAAATATGGGATTATGTGAAAAGACCTAATTTACATTTAATAGGTATACTTGAATGTGAGGAAGAGAATGAATCCAAGCTGGAAAATATTTTTCAGGATATTATCCAGTAAAACACTCCTAACCTAGTAAGGTATGACAATATTCAACTCCAGGCAATACAGAGAATGCCACAAAGATATTCCTCAAGAAGAGCAACCCCAAGACATATAATCATCAGATTTACTTGGGTTGAAATAAAGGAGAAAATACTAAGGGCAGCCAGAGAGAAAGGTCAGGTTACCTATAAAGGGAAGCCTATCAGACTCACAGCAGATCTCTCAGTAGAAACCCTACAAGCCAGAAGAGAATGGCGGTTAATATTCAACATCCTTACAGAAAAGAACTTTCAACCCAGAATTTCACATCCAGCCAAACTAAGTTTCACAAGTGAAGGAAAAATAAAATTTTTTGCAAACAAGCGAGAGATTTCATCACCACCAGGCCTGCTTTACAACAACTTCTGAAAGAAGCACTACACACAGAAAGGAACAACCAGTATCAGTTATTCCAAAAACTTACCAAAAGGTAAAGAGCATTACCATAATGAAGAATCTACATCAACTAATGAGCAAAACAGCCAGCTAGCATCAAATGACAGTATTAAACTCATATATATCAATGTTAATCCTAAATTTGAATGGATTAAATGCCCCAATCAAAACATACAGCTAGACAAACTGAATAAAAAGTTAAAACCCATCAGTATGCTGTATCCAGACCTATCTTATATGCAAAGACACACAAAGACTCAAAATAAAGGGATGGAGGAAGATTCACCAACCTAATGGAGAGAAAAAAAAAAAAAACCAGGAGTTGCAATTTTTGTCCCTGATAAAATAGACTATATTAGCAACAAAGACCAAAAGAAGCAAAGAAGGACATACCTAATGGTAAAAGGTTCAAAGTAACAAGAAGAGCTAATGATCCTAAATATACATGTACCCAATACAGGAGCACCCAGATACATAAGCCAAGTTTTTGACGACTTATAAAGAGACTTAGACTCCCGCACAATAATAGAGGGCGACTTTAACATTACATTGTCAATATTAGATCAACAAGACAGAAAATTAGCAAAGACATTCACGATTTGAACTCAGACTTGGAACAAGTAAATTTAATAAGTATTTACAGAACTCACAACCCCATATCCACAAAACATACATTTTTCTCAGTATCATATCACACCTATTCTAAAAGTGACCACATAATAGGAAGTAAATCACTTCTCAGTAATTGCATAGCATTCCACAGATTTAAATGAAATATTGGTTGGCTGTTTGTTTATTTTCTTCCCTTATTCCATTCTGTCTCCACTGTGAAGCATAATTATTGGCATAAAAGAGGTCTTTAATACCTATATTTAGAATACATTCTAGCGTAAGCAATAGAGCAAGATTCTCGTTCTCTCTCCTCCTTTCTTTTTTTCTTTCTTTCTCTCTTCTTCTTCTTTATTTTTCCCTTTTGTCTTTTTATTCTTTCTTTTTCTCTTCTAAAAAAAGACATAAAGGGAAGGAAAGGAAAGGAAAAGAAGAAAAATAAGGAAAGAGAAAGATAGGCTGTAATCATTTTACCTCCATTCGATTCAAACAAGCTTACTTAAAAAAAAAAAGAAGAGAGAGAGAGAAAAAAAGAAAAAAGATGCAATAACATGGGGTTTCCTAGGAGAGTTCTATTTAACTCTAAAAGAATATCTCATTCCAATTTTATATAAACAATTTAAAAAAATTGATGATCATAGCTATCTTCCCCATTACATTTTAAAAAGCTAGGCTAAATCTTGTACCAAAGTTATTTGAAATGGTGTTATTAGATCTTAAAAATTAAGACTAATTTCATGCTTAAATAGAAGAAAATGCAAAAATTCTCAAGCAAACTTTAATCAAATATGATTTGATTAAAAGATATACAGGCATAACTTGTTTTCTTGCACTTCACAGATAACTGTGTTTTTTACAAATTGAAAGTTTATAGCAACCCTGTGTCAAAAGCAAGTCTATTGGAGCCATTTTTTTCTGACAGCATGTGCTCACTTTGTGTCTCTGTGTCACATTTTGGTAATTATCACAATATTTTAGACTTTTTCATTATTATTATGTCTGTTAGGTGATCTGTAATCAATGATCCTTGATGTTACTAATTGTTTTGGGATGCCACAGACTGCATTTATATAAGATGTTAAACTTAATAAATATATGTGTTCTGACTGCTCCAGAGACTGGCTGTTCCCCTTCCCTCTCCCTTTCCTTGAGCCTACCTTATTTCTTGAGATACAAGAATATTGGAATAAGGCCAATTAATAACCCAAAAATGGCCCCTAGGAATTCAAGTGAAAGGGAGAGTCACTGTCCCTCACTTAAATAAAAAGCTAGAAATAATGATGCTTAGTTAGGAAGGCATGTTGAAAGTCAAGACAGGCTGAAACCCTGGCCTCTTGCATGAGTTAGACAAGTTGTGGCTGCAAAGGAAAAGTTCTTGAAGAAAATGATGAGCCCTACTTCAGTGAGGACACTAATGGTAAGAAGCCAAAACAGCTCCATTGCTGAGGTGGAGAAAGTCTGAGTGGGCTGGATAGAAAATCAGACCAGCTACAACATTCCTAAGCCAAAGCCTAGTCCAGAGCAAGGTCCTAACGCTCTTCAATTTTATGAAGGTTGAGAAGGGTAAGGAAGCTAAAAAGAGAAAAATTGGAAGCTAGCAGAAGTTGCTTCATGAAGTTGAATGAAAGAAGCCATTTTCATAACATAAAAGTGCAAGGTGAGTGCTGATGGAGAACCTGCAGCAGGTTATCCAGAAGATCTAGCTAAGATACTTGATAAAAGTGGATATGCTAAAAAAAGATTTTGTGTAGGTGAAAGAGCGTTCTACTGGAAGAAGATGACATGTAGTACTCAGATAGCTAGAGAAGAAAAGTCAATGCCTGGTTTCAAAGCTCCAAAGGGCAGGCTGACTCCCTTGTTAGCTGCTAAATGCATCTGGTGACTTTATTTTGAAATTAATGCTCATTTACTGTTCCAAAAATTCTAGGGCCTTTAAGAATTATGCTAAGTATACTCTGCCTATGTTGTATCAATGGAACAACAAAGCCTGGATGATGGCACATTTGTTTACAGCATGGTCTATGAAATAATTTAAACTTACTACTGCTCAGAAAAAAAGGTTCTTTCAAAATATTACTGCTCATTGACAATGCATCTGGTCACCAAAGAGCTTTGATGAAGATATACATACAAGGAGATTTGTGTTTTCATGCCTGCTGACTCAACATCTATTCTACAGTCCATGGGCCAAGGGGTAATTCTGACTTTTAAGTCTTATTATGTAAGAAACATATTTCACAAGATAATAGTTATCATGGGTACTAATTTCTCTGATGAATATGGGTAGAGTAAATTGAAAATTTTCTGGAAAGGATTCACCATTTTTGATGTCATTAAGAACATTCATGATTCATGGGAGGAGGTCAACATATCAACATTAACAGGAGTTTGGAAGAAACTGGTTCCAATCTTCATGGATAAATCTGAGAGGTTGAAGACTTTGGTGGAGGAAGTAACTGCACAGGTGGTGGAAACAGCAAGAAGATTACAATTAGAAGTGGAACCTGAAGGAGTAACTGAATTGCTGCAATTTCATGATAAACCTTGAATGAATAAGGAGTTCATGAAGATGAACTAAGAATGATCCTTCAGAAGACTAAGAGGAGAAAAACTATATGATCATATTCATAAACCCTGAAACAGTTAAATCAGCAATTTAGATAAAAACTGAGTAAACTGAAGAGCATAAAATTTCACATCTAGGTAAAACATTATTTAATAGAAACTATAGGCATTATATTAGATAAAATTAAAGGCTATTCTCATTAAAGTTAGAACAAAGATAGGGTTGGCCATTCTCACCATTAGTTTCCAATATTTTGGGAAAAGGCTCTAGCTGATTTAGCAACAGAATAAGATAAAAAATTGTAATAGATACAGAAGAGACAAATAATCCATAGTACATAGATTCCCATGAGAACAGATTGTGGTTGGGTAAGCACAGAGGTTAGAATAGTGTGGCAATAACTCAGGAGTGGGACAAGGTGGCTTGGAGTATACACAGGATGAAAGTTGAGACATCCCAAAGAATGTTGTATGGTGTGTGTGTGTGTGTGAATGTCTGAGAGAGAGTGTGAGTATACAAGCTTTTTGAAACAGTCTCACTCTGTCATGCAGGCTGCAGTGTAGTGCAGCAATTACAGCTCACTGCAGCTTTCACCTCCTGGGCTTAAGCAATTCTTCCCACCTCAGTCTCCCAAGCAGCTGGGACTGCAGATGTGAGCAGGTGCAAGGCATCACACCTGAATAATTTTTTCTTTTTTTCTTTATTTTTTGAGATGGAGTCTTGCTCTGGAGTGCAGTTGTATGATCTCAGCTCACTGCAACTTCTGCCTCCCGGGTTCAAGCAATTCTTTTGCTTCAGCCTCTCGAGTAGCTGGGACTACAGGTGCATGCCACCACGCCTGGCTAATTTTTTGTATTTTTAGTAGAGATGGGGTTTCACCATGTTAGACAGGATAGTCTTGATCTCTTGACCTTGTGATCTGTCTGCTTTGGCCTCCCAAAGTGCTGGGATTACAGGGATGAGCCACTGACCCCGGCCTCTTTTTTTAAACTTTTTGTAGAGATAGAGGTCTCACTACATTGCCCAGGTTGGTTTCAAACTCCTGAGCTCAAGCGATATGCCCACCTCAGCTGCCCAACATGCTGGGATTACAGGTGTGAACCACCACTCTGTATATTTATTTATTTTATTTTTTTGAGACAGGGTCTTTCTCTGTTGCCCAGGCTGGAGTGCAGTGATGTGATCTTTGCTCACTGAAACCTGTGCCTCCCAGCTTCAAGTGATTCTTGTTCCTCAGCCTCCAGAGTAGCTGGGATTACAGGTGTGCATCACCATGGCCCAGCACATTTTTTGTACTTTTAGTAGAGATGGGGTTTCTCTATGTTGGCCAGGCTGGTCTCGAACTCCTGTCCTCGACTGATCTCCCTGCCTTGGCCTCCCAAAGTGCTGGGATTAGCACTCCCTGCCTTGGCCTCCCAAAGTGCTGGGCCCAAAGTGTGCCCGGCCACCAATGTGTATCTATTTTTAAGGTAGATTTGACAGAACTTAGTGTGAGGTATGAAAGAATGACAGGGTCAAATATGATTCCATAATTTCTGGCTTTTATAATCTATCTGGAACTAATAAGAGAATTCAGTAAAGTGACTGAATTTAGGGTCAATATACAAATATGAATAACTTTTATTTATGACAGAGAAAAAACCTGCACAGGGATAAAAATATCTTTCACAGTGAAAATTTAAAAGTACATAGTAATAAATTTAGTCAATAAACTGTGAATACTATATGAGGAAGCACATATAATATTACAAAGGGCATGAATTTATTTTCTTCAAAATCACAATAAGGCTTCTAAAATATTCATATACAGTAAACATAAAAATAAACATATAATGCATACTATGAACCAGATACTTCATAAATATCAACTCATCCAATCTTCAAACACAACCCCATCTGGCTACTGTTATACTCACTTTATATATACACAAAGATTATGTAACAAGGGAAAATTTGTATAGGTAAGAGTAACAGAACTTAAGCAGAAAGCTTACTCTAAGCCTCAAGCTCATATTCTTAACCATTACAGGATACCTTCTCTAGCTAAACAGGAAATAACAATCATCAAACCTAAAATGTCACTATTGGCCAGGCACATAGTGGCTGATGCCTATAATCCTAGCACTTCGGGAGATGAACGTGGGAGGACAGCTTGGGGCCAGAGTTGAAGACGCACCGGGACAACATAGCAAGACCTCCATCTCTAAGTTTAAAACTTAAAAATATGGCCGGGCGCGGTGGCTTACGCCTGTAATCCCAGCACTTTGGGAGGCCGAGGTGGGTGGATCACGAGGTCAAGAGATCAAGACCATCCTGACCAACATGGTGAAACCCCGTCTCTACTAAAAAATATTAAAATTAGCTGGGTGTGGTGGCACACGCCTGTAGTCCCAGCTACTCGGGAGGCTGAGGCAGGAGAATTGCTTGAACCCAGGAGGCAGAGATTGCAGTGAGCCGAGAGCACGTCACTGAACTCCAGCCTGGGAGACAGAGAGAGACTCTGTCTCAAAAAATAAATAAATAAAATAAAAAATAAAATAAAATAAAATGTGACTATTCATTATCCACTTGTGAAAATTCTAGTTTACACTACCCAGACCCTTATCTGTGAAATGGGGATAATATTCATTAACTCTCAAGGTTGTTGTGAAGACTAAAGAGAGGGAGAATGGATATAAAGTGTTTAGCATACTGCCTAACAATAAGTTGCTCGATAAGTGATAATTTGGTTTTGTTCTATTCTTATTATTGCTATTATTGCTACAATATATGAAACCTATGGAAGACTTCACCTCTGTGGCAGAGCAGACCACAAAGCTCCCCAAATAATAAGTGGCACAGATCACTACTTTTTTAAAAAAATAATTTTAATTGAAAAATACAGTAGTGTGAATTTATGGGGTACACTGTGATGTTGTGAACACTGTTGGTGGGAATGTAAACTAGTACAGCCATTGTGGAAAATACTGTGAAGACACCTCAAAAAACTAAAAATAGAACTACTATATGACCCAGCAATACCACTACTCAGTATATAACCAATGCAATCAATATGCTGAAGATGTTGAAGAGATATCTACACTTCCATATTCATTTCAGCAGTATTCACAGTAGCCAAATATTAAAGGAACCTAAGTGTCCATCAACAAATACATGGATAAAGAAAGTATAGTATATATAAACATTGAAATTCTATACAGTCTTCAGAGAGAAGAAATTTTTTCATTCATGACAACATGAATGGAAGAGGACATTATGCAAGGTGAAATAAGCCAGCCACAGAAAGACAAATACCAAATGACCTCACTTATATGTGGAATCTAAAAAAACTGCTCTCATAGAAACAGAGATTAGAAAGGTGATTACCAGAGGCTAAAGGGAGCTGGAACAGATGAGGAAAGAGAAGATGTTTATCAAAGGGTAGAAAGTTTTTGTTAGATGGTAGGAATAAGTTTTAGTAACCTATTGCACTACAGTGTGAGCAAAGACCACTAATTTCAACTAAAGAGGCTCAAAAACCAGCCCTTTTGCCCTTCTTACCTGTGGGAGTAACTGTCCTGAATTTAACCCAACCAGAGTAATGTAAACATATACATATATGTATATGTAAGCATATATTTACATATATGTATGTATATTTTGCTTCTTTCATTTTATATATATATAAACATATTTAATTTTTGTTTCTACACTTTGTAACCCATAAGATTAAATGCGGTCATGTATAAAAAGTGCTCCCCTACCTGCTCAGCATTTCTTTCCTGTGACTGATCAGTTCTTGAAATATGTGATTACCTATCTTCAGTCAGCTACCACCTAGGTGTAGATATGCATCACCTCATATCATTCTACTATTACTGAAATAATGTCAAGATTCAGGCATTTAATATTACTATGTCAACTGAGAGATGGCTTCCATGACAAAGAACACTATTCATGGTCCTTTCCATTCTAAGGACCACTTTCTGCACTCTCCATAACAGACTTTCTTGTAATTAGTTTTATAAAAACCTCATTAATGTTTAGAACTGCTGGGTGTGATCCCTTGTAGTATGTGGCTGTCAATAAAGCATATATAGAGTCACTATTAAAGTAGTCACAATTAAGTAACAGTTCATGGACATGATAGACGAAATACCTTATTACATGCGCCAACAACTGAATCAAGGCATTATTGAAAGAAATTTGAGAAACTAAATTTAAGAAATAAAATTAACAAATTTAGATTTAAGTAAAATTGTTATCTCATGGATATCATTTTGCCATTTCCCCTTCTACTTTGAACATGGTAGAGGAAAAGGGTAGGTCCTCCTCAAATGCATTCCAACTGCTGAGTTTAAGGTATCTAGGAATATAGAGATGAGAATATCCACACCAAGGCTTACTTAAAGGGCATAAGAATTTAAGGCCAGGTATGGTAGCTCATGTCTATAATCCCAACACTTTGGAAAGCCAAGGTGGGCAGACTGCTTAAGCTCAGGGGTTCAAGACCAGCCTGGGAAACATAGTGAAACCAGATCTCTACCAAAAAATACAAAAAAATTAGCCAGGCTAGTGATGCCTGCCTGTAGCCCCAGCTACTGGGGAGGCTGAGGTAGGAGGATCACTTGAGCCCATGAGGTTGAGACTACAGTTAGCCACGATCTCACCACTGCACTATAGCCTTTCTGGCAGAGCAATACTCTGTCTCAATCAATCAACCAATCAATCAGTTAGAAGGGCTATAAATATATTCTCTCACCTACCCAATGGCAAGAGTGTTCCAGGCATAAGAAACTCATAGTTTACTATGTATCAGAAGACACTCTATAGGCTGCTTCTTTGGTACACTGTTTTCCTATCAACCAAATTATGTTCTTTGAATAGCTGAATAGCTATTCAAAGATTCTACAAAAGATCGTGTCCATGCTAGTATGATTATGCGATTTTCTTTTCTTTTTTTTTCTTGATGACAAGAGTCTCACTCTGTCATTTAGACTGGAGTGCAGTGGCACCATCGTAGCTCATTGCAACCTTTACTCCTAGGCCCAAGGGATCTTCCTGACTCAGCCTCCCATGTAGCTGGGACTATAGGTATACACTACAAGACCTGGCTAATTTTTCAAATTTTTTTAGTTAAGGGATCTTTGTTGCCCAGGCTCCTGTTCAAAACCTGGGCTCAACCAATCCTCCTGTCTTGGCCTCCCAAAGGGCTGGGATTACAGTCATGAGCCATGCATGGTACCCAGCTTTGAGTTGGATTTTTTTTTCTTTGAGACAAGAGTTTTACTCTTGTTGCCCAGGCTGGAGTGTACTGATGCAATTTCAGCTCACTGCAACCTCCGACTCCTGGGTTCAGGCGATTCTACTGACTCAGCTTCCTGAGTAGCTAGGATGACAGGCACCTGCCACCTTGGCTGAATAATTTTTGTATTTTTAGTAGAGATGGGGTTTCACCATGTTGGCCAGATTGGTCTTGAACTCCTGACCTCAGGTGATCCACCCACCTCCGCCTCCCAAAGTGCTGGAGTTACAGGTGTGAGCCACCACGCCACTGCAATTTTTGATGACTGTAAAGGAAATTATTTTCTGTTGAAGGTGAATATGAGTCACATTTTTATCATTTTATCATTCATCAAGGCATCTTTAGAGGACTTACTATAGGTTAGGTTCTTTCAACTTTTATCTACATTGTATTATTGCTGCATTTGCAAAGGATGATGGATTTTAGATATAGATTTATATAAAGCTGAGAGAAACATTTAAGTAGCATAATAATAAAATTTGAAAAGGATTTATTGAGGGCTTATCAAAGCAATATCATGACTTCAAACCTGATTTTAAAAGAAAATATTTAAATAGCTAACCAGCAGCATAAGCCATCTTAATTCTCCATTTAGATATGCAAATTTACCTCTTGGTGAAGTCTGTGAAAATGGAAAAAAAAAAAAGAATTTGTTTTAGAATATATCAAAGTGATATAAAAATATTGTTCCTTTTAGGATTTTAGAGAATTTCAGGTACAGTTCCCAAATATGAGCATTTTTAAATTATTTTAAGCATTTATCCTTAGTGAATATCTATTCCATAATGAGATGGTTTCCTATAAATGCATCTGAAAAAATATCCTCTGAAGTTTAAAAAAATTCAGTTCGTCAGCATAATTCATTATTCAAAATTTGTCTTTAGTAAGAACAGATTGATAGACTTGTACTTTGACAAATGCAAACAAATGAGCAGAGCGTTTCAATCGCGACTGACAACTGATGACTCTAAGGAAGTTGGTGTTCAATATAAAATGGCTTAGGTTTCAGGTTCCTTCCTCTTCAGCAAAATAAACAACTAAATTCAATGGTCTAGAAGAACATTTTCTTGAATCATAGTTTTTTCTTCTGGTTTAAGAACAAAATCACATTTACTTTGATGTGTGCTGTTATGTCAAAAATATGCAGCTGAGACACATGCTTATGTAATACCCACATATGTATGTATACACACACACACACACACACATACACACACACCAATTACTACATTTGCCAGAAGACTGTATTATTTTCCAAGGTCAATACAGCAGTGTTATCACCAAAAACAACAATTTTTTACAGGTAATATCCAATCCTTGGGAACCAACTTTATTAACACCAGTATATGATGAGGTCCTTAAAGATCTGCTATTAGGAAATAAGAGAACACACCTATACATATGGGAGTGTTCAGAGGCAAAGCAAATGCACGACACAGTGGAGTCCTATACTTTGCAAGGCCTCTCTTCCGAGCATGCAGGCACAAAGATCGGGAGAAGCTCTCGTCCCATGAGGCAAATGAAGCTACCTCCACCAGAAATGTTATAAAATATAATACCTCTTCCTCACTCTGTCACTTTCATAAAACGTTTCCAAAGTGCCGACGGGTGAAGGAGCACTCTGGTTCTGGAGATCTCTGACTACTGTAGACCACAAGTTCCTTCTAACAGGACAAAATACTTTTTCTTATACACTGTGCAGCACAAATCACATTTTAAAAGGTCACCGTTGAGAACACAAAAGCACACTTTGGGATACATCTGACATATGCCCCATCTTACTCTTCTGATATGAATTATGTCTTTTACTTATCAAATATAGTGCCAATCAGAATGGTTTCAAGAAGTAATGACAGATGAGATCTGACATCAAGACTGTACTTAATAAGTGGAAGAAGGTTTTATTATCTAATGAAAACTCTATTAGTTTTCTAGATTTTCTAGGACAGAAATTTACCTGTGTTTTCTAATTTAAGTTACAAGAAAGTCTCAAACAGCTAACAGGAATTTTGAATGCTTTTTTGCTTTTTCTAACTTTTCTTCAGTGATCATTATAAAAACATATGTGTGTGTATGTGTATATATATGTATACATATATATATAATTATGTATATGTGTGTATATCTGTGTGTATACATAATTATATTCTGGCAATATAATTAATGTGTGTGCATTTATGGTATATTTAATGTACAGAAAGAACAGGTAAAATTCAACTGATATCACTTTCATTTACATATTACCTCCTAAGTAAGCCTGTATATACTTTAAGAATACTCATGACCATCTATAAAATTAATCTCTTGGAATACTATAAACAACATAAATATATGCAAAAAATGCAGATTCCACAGACAGAATTAGCTAAAGTAGGTTTACACATTTAAAAAAGATAAGTACTAAGCAATTATAAGATAATCAATCTTCACTAGAGAATGGGATTCTTGGAGACTCAAATAAACTATTTAATGGAAATTTAGTGAAGTATAGACAATAATAATATTTTCTGAGAAGTCAGATATTGAAGAAAAATAATTTAACCTCTATTATGAGAAATTCAGTATTTGAGAAATTAGAAAAAGAAGTCATCTTATTCGTATCACATGTTAAAAGTAGGAAAACAACTTTCTAACTCTAATGTTGTATTAGAATCATCACTCTTATATCCAATGCCAAGGAATTTAGGGAACACGCAGGATCATACTTTTCACAGAAATGGACTGTTGAACAAGGAATTAAAAAGAAAAGGCTGCCATTTCTCAAGAAGCAGAACAAGACAAGTGTCTTCACATAAAGGGAAACATTTCAGATTGTTAGGTGATTTCATCATTAGAATAAGTCCTGCTAAGGCGATTACTTCATATTTTGTAGCGTAAAAAGGGAAGTAAGAAATTCTAGGCTGTGTGCCCACTTGGCTAAATCTACCTTCCTGGGTAATATCCCTAGGCAGGGATTTTTTGGCCCTAGGTTTATTTTATTTTCATTTTCTCACTTCAAAATTTTCCTCTTGCTCTATTTATTTCCTTATCCTATTAAAATTACTCCTTAGAAGTGCTATAATACCTTGATAGGCTCCTGTGTCGCCAGAAAATTCAGCAGTTTTTAACAGTCTCAAGTATATCACTCACTTCATTTCCTCTTTTGTTCCAGATGTTTTTTCTTTGATTTCTCGCTCCTTGACTGAAGAGGTAGGATAGCTTTTAAATAAAGGCTATTATTATCTCATGAGTTATATTCACATATTCAGAATTTTTATCTACTCATTTATTCCACTCAGCTTCAATATCCCTCTCTGCAAACACCAAGAATCAATTATGCAGCACTTCTCAGTTTTATTAATCTTATAGACAACAAAAATAAAAATTAAGTACAAGAGTCTCAAACCACTTGTATGAGAACCTTCCCACTAGCATGAGAACCTTCCTACTAGTATTACTTCAGTAATTTACTGGAACCAAATAGAAATGAGGGCCCATTTCTTCAAAAATGTTTCTGAAGAGCTGTGTTAATTGGTACACATATATGCAAAACTAAAGTCCAATAATTGGCCATTTGTAGCAATATACTTAACTCTGATTTCAATTACTAAGCTGTTTATATTTTTATTTAAAGTATAATTAAAATATGAAAAGTACACATTCAAGTGTCTTAACATACACAGCAAATACAATTCTAAAAATAAACTTATAAGCTCCTCAAAGACAGGAACTGCATTAAAAACAAAAACAAAAACAAAAACAAAACAAACAAAAACACTTCACACCCCCAGACCTTATCAGCTGTATGTCACTATGTCACAAGAATTAAAGCATTCCATTTGGTTGATATCAGAACTTAGGTACCTCAAACTACAAAGGAAAATAAAAGATAAAGCAGTGTGCATCCATTCCCTGCCCCCACCACAAACTTCAGTTCTGAGATCTGATGAAACACAACTTTCCATTCTACATGTAGGTCTTTGGGCAACTGAGTAATTGTGGGCTACTTAGGGCTTTAGTCATTTGTGAACCTCAACCTGGGCGAGACAGTATATTTCACCAGATGGCAAATATGATCACATTTTTTGGTACAGCAACTCCAGCAATAATAGTCCTGTCATAGGTCAAGAATGTACTTTATATCTCCAAGTTATGACTAATGGGTTCCAAGCACATACGGTGGTACATTTCATTGGATATACTTCAAAACTGTTTATTGATAGCTTGGAAAATATTGAGCATGCAATTCTTTAAAACAAAAGATTCCAGGCTCAATATTGAAAAACATGATCAATTAAGTTATTTACTACCAATAATATAATCATCTCCACGTCTCTTGGCATACTTTCCCTTCTTCTTCAGGTTTCAGCTAAATATTACTCCTCAGAGATGCCTTCTGTGAGTCCCTCAGACAGAGATTGCAAAGTCTTTGCAGCATGGTCCCCATCACACGCATGACTATTTATAATTATATTTTTTGTATGCCTATCCCTCTACTATTCAGTGCTTTCTAGAGGCCAGGGGCTCATCTAATAATCTTTGTATCTCCAATATTCAGCATGGTATTTCCTCTAAACATAGAGAGGACTATATGACTGTTGAGTGATGGAGAGATGGAGAGAGAAGTCAATTCACACATACATAGTACAGTAACAAACATATTTATATACAAATATGCACACAGAGTAGGCAGCCAATTAGTCATAATTATACACGTGTTGTCGAAATATCTCTATATAACCAATATTTATACTCTTGAATATTTTTTCATTTTTGTCTCTAATTGTGGCTATTCACATTAAATACAAATATAACTAATTTTCTAAAAATGTAACTGGGTGCAGTGGTACCTGCTGGTATTCCCAGCTAGTTGGGAGGCTGAGGCAGGAGGATCCCTTGAGTCTAAGAGTTTGAGGCCAGTCTAAACAACATAATGAGATCTAGTCTTTTTTTTTTTTAGGGTGGGGACAGATTCTTGCTCTGTCGCCCAGGCTGGAATGCAGTGGCATGATCTCAGCTCACTGCAACCTCCACCTTCTGAATTTGAACGATTCTCCTGCCTCAGCCTCCTGAATAGCTAGAACCAGAGGTGTGTGCCACCATGCCCAACTAATTTTTGTATTTTTAGTAGAGATGGGGTTTCACCATGTTGGTCAGGCTGGTCTCGAACTCCTGACCACAGGTGATCCATCCACCTCAGCCTCTGAAAGTGCAGGTGTGAGCCACCATACCTGGCCAGCCCTGTCTCTTGAAAAAAGAAAAAAAAAAATGCAAGTGGCTTTTTAAAAACAAGGACACTAGACTTTATTTCGACTAATAAATAAGACATAAGTTTTCAAACTTTATTATAATGTCAATCATCCTTCGTCTTTCCATATGCTCACCGTTCCCACAGTGAGCACTTTCATTTGCTATATACATGTGGCACACTAGTTTACACAAGTTATGCAGCTTGCTGTATTTTAATTCCATGGTCTATTTACTAAATACACCCCATCCTATAAATTGTTACTCCCAATAGTTTTGTCTTTTAATATTTTTTTCTATTTTCTCTCTTAATATGGAAATCCTCACTGACTTAATATTAAAAATTATTCCAGTTGTCTCCCATAAGGTGTCTACAGTCAATATTCTTACTTCTCCCTCCATGCACCATTTCTCCACACCATTTCAAGGCTTGTCTTCCTTAAAAACAGGACTTATATTATCATGCCACTTTCTTAAAACAGAGGTGATATATAAGCCACATATGCTACATAAAAACCATCAACAGTATTATTTTATTTAACTAATCAGGATTTTTAATAGTATATAGTTGACCCCTGAACAACAGGGGTTTGAACTGTGTGGGTCCACTATTATGTGGAATTTTTTTCAACCAAACTTGCATAGAAAATACAGTCCTTCCGGAAGGCAAAACCCACGTTTTCAGAGGGCCGACCTTTCCTATACGCCCTTCTGCAGGGCCTGCTGCTGGACTACAGTATATGTGGATTGGGGTGTATGTGGGCGGCCCTGCAACCAATCCTCTGACTGGCTGTCCCCTGAGAGATGACTTACACTTTTCATTTAAACGTAATCCATTTAATTCTGGTTTACGGGTTGTTATTTTGAGAGTTTGGTTCATATGAACCTGTCATTGAGAAACCGATCACTGTTTAATGTACTGTTCAAATCAGATTTTGAGTCATCCCAGCAAAAGGCCACATTCAAGTGGTGAATTCATGAAAGCAAAGATCAACTTTTGAAATTTCTTGGCAGTCAGCTTGCTGATGGCCTCCATAAGGCTGTGCGTTTCTGTTCAGACTTCTACCTTTTGCAAATATGTTTTATTCTTCACAACACAGCATTTAACAGGATTTTGTTTCTTTATTGTTTCACAAGCCTAAGTATCTCTGGCTAGTTAATGTTTGCGGAGGCAGAGACTATGTTAATGCTTCTACCCTATACTTAGTGGATATTCAATAAGCAAACATTAAATCTGTGACTATAGGCGAGTGAATGTTTATGTAATCTAACTGCCACACAATAAAAGAGTAAGAATAATTAAACTTTAACTTTGCACCAATCTTAAAAAATTTGACGACCATAAATTTCTGTTTGCAAACTGTTTTGGGATGGAGTTATATGCTATAAACCATATAATTTATTGCCAAAATCATCAAATAAGGGTAAATTGTTCATATGACTAACTTATATTATTTAATAATTTATACTTTTTAACAAGGTATTATTTTTATTTAGTTTTATGATGAACAGGAAAGACAGTGTTTTTTTGTTTTATATAGCAAATACTATAACAACTAAAAAAAGTGATAATTTTATTCATATATAATAGTATAGCTTAGAGCAAAGGTGTGAATACCATCTCTACCATTTACTTGCTCTTTAAATTTAGATAATTTTTTATATCCTCTTTCAGTCTGTAAGCTTCCTTGTAAAATAGGGAATAATAATACCTACTCCTTGAAGGACTGCTGAAAAGATTAGAGTTGTGGATAAGCAGCCTAGTTCAAGGTTTGGTAAATAGTAGGAGTCAACAAATGGTAGCATTTATTACATAGCAACTATTGGCTTGGTTTCTCTACCCAGGCTCTTGACAACTTGAGAGCATCACAAAATGAATGCAGTATAAATAGCCTGAAACATTGAGAGGTATCTTCCTCCCTCCCTTCTTTCTTCTTTCCTTCCTCACTACTTCCCTCCTTCATTTCATACCTTCTCTTTTTCTTTCTTTGCTTTCTTTGTATACAGTGCAGAAAACCTGGAATAGAATTTTGGACCTTCATTTTTATCTCTTAGGAAAGTTCTCATAGTACAGATCTTGAGATATATAAACAAGTATCTTAATCTTGCTAAGCTTTAAAGAGGAGTGTCACAATTTGCAGAATGATATCAAACTATTAGTCACTTTTTTGGATGTTTTCAATTCAGATAAATAGTAGGTAAACTGCAATTTGAGATTCTTTTTCCTCGAAATATGCTAAGATAACACACAGTGCAGGCTTCATTTCCAGAGATTAACCCCAATACCTCAGCAAAAACAGTGCCTACCACAATCCCATGAAATAATTTTAGAAGCAATAAATTATGACTGGTTCCATTTACACAAATATTTTGATATCATGAACTAGCCTGCTTATTCAAACTGACAGACAGAGATAGAGAACTACAGATAGAAAGGTCAAGAAGTAGATGATGTTTTTGAAGTCAGTGTGTGGGGTTTCTGGTGAGATTTCTGGTGAGAAAGGAGTAGGGGGTTAAATCAGCTGCCATATGGGGAAACGATCTATGTCTCTTGGCAGACAGAAAGAAAAGCCTACTTGAGATTTGAATATGTATTCAAACTTTTTTGAAGTCCTTGAAACAGCTAAGAGGAATAACTATTTTGGGTGAAAAACATTCTTCGTGCACTTAAGTTTCAAAATGCTTTATAGGTAATAGAAAGTCATTTACTAACTCTTTACTGTCAGTAGGATGTTGTATAAAAAGAATATTTGGTTCCATTGCAATGAGCAATTATTCACGGTCTTGAGTCATATAGTTAAGAGATTGAAAATGGCAAAAAAAAAAAAAAAAAAAACCCACAACTGAACAGCTTCATAGATTTTTAGGCAGTAACATTTTTGTCATATTAAATTTAATTTTTAAAAAGAAGTTTCTCAAAGCTCAAAAATATGAAGAAATGGCACTAGGTAAAATGTTACATTACTCATTTAGATGAGGTGTGAGATGCGGTCAGAGAGGGCTGCTACAGAATTGGCACTTCCAGAAAATTAATTTTCTTAAACTGATTACAAATGGAGTTTATCAGCAGCTTAACCATTTATCATTTAAAACCAGTGTCATCACTAATCATCAGAGAAGTGCAAATGAAAATCATGAGATGATGCAAATCATCCCACACTGGTCAGACTGGTTATTATTAAAAAATGCAAAAATAATAGATGCTGTGGAGAAAAGGGAACTTCTATTCAATGCTGTTGGGAATGTCAATTAGTTCATCCATGTTAAAAATGAATTTTAATCTGAGGGCTCATACATAAGTAAACATTTTAAGAAATCTGAATCATGTTATTTAAACTTTAGTATTTTAAAATAACTTTTATAAACATTGTCTGCTTGGGTGAAGGCAAAACATAAATGTTAGCATCCATGGATATTTGTGGATAATCCTGGGAAACAGATCTTTCAGTGCTGGAAGGGACTTAAATCTTCATCTGGAACCCAACCCCTTTATTTCAACCCAATAACCCAATTCCACTATATTTTAAGAATAACCCAATCCCATTATATTTTTTAAATCCTGTTATACTTTAAGCACACAATGATAAAAAAGGCAAATAATTTAACCAGGACCATATTTCTAGTAGTAAGTGATAGAACTAAACTGGAAACATCACAAGCCAGTGTTTCTGCCAGTCAGTTTAACTTTCTCATGTAAATACGCTACCAAATTGTCCTCCAAAACAATCTGAGTGATCAGTATGGTACTTGGAGCAAATCTCTTCATTTTTCATACTAGTAATCCCAATATTGTGTGTATGGAAAAATGTGTTCAGGATTTTACCTTGATGAATGAAGACCAATCTCCTCTCCTCAGAGTCTCCTATGGGATTTTAATTACTGGGAACAGGAACATAAACCTCTGTGTACCAATAATCTAAACATGTTATTGATAAAAAAGAATGAAGATATACAGTATCCTACACAAGAATGTATTTCTATATATATATAAAAAGAAGTATTACACTATCTAGTGCTCTGAACCGGAGTTCACAGAGGTCAAGTTTACTCCACAGGAGCAGGAACCTCTGGACGCCTCCTTCATTGCCCACCTTTGCATGGATATTTGTGAAAACAAAAAGGTCTCACCAATTGTTCTTAAGCCAGAGGATGGCATATATGAGCATCCACCATGACCAACATTCAGTTTCAGTGAATCTGCAGGCAATGCACGACTACATAAACCCTGCTCTACAGCACTGCACAAAATTAAGGTAAGGTTTTCCCCTTGATTTAACTTAATAAAATGTTATGTTTAAATGAGGATCTTTTCATAACATTTTCTTTACATATTTTAGTCTACAAACTTTCTCCTTGATTTCTATGAAATAGTCTATATACCAACTGAAACCCTTATTCTTTTTTCTTTCCAAAAGTTTTGGTTAATGATAATTCTTGTCTCTGCCGTCACAGAATCATCCTCCTGAGACTCACAGTTATGCTGCCTTACCTACAGTAAACACTGACTAGGACTTAACATTCTTATTTATTCTGCTGAAAATGAAGCTGTAAGTATGAACTACATAAAGTTGGGAAGGCAGTCCTAACTTCCATTTTGTACCTTCACATGTGAATCAAATGCAATGAAGTATCTTTAAGTTTAAGGACTTTGTTAAATGTTAATTTAACCTTTCTTAACTGTATAGCAAAACAACAATTTTTTTATAAGATTTTTTTTTATTAGTCATTCTGACAAAAGAATCTTAGAAGGAAAATCAAGTAAGAATGAAAAACATCAATTAGTGAATTAGAAATAAATTTTAAGTCAGAATCTGCCTGTATTATAAAAGCCTGAAGAGGTAGTTTTTTTTTAAAGATTGGCTTCTTTAAGAGTGAGGTTGTTCCATAAAAAGAGCTGGAACCTGAACAGAATCTAGTACCCCAAGGGTCCAAGAATTAACAAGATCGGGTGAATTTCAGAAATTGTTATTTGAAAATTCGTATAGCAATGTTATTAATATTTTAATATTGGAGATACAGCTACACAAACATTGATGAGGTTGAGACAAGAAAAGCCAACACAAAATTATTACAGTTCATTGTGAAATTTATACATTTAGAAGTCCTTTATTAATAATAATTAGTGTTCTATGCCTGGCATGGTGGCTCATGCTTGTAATCCCAGCACTTTGGGAGGCCAAGGTGGGTGGATCACAAGGTCCAGAGATCGAGACCTCCCTGGCCAACATGGTGAAACCACATCTCTTCTAAAAATAAAAAAATTAGCTGGACGTGGTGATGTGTGCCTGTAATCCCAGCTACTTGGGAGGCTGAGGCAGGAGAATAGCTTGAACCAGAGAGTTGAGGGTTGCAGTGAGCCGAGATCACACCACTGCACTCAAGCCTGGCAAAAGAGTGAGACCCCATCTCAAAATTAATAATAATAATAATAATAGCACAACAACAATAACAACAACAACAACAATTAGTGTTCTATGGCCATTTATTGCCATTGCTTTTTTTTTCTTTCTTGGCAAATGTTACAATAGATAACCAGTAAGCTAGCCTGACAGTGACATGAATATTTCTTTGGTTCTAGAAATCGTTCCTATTTAAGTCATTGTGCCAACCGGAAGACTCAAAAAATTGCAACATTAATTCAGTGGTAGCAAGGCAAATATGGAAAGGAAGGGCATGGCACAAAAAAATGGCTTTCCAAAATCCCCCAAATCCTCATAGAGCACAAATTTTTCTAATTGATGCAGTAAAGTGATCTTTGTGCAATATCAAACAGACAAGCTAGAGAAAGAAAGGTAAAGAAGAGAGGGAGGTGTTGACAGTAACAAAGAGGTTGATAAGATCCAGGAAAAAAGGTAGAGGGTTGGTGAGACAGTGGTTGAGCCAGACAGGAGTTTGGGAGTTGCAGGACACATTCTTTCTCTACTTGCAATGTTGATTTTGAACATTTCAAAATATAAAACCAAAACATCTCATTAGCCAAGAGCAGAATCCCTTGATCTCAGACTTGGTCAGATCCGCACCCTTTATTTTAAGCCCTCTTGGGAATGATTTTTTAAGTTACAAAAGTAATTGCTACAGAGGGCAAAGGACAACAAAGCTATAAATTATGCCACTGGACTAACTGCACTCAAAAGAAGTTGCTGGAAAGGGTATTGGCAAAATCTTCACTCTAAAAAGAACTTTATTCTGTGGCCAGAGTGCACGTAGTAAAAAAATAACTAAATTTGAAAGCTGCCTGTCAATGCCTATCTGTTCTAAACACCAATAGTAGAAATGGTTATTTTTGTATTGCCAGCATTTCTTCCTCCTTCTAAAGAAAAAAGAAAGTTTTGCTTTCAGGGGCCATTTCTCTACCAATCATAGGACAACAGTTGAGTCTCAGGATGGGCATGTAAACCAAATTTTGCCAATCAGAGTAACACGTATGCCTAATTCATGCTATGGCCACTGGCTCACATATGGATACTTGGTCCAAACCAGACCAATTACAATTAATCCCAGAGCTTTTGCACAAAAGTTTTTGTCTCTTTCAAAGATCATTTAAGTGCTAAAATCCTGACAGTTCCATGACTTTCTCTGCCATTTTATGAGGACAGCCTGATAGAGAATGAAGTTAACTAGTAGAAAGCAAATCTGTAGAGGTGGAGAAAAATCAACAGAGAAATCTACAGAGGCAGAGAAAAATGCCAGTAGAGAGTTGATGGCATCCTTTCAGATACTAGACAAAGTCTATGACTATCAGCATCATAATCTAAACATTTCCTTTTGTACCCTTAGAGTCACTAGCTGTTATGATTTGGTTGTGTTCACACCCAAATCTCATCTTGAATTTTAGTTTCCATAATCCCCATGTGTTGTGGGAGGAAACGGGTGGAGGTAATTGAATCATTTGGGTGGTTCTCCTCATGCTGTTCTCGTGATAGTTGAGTTCTCACAAGATTTCATGGTTTTATAAGGGGCTTTTTCCTCTTTTTTCTTGGCACTTCTGCCTGTCTCCATGTGAAGAAAGATGTGTTTTCTTCCCCTTCCACCAGGATTGTAAGTTTCCTGGTCCTCCCCAGCCCTGCAGAACTATGAGTCAGTTAAACTTCTTTCCTTTACAAATTACCCAGTCTTGGGCAGTTCTTTGTAGCAGGATGAGAATGGCCTAATCCAGTAAAATAGTACTGGGAATAGTGGGGTGCTGCTCTAAAGATACCCGAAAATGTGGAACCAACATTGGAACTGGGTAACAGGAAGACAGTAGAACCACTTGGCGGGCTCAGAGGAAGACAGGGAAATCTGGGAAAGTTTAAAACTTCCTAGAGACATGAAGTGCTCAGAAGACAGGAAAATGTGTGAAAGTATGGAAATTCCTAAACACTTGTTGAATGGCTTTGACCAAAATATTGATAGTGATATGGACAATGAAGTCTGGGCTGAGGTGGTCTCAGATGGAGATAAGGAACTTTCTGGGAAATGAATTAAAAGTCATTCTTGCTATGCTTTAGGAAAGAGATTGGTGGCTTTTTGCCCCTGCCCTAGAGATCTGTGGAACTTTGAACTTGAGAGAGATTATTGAAGGTATCTGGCAGACGACATTTCTAAGCAGCAAAGCATTCAAGAGGTGACAGAGTACAAAAGTTTGGAAAATTTTCAGGCTGACAATGCAGTAGAAAAGAAAAATTCACTTTCTGGAGAGAAATTCAAGCAATTTGCATAAGTAAGAAGGGGCCAAATGCTAATCACCAAGACAATGGGGGAAATGTCTCCAGGGAATGTCTGAGACCTTCATGGCAGCCCCTCACATCATAAACATGGAGGTAAAAATGATTTTATGGCTGGGCCCAGGGTCCCTGTGCTGTGTGCAGCCTAGGGACTTGATGCCCTGCATCCCAGCAGCTCTAGCCATGTCTAAAAGGGAACATGGTAAAGCTCTGGCTGTTGCTTCAGAGAATGCAAGCCCCAAGTTTGGTGGATTCCATGTGGTGTTGGTCCTGAGAGTGCACAGAAGAGAAGAATTGAGGTTTGGGAATCTCCACCTAGATTTCAGAAGATGTATGGAAATGCTTATATGTCCAGGCAGAAGTCTGCTGCAGGGGCAGAGCCCTCATAGAGAACCTCTGTTAGGGCAATAAAGAAGGGAAATGTGGAGTTGAATCCCCTACACAGACTCCCCACTGGGGCACTGCCTAGTGGAGCTGTGAGAAGAGTGCCACTGTCCTCTAGGCCTCAGAATTGTAGATCCACTGACAGCTTGCACACTGTGCACCTGAAAAAGCTACAGAAACTCAACGCTAGCCCTCAAAAGCAGCTGAGAGCTGGGCTGTACCCTGAAAAGTCACAAGGGCAGAGCTGCCCAAGGCCATAGGAGCCCACCTCTTGCATCATCATGACCTGAAAGTGAGACATGTCTTCAAAGGGGATCATTTCAGAGCTTTAGGATTTGACTGCACCACTAGATTTTGGATGTACATGGGTCCTATCACCCCTATGTTTAAGCCAATTTCTCCCATTTGGAATGGATGTATTTACACAATGCCTGTATCCCCATTATATCTAGGAAGTAGCTAACTTGCTTGTGATTTTACAGGCTCATATGCATAAGGGACTTGCCTTGTGTCCAGTGAGACTTTGGAGTTGGGCTTTTGGGTTAATGCTAGAATGAGTCAAAATTTGCGGGGACTGTTGGAAAGTCATGACTGTGTTTTGAAATGTGAGGACATGAGATTTGGGAGGGGAATCAGGGGTGGAATGATATAATTTGGCTGTGTCCCCAACCAAATCTCATCTTGAACTGTAGTACCTATAAACTTCACGTCATGGGAGGAACCAGATGGGAGGCAATTGGATCATTGGGATGGTTACCCTCATGGTATTCTCATGATAATGACTGTAATCTCATAAGATCTGATAGTTTTATAAGTAGCTTTTCCTTCTTTTGCTCAGCACTTCCCTTTCCTGCCACCATGTAAAGAAGAACGTGTTTGCTTCCCCTTCTTTCATGATTGTAAGTTTCCTGAGGCCTCTCCAGCCCTGCAGAACTAAGTAAATTCAGCCTCTTTCCTTTATAAATTACTCAATCTCAGGCAGTTTTTTTTTTTTTTTCCGGACAGGGTCTTACTCTGTCACTCAGGATGGAGTGCTGTAGCACAATCTCAGCTCACTGCAACCTCTGCCTTCCAGGTTCAAGCAATTCTCCCACTTCAGCCTCCCAAGTAACTGTGATTACAAGTGCATGCCACCATGCCCAGCTCATTGTTTTTGATAGAGTCAGGGTTTTATGAAATTGGCTAGGCTGGTATTAAACTGCTGATCTCTGGTGATCCGCCCATTTTGGCCTCCAAAGTGCTGGGATTACAGGCATGAGCCACCACACCCAGCCTCAGGCAGTTGTTTTTAGCAGCATGAGAATGGACAAACACACTAGCTAAGCATCTGTAGTCACTTGATAAAAGAGTCTTCAATTAACATTTCCTTATATGAATACCTATATCTTACAATGTAAGCCTTTACCTGTTTGGAAAGTTATTTTGCTATGGCACATTTCTAGCAGAATAGTCAGATTATTCCTAGACCTCATGCAATATTGGTCTCTCCTCTTCTCAGGTCCCAGTGTAAAATTTCCCTGTTCAACTCAAAGGAAAAAGAGAAAGGCTGTCTCTTCTATAAAAGAATGGACAGGAGTGGTGAGAGAGGGCATCCTTGTCTAGTGCCGGATTTCAAAGGGAATGCTTCCAATTTTTGCCCATTCAGTATGATACTGGCTGTTGGTTTGTCGTAAATAGCTTTTATTATTTTGAGATACGTTCCATCAATACCTAGTTTATTGAGGGTTTTTAGCATAAACGGCTGTTGAATTTTGTCAAAGGCCTTCTC